>CM070021.1:11023316-11103316 GCA_036247105.1 Cirrhinus mrigala
CAGACTTTCATAATTCTTCATCTCTTGAATTAAGATTATAATAATTTAATTTTAAAGCACAGCCACCACAAAATCAAACTTTAGCACCTCTTTTTTACTTTGAGATCGTTCTGAGGTTAAATGCAGATTTAAAATCATCACAAAAAATAGTACATATTAATATAAGTACTCAGATGTAACCCCTTTTGTAATCTTTAACATTTTCAAAAGTAACTGTACTTTAATGTAATTTAAACTTTAATTAAATTTTTTTCCAGATTGCAGTTAAATTTGTTTTGCAATAAAATTACTTCATATCATTACATGTAACTAGTTTCTCCCCAACACTGTGGTTTAGTAATATCACAAGAGCAAGAGTAAAGCTTTTTACAAAATATCTGCATGATTGCAAATGTGGTAGTGATTTTATACAACAGTTCAAAAATATTGTTAAATTTCAGCTACAGTATTGTAAGTATTGTTCGCTTTCGCTCAGTTTTGGCAACAACAGATAGTTTGTAAATACAAAACAAAACCACAGCAGAACTGTTATGACTTTCTGAGCAACATGCTTTTTTAATGAATGAAGTGAGTCAATGATTCAGTGGCCCATTCATAAACAGTCTTGCTTCATTTCTGAATGTATCAGCCATGTGTAGGAATCAGTTAAATGAATGACTTGTTCATTCAATAGCCCATTTCACACATATAGTCTTTACTGGTAAATTACCAGTAAATCATAGTTAAGAGATTATGTGTTAACAGGACCTTTTCAAAAATACCAGTAAATTCGTTATGGCAATTTACCGGTATGAGAAGTTGCAACACTACCAGTAAATTACCGGTAATGTGCTCTGTAGAATGAAGATTACCAGTATGAGCTTACAGAACACGTTGATGAATGAAGTCTGCTTTGGTCCAAATTGGCCAATCATAGCATTCTTATGGAGATGACGTGATTACTCTGAGCTGTTTACAAAGCTCCGTTGCTTTTTTTAATTAGTTTGTCTATGTACAGTTAAGAGCAAAAGTTTGCATCCCCCTTTAAGAGGAATCATACCCAGATAGCACACGTACGTTTGCAAGATGTCTGTTAAAGATCACTTGATCTGGAAAGCATCTGCTGTGTACAAACATCTGACATATTTCTGTAAGATGTCAGTTTTTACATATATTCTAAATCATAAACATCTTAAAGACATCTAATAGACGTCTATTTGACATCTCATAGGAAACATCCTATAGATGTATTGCAGATGAGCAAACAATCTAAAAAATACGTCTTGTCAAATAGACGTCTCCAAAATATATGAGTGCTATCAGGGTACAAAATGCATGTTATTGTTTATTTAGTACCGACCTGAATAAGATATTTCACATAAAAGATGTTTACATATAGTCCAAAAGAGAAAATAATAGCTGAATTTATAAAAATCACCTGGTTCAAAAGTTTACATCCCCTTGATTCTTAATACTATGTTGTTACCTGAATGATCCACAGCTGTGTTGTTTTTTTTTTTGGTTTGGTGATAGTTTGTTCATGAGTCCCTTCCCAGATAGCACACACATGTCTGCAAGATGTCTGTTAAAGATCTCTTGATCTGGAAAGCATCTGCAGACATCTGTAAGATGTCAGTTTTACATACATTCTAAATCATAAACATCTTAAAGACATCTAATAGACGGCTATTTAACATCTGATATGAAACGTCCAATAGACGTATTGCAGATGAGCAAACTACGTCTTGCAGGTGTCTTGCAGACGTAAACGCAAATGCAGACGTCAAATAGATGTCTCCGAGATGTATGTGTGCTGTCAGAGTTGTTTGTCCTGAACAGTTAAACTGCCTGCTGTTCTTTAGAAAAATCCTTCATGTCCCACAAATTCTTTGGTTTTCCAGCATTTTTGTATATTTGAACCATTTCCAACAATGACTGTATGATTTTGAGATCCATCTTTTCACACTAAGGACAACTGAGGGATTCAAATGCAACTATTACAGAAGGTACAAACGCTCACTGATGGTCCAGAAGGAAACACAATGCATTAACCTGATCTTCAGTTTTTTTAATTTGAAGATCAGGGTACTTATTTAAACATGTAACTATCTTCTGCAGCCTCTAAAGGTCAGTAGTACATGGAAAAAAAAATATTACATTTAGGCAAAATAAGAAAAATGTACACATCTCCATTCTGTTCAAAAGTTTTCACACCCCGGCTCTTAATGCATGATTTTTCCTTTTGGAGCATCAGTGAGCGTTTAACCTTCTGTAGTCCCTCAGTTGTCCTCAGTATGAAAAGATGGATCTCAAAATCATGCAGTCATCGTTGGAAAGGGTTCAAATACACAAAAATGCTGGGAAACCAAATAATTTGTGGGATTCTTCTGAAGAATAAAAAATGAAAAAAATGAAAGAAAAAAAAAAATCATTCAGGTAACAACACAATATTAAGAATCAAGCGTATGTAAACTTTTGAACGGTTATTTTATATAAATTCAACTCTTATTTTCTCTTGTGGACTATATGTAAACATCTTTTATGTGAAATATCTTATTCAAATCAGTACTACATTAAAATAACATGCATTTTGTATAATCCCTCTTATTTTGGTAAAATAATTAACATTTTGTAGATTCTGCTGGGTGTACAGTATGTAAACTTTTGACCTCAACTGTATTTATGATTCAGGGATGCCTCATGTCTTGAGCAGGAGCAGTTAAATAATCGCAATGACACCACACAATAGAAGATTTTTTGGAAAAAAAATAGTTTCCGACAAGCCAAAAAATCGGGCTAAAAATCAGCCTTTAGGGTCTTCATGAAATGTGTGCTTTCAAAGCTAGTTTGCTGTTACTAGCCTTTCCAACATCGCCTACCCTACCTTTAACACAATAATGACTTTAAATTACCTTTTGGGGGTGATGTATAAGGCCAGATTGATATGCGATATAATTTATTAGATTTAAAAAAAATGATCGATTGACAGCCCTATTTTTTTTTTTCCTATTCCTCTCCCTTGCATCTCACATTTTTAAACACAAAAACACATTCTTTGTGAATCACCCCGAAGACAGCTTTGCTAACCATCAAGTAACTTAATAAGTGACTGATCTGGAACACTGCACTGGAACTCTGTGAGCCTGAAATGTAAAAAAATGAGCCTGAAAATCAACTCTAGGGCACTCTTGTTGACCCTCAATGAAAAGGATGCTGTCCTGAGGCCCATAACATGGTACTATTCACTCATTTTTATCTTCCTAATGTTCAAAATGAGGTAAACGTAACATTCCTCAGCGAAAACGATAGGCGCACACACACTATGTCCCACTCTGTCCCACATCTGTGGCCCCAAATCACTAAGAGGCTCCTCTGACGGGGCCGATAATCTCCCTGTAAACACATTTGCAGTTAATCCTGTGGAGAGGTAGAGACCTCAGATAAAGGAAGACAGGCAGGAATTCTTTATTTATGTGTTTTATTCCGTCGCTCACCCTTTACCGGCTAGCGCAGAAGACAGCCTATAGCGCGAGTATAATGTATACAGAGTAATTTCACCCATGATTGATCTCCCTGAGCCGTTTAAAAAGTGCAAGGTCTGGATGCTGGGAAGGGGGCGGAGGCCGAGGGGAGGGGGTATTGTTGTCACCCTGCTTTGCGTTTGCCGGGGGAAAGCGATATGATGATAGCTGGAGGACAGATGAAGCTTCTTGGAGCAATTACACGGAGGAAATACGTGAGGAAGCGCTGATAGAAACGTGCTGCTCTCGCCCTTTGTTTCGCAAGGAGCAGTATGTCACCCCGAATGGAGGCTTTGACCTCTGCTCAGCGGCCATGACGGTGTAAACGATTCGAGATTGATTTTTATTTACTGCCATATTTGTTTGTTTTTACACGGCAATTGGGCGGCACGCTTGATGTATTTGCACATGTGTCGTTCTGCTGGTGGTGCTAAACACAGCTGTTGTGAAGAGGGGATTTTTCTGAGATAAACACATGCACACATACGCAATGTGGCAGATCTGGGATGCTATCCAGAAGGTTGTAGGTTTGATTCCCAAAAGGGGCGAACAATGAAGAATCGCCATTGAGCCACTATAGGGGGACTATAATTGCTTTGTTTGTTTGAGTGGATGTCAACTTTTGGTTTAGTTATTAGGTTTATCTATTAGGCAGAATAATGGACGATTGGACATTTTTTGTTGTTGTTGTTGTTGTTCTATTAGCTTGTCTTAGTTTTTTACTTTGTACTCTATGACTAACTTTTTCTAACTTTTTTAAAGTATTTTGTAGTTTGGAGGGGACGTCAGATGCCCATTTTCCACAAGTTGGTTTGATTCTTTAGGGTCTTTATGAAATGTCTTCAACATACTTTGGTTATAATTCCTCAATGGTCGTGTTTGTTTGAGTGGATTTTAACTTTTGGTTTAGTTATTAGGTTTATCTATTACACAGAATAATGGAAGATTGGACATTTTTTTGTTGTTGTTGATTTCTATTAGTTTGTCCTCTCAGTTTTTTACTTTGTATTCTGTGACTAACTTTTTCTAACTTTTTTACAGTATTTTGTAGTTTGGAGGGGACATCAGATGCCCATTTTCCACAAGTTGGTTTGATTCTTTAGGGTCTTTATGAAATGTCTTCAACATACTTTGGTTATAATTCCTCAATGGTCGTGTAAAACAACACCATTTTTTTTACCTTGTCAAAAACAGCTCTGTTCACAGCGAGCTGTGTCAGTGCATATCTTTTTAAATGTTAATGAGCTACTGTTTTTCTATTTTTCTGGTGGCGTGTTACCTTAAAACAAATGAAACTAATCCACTGCATCCTCAGTGTCTCTGATGTCGGGAGAAAATGAAGACCCTTATGTTCACTTTTACATCCAATTTCAAAACACCTGCGTTGGTTATGAGATGTTGTTGCTACAGCTGCTCAAGCGCGGAGAAAATTACGGATTGTGTACAACTGGCTGAGGGTGGAAATACTGTATGCTAATACGAGACAGTCTGTCAGTGGTCAAATCTATAATCATTACAAATATTTTATTTAAATAACCAGAACATATGTACATCCAAAACCTACCACTGTCCAGTCTCTCACATCCGCCTTTAGGGATTTTCACCCATTCCTCCTTGCAGAATTCAGCCAGAGAGGCTGGAGGGACATCTGGCATGTACCAACCACTTCAGGTCTAGCCACAACATTTCAATTGGATTGAGGTCCAGACTTTGACCAGGTCAGGTGTAGGCAAGATTGGTCCTAGAGAGCCGCTGTCCTGCAGAATTCAGCTCCAATTCTGAAAAAAAACCTCACCTGTCTACAGCCTTAGCAATCCTGAAGACATTGATTAGCTTGTTCAAGTGTGTTCGATTAGAGTTGGAGCTAAACTATGCAGGACAGCAACTCTGTTGGACCGAACTTTCCTACCCCTGGACTAGGTCAATCCAGAGTACGAATCTTCTTTCTTTTAAGCCATTCCTTAGTGGTTTTGCTTGAATGCTTTGGGTCGTTGTCTTGTTGCATCACCCACTTTCGGCCCAGCTTCAGCTCCCTGACTGACAGCAGGAGATATTCTCATCAAGAATTAGTTGATAGGCCTGAGAATTCAAGTTTCCCTGGATAATATGGAGTCGCCCAGGCCCGGCGGCAGAAAAGCAGCCTCAGACCTTCACATTTTCAACAATATGTTTCACTGTTGGGAGAAATTCAGTGCTGGCTTTTCTCCAAATATGGCGGTTTTGATTATGACCAAATAAATCTTTAAGCCCGTTTCCACCGCAGGAACTTTCCCCAGGAACTACTGACTTAGGGGCGGTACTTGGTGTGTTTCCACTGCAGGAACCAGGATCTAAATAAAGTTCTGGGTAAAAATTTGCCTCTCAGAAAGTCCCCGCTCACAAGGTAGTACTTTTTCCAAAGGTCCTGAACTTGAGGGTAGGACTTGAGCCCTGAACATGCTGATTAGTTGAGTTCACACAGCATTGTATTTCAACCACAATTTATCTGCATAATTTTCAAAATATAACTGATATTGTGTCATGAAATGTAGTTTCAAAAGTATCTCAGGAAAGAATGTTGTTGTTTAAAACTCAAATCTGTGGCTTTTTTACAAAGACAGCACCTATTTGAAAATGTGCTTCGCCGATTTCTGAGATATGAGCTCCAGGTAATCCCCGGGCACTCGGTGCTCATGTATCCCGCCGAGAGCAGCCTTAACTAGGCCAGTTCTTCTGATATTTGCCAGTGGTTCTGATATCTCTGTACTGGTTAAACATGAGATATTTTGGCTGGGCACAAAGTTGTGTTTTATAACTTTATATGTTTATATATTTGTATAACTATATATTGATATTGATATAATACTTTGTTTCAGTGTACTGTATGTACATTCCTTGAACTACATTTCTATGGCATTTAATATGTTTAAATGAAAAGGAAAAGAGGCAGCTGTGTTTGATATCATGTTTCGTCTTGTTGTTCTTATTCCGTTTGCAGAATTACCGCAGAATGACTTGTGTCGTCCCCGTCCTTGGGAGTTCACACTCTCGAGTCGAATTTGTGAAGTCCGAACTATCAAGGACGCAAGTCCTAAATTTGCGTACTTGGTATTGAGAAACAACCCTGGACTGGGAGGAACAGTCACGCACAGTCCTACATCACCAGACTATTTGCCTATTCTTCACAGTACTTTAGGCTGTGATGGAAACGTAGACTGCAGCTGGTCTGGGGGGAAAAAAATACTTCCTGGGACAAATTGTTCCAGGCAATTTCGATGGAAAAGCATCTTATTTTGGACTCATCTGTCCAGAGGGTGGACTTTTAAAATGCTATCTGGCAAAGTTGAAATGGCCAACTTTGTTCTTTTTTGAGAGTAGAGGCTTTCTTCTAGCAACCATCCCATAAATGTCATGTCTGTTCAATTTGTTATTTTATTATTTTTCTGGTGCTTCTTGACGATAGTTTTGATGGGCGTCCACTTCTACAGAGTTGTGGTCATGTTGAAAGCCCTCCATTTGTAGATGATTTCTCTTAGAGTGGAGCTGAAATCTTTTGAAGGTGGTCTTATAGTGTCTTCCCCAGACTGTTAGGCTATCACTACCTTCTTCCGGATTATCTTAGATATCTCCTTTTCTCTTAGTGCATTGTTTGTTTTTGCAGGTACACCTTGGCACTACAGTGGTTGGTTGGTTATTGCCCAACCCCTTTCCCCCCTTTTCTAATTTGATTGGTCTGCTTAAAGGAGAAGTCCACTTCCAAAACAAAGATTCACATATAATGTACTCACCCCCTTGCCACCCAAGATGTTCATGTCTTTCTTTCTTCAGTCGTAAAAAAATTATGTCTTTTGAGGAAAACATTTCAGCATTTTTCTCCATATAATGGACTGATATGGTGCCCCGATTTTGAACTTCCAAAAGGCACTTTAAATGCAGCTTCAAACGATCTGAAATACGGTTGTAAACGATCCCAGCCGAGTAAGAAGGGTCTTATCTAGTGAAACGATCAGTTATTTTCATTAAAAAAATGCTACTTAAATACTTTTTAATCTTAAATGCTCTTCTTGCCTTTCTCTCCCTGAACTCTGTGTATTCTGACTCAAGACTGTTAGGGTATGTTGAAAAACTCTGATCGTATTTTCTCCCTCAGCTTCAAAGATCATTTTAAAATCATCCTACATCACTGCAGAACTACCGACCCAGTCTTTACAAAGTGAATATCCAAAGAAGATCAAACACCCTTAACAAAGGTAAAACAGCGATATAGGACGATTTTGAAGTTGAGGGAGAACATGAGATGGGAGTTTTTCGACATACCCTAACTGTCTTGAACCGAAAAAAAAAAAAAAAAAAAAACAGTCCAGGCAGAGAAAGACAAGATGAGCAATTGAGATTAAAAAAGTTTTTAAATTGTATTTTTTTTAATGAAAATAACCAATCGTTTCGCTAGATAAGACCCTTCTTCCTCGGCTGGGATCTTTTATAACCACATTTGGGATCGTTTGAAGCCACATTTAAACTGCCTTTTGGAAGCTCAAAATTGGGGCATCATATCAGTCATTCATATGGAGAAAAATCCTGAAATGTTTTCCTCAAAAAAACAATTTCTTTACGACCGAAGAAAGAAAGACATGAACATCTTGGATGACAAGGGGGTGAGTACATTATCTGTAAATTGTTGTTCTGGAAGTAGACTCCATTAACTGATTAATTAAGCACTCAGATGTGTTTTACCTGAATCTTTTGCCCATTACCAATGCAGCTGGGGGTTCACTTCCAATTCCTACATTAATTCCATCTATCATGTAGTTTTTTGGCTACTCATGCAATTCCCTCTAAATAAACACATGCAATTGATAAACATACATCTGACATTTGAGATAATAAAAAAAAAAAAATGATGATGACAATAATATAAGAAAATCATGGCAAACCAACTGAAAACTCTGAACTGCTCAAGAGGTTCACTTTTCAAGCAGCACTGTATGTATGTATGTATTAGTTTCCATTTTACTTTGTAATCAGGAAAAATAGTTTAGCTTCCATTTTTGCAATAATGCTTGCCTAAAGCATTATTGCACCTGTTGGAGCACAGCCCATAAGGCAATAATAGAGGCCTATTTCATTATTCTTTTTATCTGTTTTATGTATTATTTACAGTTTTATTCATAATCTAAGTTAAGAACAAATGGCTTCTGAAGTTGTATGTGTATTTAGCTTACACTGTTAGTAACGTGAACAAAGCAGAACAAATCGTTAATCCCGATTTGCAATCGTCAGCCATCATTACAGCTCTAACTATAAAGCCAATTCTGGGAATATTTCACATTTACTTTAGCACTTGCGTCTTGCAGCCAGCAGATATTCTGTATTCTGAAATTCTAGCAGAACATCTTGTTTTACGATAAACTCAGAAAGATATCTCTATACTTTTGAAAGAATTGGTCTTAAACTTACCAGTGCATCTTGTTTTGCGAGTCTCTCAGAAAGATATCTCTATACCTTTGAAAGAATTGGTCTTAAAAGTCAGGCTGCTGCTAGTTTCAAGCTTAACCCAAGATGAAGAGCATGCAGTTTGACAGACAACCTCTGCCCAGACGGCTCTGATATCTTGCCTTCATCTGTTCTTCTCTCCAGTCGTTACGGCACCCCAGAGGAACTCAAGGAGCTGATTGACGTGGCTCACTCTCTCGGTATCATCGTCCTGCTCGATGTGGTGCACAGCCATGCATCCAAGAACACAGAGGACGGGCTGAACCGCTTTGACGGCTCTGACTCCTGTTTCTTCCACAGCGGGCCCCGTGGAGAACACAGCCTCTGGGACAGCAGACTCTTCAACTACTCTAGGTGAGACTCAAGTTTGTTTTTCACAATTCAAACACCCCACGCTTCATGCTTCACGTAAGTTACACGGCTCTCTCATCATACAACACCTCTTGCAACACAGTGTTGTGTAACACAACACAAGCACTCTTCTAAAATCTAGGCTCCGTTCCAAAACCTAGTGAGCTGCCTGCAGAAGCAGCATAGACACGCTTTTGACTGGAAAGCTGTTCCGGTAATTACGCTGCCTTCTAAGATACTTTGTTTTTTGCCAAATTGTTCTCTAAGGCTGAAGATCTCCCTTTGAAACTACTGCTAAAACTTAGATTTTAACTGATACTTAACAAGTAATGTAAATGCACATATTGTAAATTGTCTCTGTACATGCAAACAAAAAAAAAAATTAAATACATAAATTCTAAAGTATACAACACTGCACAGAGAAGGCAATTGCAAAATGACAAGCTTAGCGAAAAAAATGGTTGGAAAGTTGGTGGACAATCAGCAGCTCAAATCTTGCAATGTTTTTTTATTTTTTTAAAATTGCATATGCATTTATAACACTTTTTGTACCTTTGCACCAAATTACATAAAAACTAGTTAACGCAGCTGTGAGGGTGGTTAACACAACGTCTGTAGAAGTGTTTTTTTTTTTTCCCTCTTTTTGAAAGTTGTGAAAATATTATCAGGGAGTTTTTCTTAAGCTATCTGAGCAAATGGGAATGCAAAAAATACACCGCTATAGAAGTTTACCCACCTGTGACGACTTCTGCTGCTGAGAAACCCAAAAATGTGAAAAAGTTCCATGTAGGAGAAATTTGTTACAAGTATTTGCATAGTTCTTTAAAAAAAATGAATAGTGTTTGAATGGTGACAGGCTTAGTGGAAAGCAAGGTAATAGACAATGCAAGAAAAATTCATGACAAATATTTGAATAATTTGTTTAAAAATGAATCATATAGCGACAAGCTTAATAAAAAAAATATTTACAAGCTGGTGAACAATACTGGAGAAATTCATTATAAATATTTGTATAAATCATTAAAAAATGAATAGTATTGCTAAAAAGTCATTTTTTTTAGCATTTGTTTGCTTTGCATTTTTATGTTTATTACAATAGTGCAGTTCACTAATTAGCTTAGTTTAGCAACATGCTAATACCAAACTATTAAAATAACTAGAGCTCCAGATTTTGGGTCATTCCGTGTTGAATCCACCAAATTTCAGAAATATCCTCAGCTCATTTTCTTTTCTCTTTTTTTTTTTAACATGTATGGTGATGAAAGACAAAATGTCAAACGTCACAGATGTATATTTACATTTACATTTATATTTACATTTATTAATTTTGTAGAGGGTGGTCAAAATGAAAAAAAAAAAAAAAATCATCTGAGATTCAGAGCCAAATTATAGGGGTGTAAAAATGACTTTATAAAGACTGCAGCATCATTATATTATTTTTGCACAGAGATAGTTTTTTATATTAGTAAAATCAGTTGAGTTTAGCAACATTTGTTGCTGTATAAGCCAGTGGTGACCATTGAAAAATGAGAAAAAGCACTTTTTATGTTTATTTTTTTTTATTTATTTTTTTTTTCTCCAATGTTTGTATGCCTGTAACTCAAGAAGTATTAAAGATATCTTAATGCCGCTTTAGATTTTTGGTCTTAATAAACTTTACTTTTGTTATTATTATTTTTGGCCCTGTATGGTTCAGTTCCAGAGATACTGCAATCTCAGTATGGCTCCAGGAGTAAATTGGACAAATTTTCAGTGGTCAAAAACCAAATGTGAGTCACTTTGCATTCAGCTGATACTTTATACTTTTAAAGAGGAAGATCTGAAGAACAACTAATTTTGAAACTAGAAATGTATCTTGTTTCTCTCTACCAAAACAATTGCATAGAACATGCCTGTCTTAGTGCCATAAATATTCATTTTCCAAAGTTTGTATGCCTGTCACTCAAGAAGTATTAAAAAATATTTCAATATTGTTTTCAATTCTGCTTCTTAATAAACTTTTCTTTTGTAGTCTTCATTTTTAACACCCTGCATGGTTCAATCCCAGAGATATGGGGAGCCCAATGTGACTTGAATTTTACCCGTTTTCAGTGTTTGAAACCCAAATATTGGTCACTTTGCTATACGGCTGATACTTAATACATTTAATGGGAAATGTCTAAAGAATAAATCTTGTTAAAACTAGAATTGTAGTTTGTTTCCACCCTGTCAAAACAATTACATAGAACATTAATCTCAGTGCTAATGGTCTCTAGTCTCTTCATAAGATTTTATATTTGAATCAGTTTTTGGGATTGTGTTCATTTTAACAACTTCATCACTGTACGTGTTCATCTTTCTTAAGAAAAAAAATACTGACCAAATAAAAATAAAAAAATGAACCAGGGACCTCTGGTTGAGTTGACACGGAATGACCCTATTTAGTTATTGTAAGTGCTGTCTGTTGATTTAAATTTAAATTATATAGGCTGATTAATTAAATCAATATATACATATTTTGTTGAGCCAAGAAATTAGTATAAAGTTTAACTTTACAGATTTCCAACCTGCTTTGTATTGTTACAATGGGGTTGACAGAAGATTCTTCCAATTCCTCTTCCAAATTAACTGACAGAATGGCAGATTTTTAAAGTTTTTCTTCTCTGGTTCACCCAAAACAGTGTTCATAGTCATCTATTTTGAAATGGAGGCTATAAACACATACAGTAGGTTTTTCATATTTAATAACTTTCTTGAGATACCTATTCATTCCCGTTGTGTGTCTCAAAGCGCTTGAGTGATAGAATTATATATGAAGAGTTCAGATGCAAAAGCCACTAAATCCATCTGACATATTTCTTTCAAATTAACATTTCTTTTTGACTACTTTGTATAGGTTTCTAAGTAAGTGCTGGTACTTCTGATTGAGCTAAGGCTTGAATTTAGCGAGTTTGAAGTAAAAGTATTTGATGGACATATACTATGTGTCAGGAGCATTCACTCAGTATCATTATCTCATTTTTGACTGAGATGGCTTTTAGCTGGTTTTGCATCTGAACTCTTCATATATATATAAGTAGTACTAAATTAAGATGTTAAACTGACAGGCTATTTTGAATATTTTGCATATCCCTAAAATGTTTCTTTGCTCGAATGTCTAATTTCAACCACTCAAGTTTACTGTTCTGGAACTATGAGTATGTAAGTGTGTGCGTGTGTTCTTGAGTTGTGCTCACAGGTCATATCTCTGTAATTAATAATGTGGCGTGGAATTATGCTTCCATAATTAGTTCACCTCATCAGCACTTTTGTTTGCCCATAATCAAGCATTAACATGTCCTTATCTCACGCAATGGAATATTCATGTAAAATTCTTTAAGATGTTTTCTGTTTATGAATAATCTTTGCAGTATTTGCCTATTTAGACTCATTCATCTTTGGAAACAAAGAGACAATGCAAAAGCGCTAAGAGGCTTAGAAAACGCAGAACCCACGGTAGACCAAGTTGAAGAAAGAGTTCTGTCATTATTTACTCACCCTTGTGTCGCTCCAAACTCGCTTGACTTTCTTTTATCGAACACAGAAGGAGAACTTTGGATTGACATAAGAGTAAGTAATTCATGACTTTACATTTTAGAGTGCTCTGTCTCTTTAAATACCAAGAACATGTCATTGTTATACTTATTGTAGATTTTAAGGCAAGTCGCTGGAGCTTATACTTGACCTGGTCAAATTTTTCATCATTATAGCTAAAAATGCACCACATTTCTATAGCCATTAGGTTTTCATCACAACCATATGCCAGCTAATATGTTAATTTCCTCCCCCCCACCTGAACCCATACTGAGCGAGTCTTTAAATTGGAACACCTACTGTACTCTATTTGCCTCTGGCAGTATTCCCATAGCACCGTCTTGGGCTGACAGCAATTACTTCAATGTTGTATATGAAACCTCTCTGCCAAAGCACAGTGTGAATTCTCCATCAATATGTCCCTCCTCATTGTTCACTCCTTTTGTCTCTGAAGTCTTGCATGTTAAATATTCAATCTAAAATTCAACTAATCATTTTCAAAATGCAATAATTGCCACACTCTTCTATTTCAAATGATGTGCTCGGAATAAGAATTATTGCCCATTTAAAAACTGATCAGTTTTCCCACTCTATTCTTGTGAAATATTTGGAATCATTTGGACTTGCTAATAATTCTGTCTTTTAATATAGTAACAGAGATTTCTTGCGTCAATATACAATTAAACCCATGTGTGCACGTATCTGCTGTTCTTTTGGAATTATAGGCTATTGGACAATAATTTGTTAAATGAAAATGATTAATAATTAAATGACTCGTCTAATTAGATTGCTGAGCTGGAAATATGTTTTGGGAATTTTCACCTCACCTGTCTTTATACAGTCATTGCCAAAAAATTTTGGCACCCTTGCAATTCTGTAAAAAAAAATCCCACCCTTCTCTCAGAAAATTGTTGTAGTTGCAAATGTTTTGGTATTCACATGTTTATTTTATTTATTTTATATATATATATATATATATATATATATATATATATATATATATATATATATAATTTTTTTTTTTTTTTGTGCATTGGAACAACACAAAAAAAAGAGAGAATAAAAGTCAAATCTCATACAATTCCTCAAAGAACCCGAAAAATGCACTGGACGAAATTATTGGCACCCTTAACTTAATATTTGGTAGCACCCCCTTTGGAAAAAATAACTGAAATCAATCGCTTCCTGTAACCTTGAATGAGTTTCTTACACCTTTCTACTAAAATTTTGGACCACTCTTCTTTTGCAAACTGCTCCAGGTCATTCAGATTTGAAGGATGCCTTCTCCCAACTGCTGTTTTGAGATCTCTCCACAGGTGTCCTATGGGATTCAGATCTAGACTCATCGCTGGCCATTTCAGAACTCTCCAGCGCTTTGTTTGTAACCATTTCTGAGTGCTTTTTGATGTGTTTCGAGTCATTGTCATGCTGGTAGACCCTAGACCTCTGGTGGAGACACAGCTTTCTGACACTGGCCACTACATTGTGCCCCAGAATTCTTTGGTAATCATCAGATTTCATGATACCATTCACACAGTCAAGGCATCCAGTGCCAGAAGCAGCAAAGCAGCCCCAAAACATCTTTGAACCTCCATCATGTTTGACTGTAGGGATTGTGTTCTTTTCTGTAAACAGTGCCATGATGTCCTTTACCAAAAAGCTCTACTATTGTCTCATCTGTCCACAGTATGTTCTCCCAGAAGGATTGTGGTTTTGTCACATACGTTTTTGCAAACTCCAGTCTTGCTTTTTTATGCCTTTGTGTCAGCAGTGGTCTCCTACCTTAGAGTCCCTTTTTATTCAGATGGCGACGGATAGTGCGAGCTGACGATGTTGTACTCTGTGTCTGCAGATCAGCTTGAATTTGTTTGGACTTGTAGCCTTGAGATTGTCCATGTTTTTCCAAATTTTTTTTCTCTCAAATCCACAGACAGCTCTTTACACTTCTTTATTTTCTCCAAGCCCAGTGTGACACACAACACAAAGGTTGAGTCAACTTTTCTCCATTTTAACTGGTTGCAAGTGTGATTACTATATTTCCCAACACCTGTTACTTGCCACAGGTGTGTCTAAATACAAATTGCAAAAGCATCAAATGATTTTTACAATTTTGACAAGGTGCCAATAATTTTGTCCAGTCCATTTTTGAGTTCTGTGTGAAATTTTATCAAGTTGGACTTTTCTGCTCTGTTTTTTTGTGTTGTTGCAGTGCAGGGCACACTCATATTTAATTCCACAAGTACACCGAATCGTCATTATTTAACCATGAAATTTTCACTTATTCGTCAAATCAAGAGATCTTAAAGGTGAAATGGATCTCAAGAGATGCACTTGACATCTGGTTGAGTGGAAAGTTCATTTTTGGTTTGTTTCTGACAGGTTTCATTAAGAGCATGTTTTCTTCCTGATGGAAAGGAACTTCAGTGGTTTTTGTTCTCGAAAACCAACTTTACAAATTAGAGCAAACTGTAGGAGTGTTTCCAAAAAAAAGAAGAATGTTGGTTTGCTGTCAGAAGAGTTGACACTTAACTAGGCTTTTTTAAACAAATCTCACAATTTTGACATCAAGCGTGTGTGTATTATGTGTGAATACTGTTTACAGTTGACAAAGTGTATAATTGGAAGACAAAGCCTCCATTTATGGAGCTGATTAAAAAAAAAAAAGAAAGAAAGAAAAAAACTTGTCTTTTAAAGCTGACAGTTAAAAAGCAAAGCATGTTTGCTCATTAATAGCTAAAAGAAAGTTAAGTGTGAAACATTGAAGTTTCTGCAAATTGTTTTAGTTTTGTGTTTTTATTTTGTGAGTCTGACAGAGGCTATGCAAAGAGGTCAATAATGTAGAAACAGGGCAGTTAAAAAAACATATTGGGAAGGAAAAAGGGATTAAGCACGATAAAACGGTCTGTTTATTTCAAAGCTTCATTCATTTTAACCTTCGTCAAATAAATTTCTCATTGCACTGCCTTGATTTTATTGTGGAGACATTTTTGCCAGTGTTCTGGGTAAAATATCACTGAAAAACGTCAAACTTAAATGCACAAAAGAAAATAAGAATTAACAAGCTTATAAAAAAAAGTAATCCAGCTTAAAGCTTAAAAATAAATAAATAAAAATATATTATAAGCAGACCTGATTCTAATAATAAAAATAAAAAATAATACATTTTTTATGCAGCCTATAAGTCTTTATTTAATGCCCATGGCATTTGTATCGTCTTTTATCACAATCTGCTGTGATGATCAATCAGTAACAGCTGTGAGCTTGTTTTGGCATCAGCACAGAAATTCTATTAGGCACATAAAGTTAATTCCCTAGAAAGTAATGACATTATCCTTTTATTTTACTACGCAGAAACATGCAAGTCCCTGATCAAGTACACATACATTTGAAACCAAACGAACAAAGCCCATGTACATCTAAGAGTGTATGTTCTGTTAACACGTCTCAGACATGCCCCATGAGATCTTCAATAATGAAAGACTCAGCATATCAAAATAAGAATCGCTAACCGTGAAACATCATGCGTGCAAATGAAGTGAAGAACAACAGTTGACGCAAATGGGTCTTAAATGTGTAGGAGCTCAAAGTGCCCTTGTGTGTCACAGTATCAGAGACGTGTTTACAATCCTTTGCTCTGAACGGTTCTGGCTTCCATTCACACACACAATGTATGCGGCTTCACGGATGCCGCCCGACGCTCTGTTCTCCAAATCATTACTGTCATCGCAGCGGTAAGCTCTACAAAAGCGTACGGCACTTTAGCCGCTAGCTGGCTCTGACCCTAATGGCCCTCACGGTAAACCCGAACCTATTGATTGGTGCTCTCGCGGCGCGTGATAATTAATTTCTCTTCTTCTCCTTCCACGGCTGTAAGCTCATCTCATCACACATTAAGAGACAGACCGGCCGCCTCCGTGGAGTCTATCAATGCCTTTTTGAACCCACATTTAATAAGCGCATGCCAAAAGCTGCTGCCGCCAATACATTATCCAGCGTTAGTGTCAGACGGCGCAGAGATTCGGTAATAAGAGCCAAGCTGCAGTTTCATTACTTATTGAGCTTGTGCCGTTTTCAGAGGGACTCATTAGACGGGCCGCAGACATATGCCACAACCAGCAGCCATCTGAAGAGTCATTTGTAAAAGCCCGAAGGAACGCCCCGGTGTCATCGGCGGTTCATTTGTCTGTTTTTCTTGTCACCGTTTGTTTGGATGCATCTCGGTGTCGGGCTCTCTATTAATTCCTGCTTTTGAGAAGATGAATCGCGGAAGGGCCGTTCCTGTTTGCGGCAGCGATAGCACAGCATTGTTTAATCAAGCAACTTTGAAACGGGCACTGGCGAACGTCGCAACAGATGCGCGGTTGACATCGGTGAAAATTACATGTGGTGTTTCGTGAAATGAGGGGCTCTTTTTAGTAGTGTCAAACAATCATTGTTGTCCCTTCATTCAACATGATGTGGAAATAGAGGGCTTTCTTGGTACAAAGAACATTCAAGACCAAATGGTTGGCTGGAATAAAATAAGTTTAATGACTTTAATAGTGAACTTGATATCCAGGCCAAAAAAAAAAAAAAAATCTTGAAAAATGAGGTGGTGTGTCAGGTGGGGAATAGTCCTTTACAATTAACACTGAACTAAGTTGCTTCCATCAGTTTCGCATATACAAGCAAGCTAGCCCTTGCTGCAGAACTTTTTTTGTTTGCTTAGGCAACATCTCTTTGTTGCGGTTTCGAGTCTCGGTACCGGCAGGAATTATGGGTGGGCGGAGTGAATGTACAGCAATCCCTTCCACCCTCAATACCACGATTAAGGTGAGACCCTTGAGCAAGGCACTGAACCCCCAACTTGATGAAATCCAGAGCACAAATGCAGAGTATGGGATACCATAAATGGACACTTGTTGTGATTGGTATTTCTGGTTCTCTCAGTACTTAACTTTCACTTTATGTCACATAAGACTGTGTTTACACTAGTGCTTTTCGTTTTAAAATGCATAACTTTTGCTACAGTTACGCCTGCCGTTTACACTACTACTCTAGCGTTTTTGACCCTTGAAAACGGAGACTTTTGAAAATGCTGCAGACCCCGTTTTAGTTTAAAAACCACGGGGTTCAGTGTAAACGGACCAAAACGGACACTTTTGAAAACGATGGCATGGCTGCCCACATTCGCTCCACGTATCCTTGACGACCATGTAAACAATAACATAATGCTCATTTTTGTGATTTCCCATAGATTTGTATAGGTAGATTCCCCATTCGACCACTTCAAGCACGTAAATGTGTCTGCTAATTAAATAATAGGGCATCTACTTATACATATCTATGGTTGTACCTGCATGAATTATCATGTGACATGCATTTTTAGATGTGTAGTGTAGACAGAGACCAATTCTAAAACGCAGTGAAAACCCCATTGTAGACAAGGTTGGTTTTCATTTTAAAACGCTGTTTTAAAACAAAAACGCACTAGTGTAAATGGGGCCAAAAAAAGTTGTGTATGTGTGTGGTTTTTTTTTTTTTTTTTTTTTTTTTTTTTGGTTTAATTTTGTCTGCAAACTTGGCCTCGAGTCCATTACTAAGACTTGTATGGCTTAATATAGTGTAAATGATGTGTCGTTCATCATTTCTTTCAAAATCTACATCGTCTTATACATATTTTGGACTATGGGGGCGCCATAATTTTGATGATGTCAAATGGTTGTATTCGGTGAGCTACTGGTTCTACATGTTGCTATTTTTACCACAACGCAACTCAGAATACACAACTCAGAAAATAAAATACTAATGCGGCACTGACCACAGCTACTGAAAGAGCAAACAAACGGCAGAGACAAGAAACGCTAGATGTCATCCTGGCAGGATGTAAACATGCCGACGCTTGTCATGATGTGGCAGCCACTGAAGGAGTTTCAGAGGCGTTTAGATTCCCTGTGGGGAAAAATCAATGGTATAGCATTTGGTTTAAGCCTACGTTTATATCTATCACCACTTGTAAGCTTTTTCAGTAGCTGTGGTCTGCTAAAAGCCTCAAAGGCATCAGGGCTAAAGTGGAGAGAACAAAGATGCAGGTCTTTAGGAAGTTTTATTCGTCGTCAGGCCTCATCCCATTCTTCTCTCCTCTTATTATTGCTAGGAAAGCAGTGAAGTCTTTACAACCAAAATCCGCACGATGTGTTGTTTTCAGAGTTGTGTATTCAACAGGTAGCAGTAGCTCACCAAGTGTAACCATTTGACATCATTGAAATATTGGCATCCCCCATAGTTCAAAATCTGTATAATGCAATGTGTATTTTTTAAACAATGTAAATCTTTCTTGGGTTTTCTATTACATATTTCAGTAAGAGACATCATTTACATTATATTATGCTATACTGCCTTAATTCCCGGGGACTTTCTTGTCAACAAACTTGACCTTGATCTTCTGTGTCCCAGTCAAAATGCCCCCTTGAACGCCCCCCTTGGTGTGTCAGGTGGGGAATAATCCTTCACAATCGACCCCCAACTATGTTGCTTCCATCAATTTCACATATACAAGCAAGCAAGTCCCTACTGCAGAATGCCATCGCTTCATTCTGATTTGTATTTCTTGGTCTATCAGAACAGTCTATTAAAATGCATGATGACTGACAGATCATGATGTATTCAGTTTCCCTGTTTGCTTGTCTTCAACATGTATAAGGCACCGTTTCGACATGCAGAAGTCATGAAAACAAGGTGATTTTATGGAAACATCTGGTGCGTACTCTGTTTAGCTCTGTTATGCACCCTGTTTCCGTGGCATCTACAGGGAATTGTTGAACAGCCAGTGTTTGAGGTCTTAGCCCTTGTAGTGGAGATCTAACTAGCCCAGAGACATCCGCTGGGCCGCACTTCATGGCTTCCTGTGGCTCCTCTAATAGGCTGTTTCAAAGAGCAGCAAGGACACCTTGTGAAGGCAAGTAAATTAATCCTCTGTGCCGCCACGACGCTCCTCTCCACCCGTCTCCTGAAGGGCAGGCGCACTTCCTCTCGGCCTTCGCCGCCGTCTGCCCTCTCTCTGGCGCTCAAGAGGTCTCAGATGTGTGACTTCAGAAGGCTCTTTCCACGCTTATCCATCCCTTCCTCCAGTCTCCTGCTGTATTGGCTCATTTGCATCCATTTTTCATCAGTCATCACCGGAATCCCTCTGCACATCAAACGGAGCCAGACCCGAGGCTAGCCGCTTTTGTGGTCTCACATTTCGATCGCGCATTACGTTCGCCAAGGCTTATTGCTCTTTTTTTATTTTTATTTTTTTTTTTAATCCGGACTAAGAGGAACGCACAGGTTTAATGACTCTGTGGGGCTCGCTTGGTATTCTGTGCGAGGAATGCCGAATTACACTCTGCCTTTGTGAAAGATTTCCAATGACAATAAGGTCCCGTGCTCGCAAAGCGGTTTTCCCCCTCCTTGTTTTCGCAGAATATTCATTCCTCATCAGGACGCGTCACGTTCTCCCAACAGCTCTCAATGAGACTTAATAAACTTTCTATTGAGACAAATGCCTGAATTCACCAGAGGCACAGCTGGATGTTGATGGAGAATGCTAATTCTGACAGTTCTGGACGAATTCCAACGCCACAAAAAAATGACACGACGGTGGCACTTGTCACATCACTTTATCCAGGTGTTATCCATCTCTTCACCAATAAACATTAATCTGCGCTCCTTGTCTCTTATTGAATGAGCGAAGAAGCCGTTTTACCAATAGGACAGGCACAGCGTGTGAGATGCGTGAAATGAGGTGCCTCAACCATCGTTTCCCACAAGGCCCGGCTGTTCGCCATCTCTCAGTCTGTCAGATGCCGTCGTTTCACCGCTGCGCCTTGTGTGAAATGACCTGTCAAGGTTGTAAATTTATTTGTTCTCATGCAGGTTGACTGTAATGTTGAGGATACAGGGATTTATATGTTTCCTCTTCCTGCGATCTTCTTTACACCTGAGACTGGCTAGCAATATCAGGTGGAAGAAATGCAAATAAGGTCAGATCACCCCCGTTGAGAGATTATCCTCGGTTTTAGAGTATTCTTGTAGTGTTAATTCGTAACTGTCTGGGAACTAGTGCTTATGACAGATTTGGCATACTGTGTAGCAAGGTCATTTTATGTTTATCATCACACTTGTCTTTTTCCTGTCATTCTTTCCCCAAGGATAAATATGCCGTTGAGACAGATTATCAGCTATTTGGCTCTGAGGAAATGTCGCATGGCTTTTTTTTTTCTTGCGTTGAACGGCTTGACTACCAATGCAAGGCATTTCATTGATATGCATGGTATATGTTGTCATTGAGCGCTCATGGTAAATGGTAGTGATGTGGGGAAATCATGGAGGGAGACTCATAATCGAATAGAACAGCATTTTACCGTCCTTCCAGACACCCTTGAAGTCGTATATAATCTGGTTAAGAAGAAAACTGGCCCGTTTGTCAATTTGTAGCCATAGTGTTGTCCCTAAGTCACTCCTTAACCTCAGCGTTACTCAACATGCAGGTCTCACATAGATTTTTGTGGCCTGTGTGATGTCAATACTGTGGCAACTGCAGTTTGCAGCATGCCGTTCTCACCATGTTAACCCTGTAAATCCTATGTATCAAATTTAATGCAATGCTTTTTAAGATATCTACACTATTAACATGATCAATGTTTTACCAAGAAAGTGGATAGTATATGATCTATTACATGACTTCTGCCCCCTAGTGGATTATCCATGCTCTTCAGAAAGTTGAAGGACTAATAATTATTATTGTAATAATAAGAGTTTTAATAATAAAAAAATAAATAAAATAAAAAATCTGAAATGCTAAAATGTTAACTTCCAAATCACAGTTCTCATTTATTTTCATTTTATTTTATTTTATTTTACTTTATTTTACTAAGAAATATTTGTTAATTTACTTACTTACTTACTTTAGTTTTATATAACCCCAAATACGCTGGAAATGAACATTTATTAATATGTTAAATAAATGGACATTAATAAGTTAAATAAATAATAATTTAATAATAAACATGTTTAATTGCTTATTGATAAATATTCACCTTTAGAATATGATCCCTCTAGTAATTATTTGTCTGGTTTTTAATTTACAACCTATTTTGGGTTCAGTTTAAGCCAGCTATATAGTAATTTTTAAACAATAGTAGAGTTAAATAAAACTACCCACACTGTAAAAAACACTGTCTGTTGAGTCAACTTAAAATAATTTGTAACCTGGCTGCCTTAAAATTTTAAGTTCAGTCAACTCAAAAAAAAAAAAAAAAAATTCAACTTGAAATGTTAAATTATACTAAGTGACAACTTGAATCAACTTAAAATTTTAAGGCGGTTGCTTATTAGCAGTTAGAATGGTATTTGTTAAGTTTAGGTTTTGGGTAGGATTAGGGATGTAGAATATGGCCAGGCAGAATATGTGTGTTATAAGTACACATAAATAGGCAATATGTTATGAATAGGCATGCTAATAAGCAACTAGTTAATAGTGAGAACTGTTCCCTTTACTAAAGTATGACCCACCCAGCTCTGGGTTGTATTTAACCCATAATTTTTTTTAGAGTGTACCCCATACCTTACTAACTATAAATTAGGAGTTTTATTGAGACCAAAGTTTTAGTTAAAAGTTAACAAAGAGAATTGGACCTTAAAATAAAGTGTGACCAAAATAAGTGCTAAAATTAAATGCAGCCCTTGAGGCCCTTTCCAAAGCTGAGTAGCCCTGCTTTACCTTCACAGTCCATCTCATCTGACAAAAGCGTTTTACTCCCTCCCTGTCGGATAACCTTCCCGACAGGACTCGCCCATAAGGAATAACAGTCATTCTTCTGACTTTAATGTGCAGGTGTGGCTTTGTCACGGCTTTACCTCAGTCCCACGATAACGCATTGTGTGTTTGGCCTCTGCGTCGTGTGTTGATCACAGTATAATCTATTTATCACCCACAGCTCTGCGTGACCGCCCATGCCGCACGCTTATCAGATTACCACAGCCCCCTAGTATTGGGAGAGCCAACCCGGAGTTGCAAACTCGCCATTTGCAACTTTATGAAACGGCGCCGCAGATATCTACATCAGCATTTTCCCCTGTGGCTTGGAAAACTACAATCTACCCCGGCGCTGATTCACTCCTCATGCAGAACCAATTGCGAACTGCTCAGTCCTGGAAGAAGCTTTGGGGGATTTGCGCCTGGCCGACGGGGACTTGTATCCATATATTTGATTTAGCATACATGAATGTTGCTGCCTAGATCAGCACGGCGCTGAATGCATCAAGCCGAAGCACGGAATGACTCCAAATGAAGGCTGTAGCTCCTTATACCGCGCTAATGTTATCAGACATCTTCACAGTTCTGCAGACTTGCCTGTGTGGGGAGGTTCATAAGTTATTCTGAATAGCTTCAAGTTCCAGTGTGAGTGTCAAAAGATGGTTCATTTCCATATTTTCTCATTTTCTGCTACCTGGGCCTCTTGTCATTGTTGTAGAAGTTTAGAAGAGAAGAATCGAGGTTGAAAAGAGTTCATTCACACATTCGTGCCGTCGAATACGGTTTAAGATGTAGGATTAGCGCTAGCCCGGCTCCGTAGGGGCCGCTCGCGTCGTTTCGCCCAGAACCGGCTGCGTCGTAAGTGTCATATTGTCCTTCTTCTGACAATAACATTAAGGATGCCGTAGCGCGAATCGGAGCGCTTGGCATTTATAAAACTCTCAGGCGAGATGATGGTGTTCTTTCGCGCTCTTTAATTCGGCTTCACACGGTTGAGGTGCTTTACCTTGTTCCGCGTGCGCTTCGCACGGTGCCAGAGGACCTCTGCGCTCGCATTTTAACAAAGTTTCTATGGCAACGTGGCCATTACTCCAAGTTGTTGAGGATGCTCAGCTGGAGGGGGCTGGTCACAAGTGCCTACACATATCATCCAAACACCAGGATACAGACATACTTTAGGGATGAGTTGATTCCAATTTCTCATCCTGACGGTTAATTTATGCTCATAGCCGCATGCCGCGGGAAGCTGATTGGGGTACCCGATGAGGAGATAGAGCGCATTGGTATTCATTTCTAGCTTTCAAACATGGACGGAGGGAGTCGCACTTGCAGGTACAGCTTTTCAAAAATATACGAGGGGGTTGCAGAACATTTCCATAGATTAAAATGCCATTGAAGGCAGGAGTTCACAGCCTTTTTTGGCTGTGATGGATTTTTAAAGCATTAGTTCACCCAAAAATAAAAAAAAAGTATGTCAATAATTACTCACCTTCTTGTCATTCCACACCTTTAAGATCCACTTCAGAACACAAATTAAGATATTTTTGATGAAATCCGAGAGCTTTCTGACCCTGCATAGACAGCAATGCAACTACCATGTTCAAGGCCCAGAAAGGTAGTAAGGACATCAATAAAATAGTCCATGTGACATCAGTGGTTCAACCGTAATTTTATGAAGGTACTTCATAATTAAGTAATAGTACAGATATCTTACCAGAAAATGACTTTGGTAGAAGTCCAAGTCACCGTTTAGAATATTAGTCTTAAACTATGTGATATTTATTTATTGTATAGTACAAAGGTATTTTTTTTAAATCTTAAACATACTTAAGTATTGAAAGTAAAAGTATATGCAACATGAAAAAGAAGCAAACGAATATATATAAAATGTTCATACACAGCTTGAGTAGCAAGAGTGTGTTCAGTTTGAACTTTTTCTTCCGTTTTGTATTTTTTGGATACGAATAAGAAGCACTTCAAGAAAACATTATAGATGTAATAGCATGTAGATGTGTTTACACAGTTTAATGTATCTCAGAGGGGACATGGATGCATTTAAACTGCAGCTACAGATGCATAAATAGGCTTAATGTTTTGTTTTTAATATAAAACGTTGAATACTGATATTTAAAATAATTTAAGACATGGAAAAATAGTCGAAATGTGAAATTAAATCCATCAGTAGGTGGCAGCAAGTGATAATGAGTGAGTCATTGAGATTCAGCCAATTCATTCAAACGGCTGATTCATTCTGGAACAAAGCATTTGACTGTGTTAATGAGTCACTGAATCATTTTTATCAACCGATTCATTCAAAAAGCTGATTCATTCAGAAGTTCACTTCCAGAACAAAAATTTACTGGTAAATTACTCACCCCCTTGTCATTCCAGATGTTCATGTCTTTCTTTCTTCAGTCGATAAGAAATTATGTTTCTTGAGGAAAACATTTCAGAAATGTTCTCCATTTAGTGAACTTCAGTGGTGCCCCCAAGTTTGAACTTCCAAAATGCAGTTTAAATGCAGCTTCAAATGGCTCTAAACAATCCCAGCCGAGGAAGAAGTGTCTTATCTAGTGAAACAATCTGTCATTTTAGAAACAAATTGACAGTTTATATACTTTCTAACCTCAAATGCTCGTCTCAAATTCACGCGGATCCATGTGAACGACTAAAATGCTGTATTTTGCATGCCAGGCCAGTAGATGGCGATGTCACTTTGTAAAGAAAAAACACTATGCACATACATACACAAATACACATTTACGCCTATTGACGGAACATGTAAAATGTGCATAATTTCACCGTTTTCCCAAATTTACGTTTTTTGTTTAAGCAGGGAAGATAACAGTAATATTTTCAAAAATTTGCACGTTGAAACCCGTTTATAAAAGTTTCAGGCTGCCAAAATGCCATTGTCGTGTAAATAAATGTAAATACCACCCCTACCCTTCCCCCATGTGAAATTCTCGATCTGCGATTTTCGATTAGTTTAACTTAAAGAACTAAAACTAAAACTGAAAAAAAATAAAAAATTAAAACTTTAGTACATAGCCATAATTTTAAAACGAACAAACAAAATTAAAATGTTTCACAAAAAATGACTAAAATTTTAACTAAAATTATAATGTAAATTGTAATATATAAATATAAATTATAATATAAACTGAAAGTCTAAAAATTTAACAACAATGATACAACAAATGATACAGTCTGATTCATTAACATATTTGAATTGGAATGGATTTTTCAATAAACACTTTTCAGTCAAGAGATGAGAGAAATTTCTTATTTTGTATTGCAATTACACAAATTATATTTAGATTATAAGATGGTTATGAACTGAATAGTGGTTGAAAGAGAGTTCCTTACAAATGAACTTATTTACATAAACCAATTCTTCCAAAAATATTGAAAATGAGTTGATCTTCCAATCTCTAGTCTTAATGTAAACAAGAACGCAAACAGATGGTTTCAGCAATTATAGTCACTCACTCAATTTTCCCTTTTGTGGATTGTCACATTGAGTTCACCTTTCACATAATATTTTAAAGAAACAGTTCTCCCAAAAATGAAAATTCTGTCAATAAATACTCACAATCATGTCAGAGACCAAAACCTTTGTTCATCTTCAGAACATGTGTTGTGGTACTCCCGTGAACACACATCGAAGACTGACACGGAAGAGAATATTGCTGAATAAAGTTGTTAATTTTGTTTTCTTTGCACACAAAAAGTATGCTTGTAGCTTCATAACATTAAGGTTGAACCACTGATGTGACATGGACTATTTTAACAATGTCTTTACTACCTTTATGGGCCTTAAATGTGTCAGTTGCATTGCTGTCTATGCAGGATCATAAAGCTCTCAGACTTCATCAAGAATATCTGAGGCCTTGCATTTGTAACAACATGCGGGTGAGCAATTAATGACAGAATTTTCATTTTTGGGAACTGTCCCTTTAATATTCTGGCAACGCCTTCAAATTTGAGAACCTCGTTCTTAAGAGAAACATATTAAGAGGAAAACAATTTCCTGGAGAGAGTTACATCCTAGAGCACAAATAGTGTGTGTGCTGCTGTATCATGAGTGTAGCAGTGATCGATGCTCGCTGCACTATCAGGAGGTTTCTTTCACTCTGTATCATGTGAAATCCTAACTCTGTGAATGCAATACTACTGCACTTCCAGGCAGCGCTGAGTTCTCGCCATCTGGGAAGCAACACATCCCAGAATGTGATGATGTCAGCTGGATTAATTATATTGCCTGGTGCCTGAGAACCTGGAGCCGCAACTCAGGTCTTCCTGAAACTTTGGTACAAAACATCACTATGTAACCGGAACTGCTCCTTTCATTATTATAAATTGAATTTCGGTCTTTTTTATAAAAGTTTGTGATATTTCAGGAGTAACAATTTAAATTTGGGAGACCCCTTGGTGAGCAGAGAGACGGAGCAGAACATATTGTTTAAATCTGAGTATTGCATTTTAAGCCTGGCTTATAATAACATGCATTAATTTCCATATTAATGTATTTATATGCTTTATGCCGCTGCATTGCAAAGCCTTTGAAATAATCCTTATTGATGTTTGGAGTCCTAAACTAAGCTAAAAGTCATAAACTTCATGATATTTAAATTGTACCAAATGCATTGCAGGAGGTGCAGTGAAACATTTAGCTGATGCTTTTTGCTGAGGTTAATTTAATATTGTACTTTGGTTTAACGCATATTTACGTTTCATCAAACAATAATAATTGGCGGACCCCTGCGGTACGGCTGTGGATCCCTGCAGGAGAACCCTGCTTTAAAATAATGTTTATTCAGGAGTCATAAGCAAACATATGTAATGGATTAGAAGTTCATACTATGTTTAAATATATGATTTAAACATGTGAATAACTAATTATCTGATATGAATTTTATACTGTAAGCAGATCTTTCAGCTTTCTAGATTCTGAAAAAAATCTGAATGGGGGTTCTCTGCATGTGTAAAAATCAAAAATGTATTCAGCAAAGATGAATGAAATTGATCAGAAGTTACATTCATAATTACATTCAGTAGACAAAAAAAAAAAAAACTCTCTAAAATAAGTGTTTCTTTCGAACTTAACTTAATTTATCAATAAAAATCACATTTCTACAAACAAAAAAAAAAAATATTAAGCAGGACAACTGTTTTCAACATGTAACAAAAATTTGTTGCATTTACTTTTTTTAATGGTTCTTCTGTAATTCTGTGGTACATTTCAATTTCAATGTTCCTTTCTTTCTTTTTTTGTTTGTTTGCTTGTTATTATTTTGATCTTGTAAAGATGGAAACATTCCAGAAGTTTTGGTAACATTCTGTAATATTGTAGTGTTTTCTGGAATATTCCAGAACCTTTTGGGACTAGTCATAAAAGACAAAAATCATCCAGCATAGACTCCTGAATTTTGGGCAACTCACTTTTGGTAAATGTTTATGTTAAACTGTTGTTAGCTGTTATGTATGGTGGTAGAGAATGCTCAATGCGCTGCAACGTAAGAAAACACACACAAATAGAAAGAGCACCAGCAAATTAAGAAAAGATCTTCATCACTTTGACAACACATGATGCAAATACTTGCAGCACAACCAAATACAAAATGTTGCTGCAAATACTCACAACACAACCAAACACAGAAATGGACTGCAAATATTCACAACACAACCAAAAAGAGAAACACACTACAAATACAACACAATCAAATACAGAAACACACTGCAAATGCTCCAACACAAACAGCTACTGAAACGCACTGCAAATACTCACAACACAACCAAATAGAGAAACACGCTGCAAATACTCATAACACAACCCAATACAGAAACGCGTGGCAAATACTCTCAGCACAACCAAATACAGAAATGCGTCACAAATACTCACAACACAACCAAATAGAGAAACACACTGCAAATACTCACAACACAACGAAAGAGAGAGAAACACTGTAAATAAAACACAACCAAATACAGAAACACTGCAAATACTCACAACAAAACCAAATACAGAAATGCCCTGCAAACACTCACAACACAACCAAATAGAGAAACACACTGCAAATACAACACAACCAAAAACAAAAACGCATCGCAAATACCCACAATGCAACCAAATAGAGAAACACACTGCAAATACGCACAACACAAACAGCTACTGAAATGTGCTGCAAGTACTCATAACACAACCAAATAGAGAAACACAATGAAAAAAATCACAACACAAAGAACTACAGAAACATGTTGCAAATACTCAACACAACCAAATAGAGAAACACACTGCAAAAACTCACAGCACAAACAACTACAGAAACACAATGCAAATACTCACAAACAACTGCAAATACCCACAACACAAACAACTACAAAAACACAATGCAGATACTCACAACTACTGAAACATGCTGCAAATACCCACAACACAAACAGCTACAGAAACACCCTGCAGATACTCACAACCAAATAGAGAAACGCAATGAAACAATTACAACAAATAAGAACTACAGAAACATGTTGCAAATACTCACAACACAACCAAATAGAGAAACACACTGCAAAAACTTACAACACAAACAGCTACATAAACATGCTACAAATACTCACAGCACAAACAACTACAGAAACACGATGCAAATACTCACAAACAACTACTGAAACATGCTGCAAATACCCACAACACAAACAACTACAGAAACACACTGTAGATACTCACAAGCAAATAGAGAAATGCATTGCAAATACTCACAACACAACCAAATATAAAAACGCAACACAAATACCCACAACACAACCAAACAGAGCAACACACTGCAAATACAACACAACCAAATATCTGCAGCATATTTCTGTATTTGGTTGTGAGTATTTGGAGCATGAGTCTGTATTTGGTTGTGCTCTGAGTATTTGCAGCATATTTATGTATTTAGTTGTATTGTGGGTATTTGCAGCTTATTTATATATTGGTTGTGTTGTGAGTATTTGCAGAATATTTATGTATTTGTTGTGCTGTATTGTGAGTATTTGCAGTGTATTTCTGTATTTGGTTGTGTTGTATTGTGAGGATCTGTAGTGCATTTCTGTATCTGGCTGTATTGTAAATATGTGCAGGACGTTTCTGTATTTGATTGTGTTGAGAGTATTTGCAGCATATTTATGTATTTGGTTGTGCTGTATTGTGAGTATTTGCAGTGTATTTCTGTATTTGGTTGTGTTGTATTGTGAGGATCTGTAGTGCGTTTCTGTATTTGGTTGAGTTGCGAGTATTTGGAGCATGTGTGTTGTCAAACTAATGATGATGTTTAGATTGCTGGTGTTTTTTTTTTTCTTCCTATTTGCATGTTTTTTTTTTCATTTGCAGCACACTGAGCTCTCTCGACCACCGTGGTTTTGCATGTACCATGTAATTCTTATGCACGATGAATAGATTTGCTTGTATAAATTGTTACAATTTTTTTTAGTTTTCATGAGCACTGTATTCAGCATGTCATACTTCATAACGCAACATAAAAATGAAACAAAACTTAATAAAAATGTGTTTCACGGTGTAATAATCAGAAATATTTCTGTGTGCAAACATTTGGGATGAGCAATGACTCAAATGTAGATATATTCCTGTCAGAACATCATAATAACGGTTTGTGTGTGTTTGTGTCTGTGCAGCTGGGAGGTGTTGCGATTTCTCCTGTCAAACCTGCGCTGGTGGATGGAGGAGTACAGATTTGATGGATTCAGGTTTGATGGAGTGACATCTATGCTCTACCATCATCACGGGATCGGTATGTCTATGAAAAATCAAGGACGTAATTACTGTACTGTATAATTACTGTACATTAACCACCTTCCCACTGTAAATGTCACAGACTCTTATTGTAGAAGAGCTAGAAAAGCATATTGGAAGAGCGACTGTTTCAAGAGCAGTTTCAGTAGACTGCAAGCATGTTATGTAAACTCTCATAAATGAATGGAATTAAGCAGGAAAAGCATGTGATACAAGTTCTTTCAAGCAAGAAATTAATTACACAAGTAGTGAGGCAGAGGTTATCCTGGCATTTTTCTCTTTTCTTTTTAATTTCGTACCAGTGATGCCGCTAATGAATTTGGGTAGGTTTTCAAAAATCGCTTTGTATAAATCCTACTTTGTTTTAATGAAACATGACATTAGATTCACAAAAAAAGGATTGTTGTGAGTTGGTTTCTTCATAACTCTTTTTAAAAATGAGTTTTATGTAATTGCTAATTAATTATTATTCATATGTAACCATCAGATGTGGAATCTGATTTCATGTTCACTGATTCTCAGGATCAGCATTTTCAGGAGATTATGCCGAATACTTTGGACTCCATGTAGATGAGGATTCTCTTGTCTACCTCATGTTGGCAAACCATATTTTGCACACCCTCTATGAAGACTGCATCACTATTGCAGAGGTAAGCCGTATGTTGTTTCATGAAATGCAGAAGCTTCCAACAGGACGAATAGGAGAGTATTAATGAAATGTGAGCTCAGCACACTCAAGTTCCCAACATCCATGGCTTATGCTGCAACAATATGACTGTTTTCAAACAGGTTTCCCAGATACTCCCCATAAGACTTAAACACTCAAGACAAATTTTCTGAATGTGTGAGAAACACACATATTATATTACATTTTTGGGTGAACTGTTTCTTTAAGTAAAAAGGTGTCTCTCTTTCTGTACTGGCCACTCTGTTGAGAATATGCAGCAGGATCATCCGAAATGACCATAATACCTTTAGTCATGGCTCGATAACCTTAATCTTGTCAACAGCGACACTGTATCCCAACTCCACAAAGACAGAATTAACCTTCAGAGTCAACGGGACACAGTGCATTAAATTAGCACTCAGTGGCTCTGTCTAAAGCCATGATTAATGAGACCACTTACTTTTTACTTACTTTGTTCAGTGTTTTGTAATTAGTGGACAGCGCCCACCAGAGATATCATCTAATTCTCTTTTATGAGCTCCATTGATAGAGCTGGACTGTGAATGCTGAAAGTTTGCTTACATTGCAGGAAACAATTAAATAGCACAAAACAGACTACAAATATAACAAAAACTAGGAACACAGACGCTTTTTGTATTCAGCGGTTCATTCAGTTTTGCACCAACGCTGCATATTAGGTGATACCCTGCAGAACAGACTAGCATGGCTGGAGACCACTGCTAATCTAATCAACAAAATTACTAGCAAACGTTGAGTTTTTTTGATTTTGTCAGCAGTAACACATTTGGCTGGTCATGTGATCCCAACATGTCACCCCCATGAGGCAACCCACTCTGTGAATATAAATAAATTAACTTTTATTAGGCAAGATATGACTGGAGTAATCATTATATTTTAATGTTCATTATATTGCACATCTTTTTCAAATACATTATTCATTTTTAATGTATTAAATGATTTTACGGATTGTTTTAAGCTCCACACCTTGTGTATAGTTAAATCATCAAAATGACTGTAATATATTTGCTAAATCAGCTGTTTTTTTGTTTTTGTTTTGTTTTGTTTTTTCAGTCAGCTTGTTAAATCAGCTGGTTTTAACTGGTTTTAGCTGTTTTTTTTTGTTTGTTTGTTTGTTTTTTGCTTAATCAGGTGCTTTTAGCTTTTTTTGCTAAAGCAGCTGGTTTTAGCTGGTTTGTAGCCTTTTGTTTGTGTGTGTGTGTAAATCAGCTGTTTTTTTTTTTTTAAATCAACAGCTGTTTATCACAAAATGAATGAGTTTTAGCTGTTTTTTAACGTTTCTTTTTTTATTTATTTATTTATTTTTTTTATTTGCTAAATCAGCTGGTTTTAGCTGGTTTGTAGCAATCAGCTAGCTGTTTTTAGCTGTTTTTTTTGGGGGGGGGAAGCTAAATTAGCTGGTTTTAGCTGGTATTTAGCTTTTCTTCACTAACTGAAGACGTTTTAGCTTTTTTTGTTTGTTTTGTTTTGTTTTGCTGATTTAAGCTGGTAATAACTGGATTAGCTGATTATTTCTAAATCAGCTGGTTATAGTTGGTATTTAGCCTTTTTTCACTAAATGAACTGGTTTTAACTGTTTTTTGCTAAATCAACTAGTTTAAGCTGGTTTGTAGCTGTTTTTTTTCTCTAAATCGGCTGTTATTAGCTGATTTTTAACTGTTAACTGTTTTAGCTGGTTTTAAGCAGTTATTATTATTATTATTATTTTTTTTTTTTTCGATAAATCAGCTCGTTCTAGCTGTTTTTTAGCTGTTTCTTTCTAAATCTGTTTTTTTTTACTTGTTTTGTTGGTAAATCAACTGGTTGTAGCTTTTTTTTTTTTAATGTATTTATTTATTTATTTTTGCTAAATCAGCTGGTTTTAGCTGGTTTGTAGGTGTTTTTTTTTCCCTAAGTCAGCTAGCTTTTTTTTTTGTTTGTTTGTTTGTTTTCGCTTTTTTTTTTTTTTTTTTTTTGCGAAATCCGCTGGTTTGAACTGTTTTAGCTGATTATTGCTAATTTAGCTGGTTTGAACTGGTATTTATCAGTTTTTCACTAAATTAACTGGTTTTAGTTTTTTTTTTTTTTTTTTTTTTTTTGCTAAATCGGCAGGTTTTAGCTAGTTTGTAGCTGTTTTTTAGATCTTAATTTTTAGTTGTTTTTAAGCTGTTTTTTTTTTTTTTCGTTAAATCAACTGGTTTTAACTGTTCATTTGCTTCTTTGCTAATGGTTGTAGCTGGTTTGTAGCTTTTTTTTTTTTTTTTTTTTTTGTTAAATCAGCCGGTTTTAGCTTTTTTTAGCCTTATTGCTAAATCAGCTGGTTTTAGCTGGTTTGTAGCTGTTTGTTAGGTCTTAATCAGTAGATTTTAGTTGTTTTTAAGCTGTTTTTTTAATTATTATTATTATTATTATTATTATTATTATTATTATTATTATTATTTATTTTTGTTAAATCAACTGGTTTTAACTGTTTATTAGCTTTTTTTTGCTAATGGTTGTAGCTGGTTTATACCTTTTTTTGTTTGTTTGTTAAATCAGTTGGTTTTAGCTGGTTTGTAGCTGTTTTTTTAGGTTTAAATCAGCACTGTTTTTTTAACTGTTAAGTCAGCTGTTTTTAAGCTGTTATTTATTTATTTATTTATTTTTCTTTTTTGTTAAATCAACTTATTTTAAAGGTTTATTTGCTTTTTTGCAAATGGTTGTAACTGGTTTGTAGCTTTTTTTTTTTTTTTTTTGTTAAATCAGCTGGTTTTAGCCTTTCTAGCCTTTTTGCTAAATCAGCTGGTTTTAGCTGTTTTTTTAGTTGTTGTTGTTTAAATCAACTGGTTTTAGCTCTTTTTTGCTAAATATTATTTAAACATTTAGCTGTTTAGCTGTTTGTTTGTTTATTTTTTGTTTATCTACAAACTTTTATATACTTATATTTTAATTTTCATTACAGTATATTTATTTTTGTAAAATCTGACTGGAAAATCATATTTAATAATGATTTTCATTATATTAAACATTTTTTAAATGCATTATTTATTTTTTATGTTCAAATAAAATATATTTTATATGTAAATATTCTGTTTTTGTTGTGTTTTTAAGAAATTCATTCTTTTTTAAGGATGTGTCCGGTATGCCCACCCTTTGCCGTCCAATCCAAGAAGGAGGTCTGGGTTTCGACTATCGCCTGGCTATGGCTATTCCAGACAAATGGATTCAAGTAAGTTTTTTTCTAACGTGAAGTGATGAATAACATAAAAGAGAATGTACTATTAGCGCAATTATTTTCAACATGCAGCCTTTTATCACAGAGCAAACTACTGTACAGTCCTACTGTAAGTGTAACTGACAACTTACTTCACATTACTCACATTTCAATATATTCCCTCCGGAAGCTGCCAGTTTGTTTGAGCCGTATCATGCTAAGTGTCTCATTCATCACGCACTTGTCCTGCTTGTAATTCCGAAGCGAAACGTATTTCTGTCTTTTTCTCGGGGGAATTAGATTTGAAGATACAGTATCCCGAACCTGCTCCAAATCTAGACTGACAACCGGCGGATCAGATAAATAGGGCGTATCTCAATTTTTCTAAGCAGATATGTATTAATAGTGTCATGCTCTTGGAAACTAGGATGCGTTTTCTACTCACGGATGTTTTTCTGTCTTTTTTTTGTGAGTGTGCATAATTAAAAGTATAATTATGGGCAATTCTTCAATCATTTTTCTTAATTAGGGTTTCTTCTGTGAGTTGATCTAAAGCATTCCTTTGTTCTGCACTGTTTCTGTGGATATGCATATTAATGAAGGTCTTCTCATTATGGATATATATATGGAGATTTCGGGATTCTTTTCTTTTCTTGGCAGCAGCACAAGGCAAAACATATTAACTTACTGATCAGAGAGCCGAAGTTGCAAACTATCAGTTTGAAATCTAGACATTTCTTATGTCAGTTAACCACATTGACCTCTTGGTGGGTTCAGCCAGATGCAATAATTGGAGGTTTTCTGCTATTTTTTTCAGAGATTAATTGACAATTCTGTATCATGTGAAGTAATTAGCAACAAATTGGGCTCATTCCATTTTTCTCTGGAAACCTCAAGCGGTCACAATAATTTTAAGGACGCATATATTCTGTTTAACACAGTGTCATATTTTTAGATGTTTTACTTTAAAACCAGTTCACTTTCATTAATAATTCATAATTGTTTGAAATGGTAACTACAGAATAAGAATTGCTTGGTCCTGATACATGATTCAAATATTTATTTACACTACAAAAATCTCTGTTTGTTTGTTTATTTATTTATTCATTTATTTATTTATTTAAAGTAAAAAACTTTCAGAAAACTCAAAACAAGATAAATTTAATTTACAAGGGACATTTCCAGAAGGTCCTATGGCTTGAAAAGAAAACTTTAAATACCTTTACTTTAAATAATAATAATGATATCACGGAGGCAAGACAAGAAGCGATCGATCGAGATAAGGTCCCTGTGTAGCGTGACGGAGAACTCAAACGCGGATACACACGAGTGAGCAGGTTAGCCACGCAGTTATTCTGAGAACGCTCCAGCGAAGGAGTAGAGATTTCCACCAGGAAACCCGCGTTCTAATACACACACAGAAGGGTATATAAATGTTCCGCCAAGCGGTACTCACGTGAGTTGAGATGGAGAGATGAGGCGACCTACAAAGACGTTCACACATGAACTCAATGTCCGGTGCCGACTAAACCTTACTTCCTGTTTATATACCTGCGGAGATTACTTCCGGGACCTCGTGACCTCACGTGATTCGGTGCGTGTGACAGTACCCCCCCCTCCAGGACCGGCACCAGACGGGCCCGGAGTGGAGGATACCCGACGACGGTAGTCCTGGATGAGAGCTGGATCCAGAATGAACCGTCCGGGAACCCATGACCGCTCCTCCGGGCCGTAGCCCTCCCAGTCTACGAGGTACTGGGTGCCCCGGCCACGGGGTCGCGAGTCAAGGATCCTCCGAACGGTGTAGGCAGGACCACCGTCCACAATCCGGGGTGGGGGGGGAGCGGGAGCCTGAGGAGACAGAGGGGAGAAGAAGACAGGTTTTAGTTGGGATTGATGGAATATGGGATGGACCCGGAGGGAGGCAGGCAGCTGGAGCCGAAAGGTGACAGGGTTCAGACGATGGGTGATCTTGAAGGGGCCGATGTACCGGGGGGTGAGTTTTCTTGAATCAGTCTTGAGATTGATATTCTTGGTGGAAAGATAAACCCTGTCACCCACATGGAACAATCGTCCCGGAGGGTGTCGGCGGCGGTGCTGCACGACGTAACGTCGGTTGGTCTTTTGAATGGCAGCACGAGCGTGGTTCCAAAGCCGCCGACACCGGCGGACCAACTGTTGGGCAGACGGAACTTCAACCTCCGGCTCCTGATGTTCGAATATGGGAGGTTGAAATCCGTAGCATACCTCGAATGGGCTTAGGCCGGTGGCGGTGGAGGTGTGGAGATTGTTGGAAAGTTCGGCCCAGACGAGGTAGCTGGCCCAGGAGCGCTGATGTTCACTGGCAAAGCACCGGAGGAAGCGCTCCAGTTGTTGGTTGGCCCGCTCCGTCTGGCCGTTAGTCTGTGGATGGAACCCTGATGATAGACTAGAGGTGGTGCCGACCAGACGGCAGAAGGCCTGCCAGAACTTGGCCGTGAACTGGGGCCCTCTGTCCGAGACGATGTCCTGGGGGAACCCATGCAGGCGGACTACGTGTTCAAGAATGAGTTCCGCGGTGGTTTTGGCAGTGGGGAGCCCAGAGAGAGCCACCAGGTGCACAGCCTTGGAGAAACGATCCACGATGGTAAGGATGGTGTTCTTTCCTTGGGACTCGGGAAGTCCAGAGACGAAGTCGATGGAGATGTGGGTCCAGGGACGTTTGGGGATGGGGAGGGGCTGCAACTCCCCGGTGGAGGGCGCGTTGGGATTTTTTGAGCGGGCACAGGTGTTACAGGCCAGAACGTACTGCTGTACGTCCCTCCGCAGCGTCCTCCACCAGAACGCTCGACTGATGAAGTGGAGGGTTCTCTGGACTCCCTGATGTCCAGCCAACGTGGAGTCGTGTCCCCACTGGAGCACCTCCTGGCGCAGGTGGTTGGGAACGAAGAGGCGTCCAGCGGGTGTCTCAGGTGGAGGAGGTTCTTGGCTGTGACTCTGGCGAACTCTCTCTTCCAACCCCCACCGGATGGGAGCCAAGATGATTTGGGAGGGCAGGACAGGCGCGGGATCGGAGGTGACGGTGTCCTTCTGGTGTTGACGGGAGAGTGCATCAGCTTTAGTGTTTTTGGAACCGGGACGGTAAGACAGGTGAAAGTCGAAGTGTTCGAAGAAGAGTGCCCACCGCGCCTGCCTGGGGTTGAGTTGTTTGGTTTGCTTGATGACAGTGAGGTTCTGGTGATCGGTCCAGACGGTGAATGGTTCACTGCCGCCCTGGAGCCAGTGACGCCATTCCTCCAGAGCCCACTTGATGGCCAACAGCTCACGGTCCCCCACCCCGTAACGCTGCTGAGTGGAATTAAACTTCCTGGAGAAGAAGCTACATGGGTGTAACTTCTCGTCTGGACCGCGTTGCGAGAGGACGGCTCCTACGCCCACATCGGAAGCGTCCACCTCGACAACGAAGGCCTTGGTGGGGTCGGGATGAGTGAGAATGGGGGCGGTGGTAAACTGGTGACACAGTGTCCTAAAAGCTTGAATGGCCTCCGGGGTGAGGTGGAATTCTCCGCGTGATGGTTTGGTTAGAGCAGTGAGAGGTGCTGCAGTTGAGCTGAAGCCCCGGATGAATCGCCGATAGAAATTGGCGAACCCCAGAAAACGTTGCAGCTGTTTGAGCGATGTGGGTAGGGGCCACGAACGCACAGCCTCCAGCTTCTGGGGATCCATGGCCACACCCTGAGCAGAGATGACGAAGCCCAGGAACGTGGTGGAGTGCTGGTGGAAAGCACATTTCTCCAACTTACAGTACAACTGGTGGGCCAGCAACCTCTGGAGGACTGCTCGGACATGCTGGGTATGCTCTTCTAAGGTCTTAGAGTAGATGAGGATGTCGTCCAGGTAAGCGTAGCACCATCTACCCAGCATGTCCCGGAGAACGTCATTGATGAGGTGTTGGAAAGCAGCTGGACTGTTGCAGAGGCCAAAGGGCATGACAAGGGTCTCGTAGTGACCGGTGGGGGTTATGAAGGCCGTCTTCCACTCGTCGCCCTCCCTGATGCGTACCAGATTGTAGGCGCTCCGTAGATCCAACTTCGTAAAGAAGTGGGCACCAGAGAGGGCGTCCAGGGCGGTGTTAGTCAGAGGGAGTGGATGACGGTTCTTCACGGTGATTTGGTTGAGCCCTCGGTAGTCAACGCACGGCCGGAGACCCCCGTCCTTCTTCTTCACAAAGAAAAACCCCGCGGCCGCCGGGGAGCTGGAGGGTCGGATGGTACCTGCGCGAAGACCCTCCGCTACGTACTCCTCCATCGCGAGCTGTTCCTTGGCCGACAGGGAGTACAGGTGACCGCGGGGCGGTACCGCGCCCGGCACGAGATCGATGGCAAGGTCGTAGGGGCGATGAGGAGGCAGCCGAGCCGCGCTACGCCTGCTGAAGACCTCGACCAGGTCGCGGTACTGGACAGGGATGGCTTCGTGGTCGACGTCGAGGGCCCCGGGCTCCCCTGAACACGTCCCAACCCTGGCCCGGAGACAGAGCTCCTGACAGGTCGCACCCCAGTGAATGATCCGACGTGATGTCCAGGAGATGAGAGGGTCGTGGGTGACGAGCCAGGGGTGGCCGAGAATGATGGCTGGTGAGGGGATCTTCGTAACGTAGAACTGGATGACTTCGGAGTGATTTTCGATGATGAGGGTGAGTTCTTGGGTACGATGAGTGATGGGACTGAGAGTTAGGGGGCGACCGTCAATGGCAGTAGCTTTCAAGGGTTGGGATAACGCCTCGATTACAATCCCCATCTGGGCAGCATAAGCCTGATCGATGAAGTTCCCAGCCGCACCCGAATCAACGAATGCGGTGGTCACGATCCGTTGGTGGCCCATGAGGATTGATACCTGTAGCAGCAGCCGGGAAGCGACGGACTCGGGGTAGGTTTTCGCAGTGTTGGGACCAGATGAGGACCTCCCCCTCCTCACCTGGTCTGCCCGTTTCCCGGCCGAAGAGGGCAGATAGCACGATGGTGGTCCGGGGAGGCGCAATAGGCACACAGGCCCTCGCGGTAGCGTCTGGCCCTCTCTGCCGCTGACAGGGAGGTGCGCCCTATTTGCATGGGTTCCCCGGCTCCGGTTGAGTGGGCCTCTGAGGCGATCGGTGGAGGTGATGGAGACGCAGCGACAGCATAGGAGGTGGATGGTTCTGGGGTCCTGTGGTAACCGGTGGCTCCTGTAAAAGAACGAAAAACAGTTTTAGTATTGTGGTTCATCCGCTGATCCACCCGGAGGGCCAGCTGGATCATGCCCTCCAGGGTGTCAGGGAGCTCCCGCACAGCCAATTCGTCTCGGAGACGGGTGGAAAGTCCTTCGTAGAAGGCTGTGCGGAGAGCTGAGTTTGACCAGGTAGTTTGAACGGCGAGAGTGCGAAATTCGGTGGCATATTTGCTGACGCTGCGACTCCCTTGCTTAAGATGGTACAGCCGTGAATCAACCTCCACCTCGCTCTCAGGATGTTGGAAGACGGCTCTGAGCTCGGAGGTAAATGCCGGGTATGAATGTGCAACGTCTCCGTCAGCCTTCAGAACCGCCGTAGCCCACTCGGCTGCCTGCCCAGTGAGGAGTGAGGTGAGAAGTGCGATCCTGCTGCGATCGGAGGGGTATCTGGAAGGCTGGAACTCAAAAACCAGGTTAAGAGCGGTGAGAAAAACATCGCATTTCGTTCCGGACCCATCCCATTTGTCCGGAAGCGATATTTTGGGATGACTGACAGGGGGGTTTTGGCGGACCGGTTCGGCGGGAGGAACCGTAGCAGCGGCCAGGTCGTCATGATCCGCCTGCAGGGCGGTGAGATCCGAGCGGAGACTCCCGCACTCCGCCCGAAGACCAGCGGCCTCGGCGTGCAGCGCGTTGATCTCCGCCCGGAAATGCACCAACTCCTGCCGCAGATTCATAATCTCCGCGGCCTGCTGCCGGATCACCCCCACCAGCTGCTCCAAATCCGCCGAGACCATCTCGGGACCGGACATTCTATCACGGAGGCAAGACAAGAAGCGATCGATCGAGATAAGGTCCCTGTGTAGCGTGACGGAGAACTCAAACGCGGATACACACGAGTGAGCAGGTTAGCCACGCAGTTATTCTGAGAACGCTCCAGCGAAGGAGTAGAGATTTCCACCAGGAAACCCGCGTTCTAATACACACACAGAAGGGTATATAAATGTTCCGCCAAGCGGTACTCACGTGAGTTGAGATGGAGAGATGAGGCGACCTACAAAGACGTTCACACATGAACTCAATGTCCGGTGCCGACTAAACCTTACTTCCTGTTTATATACCTGCGGAGATTACTTCCGGGACCTCGTGACCTCACGTGATTCGGTGCGTGTGACAAATGATGATAATAATAATAATAACTATTATTATTATTATTATTATTATTATTTTTTTTTTTATTTATTTTTTTTTTTAAATATTTTAAGTGGTTACACTAAATGTTTTTAATAGAAGTCTTGAATGCTTACAAAGCTGCATTTATTTGATCAAAAATACAATAAAAGCAGTAATATTGTGAAATATTATTACAATATAAAATAACTGTTTTCTCTTTTAATATATTTTAAAATGTAGTTTATTTCTGTGATGCAAAGCTGAATTTTCAGCATCATTACTCTAGTCTTTAGTGTCACGTGATCCTTCAGAAATGATTAAAAATGCTGATTTACTGCTCAAGAAAAAAAAAATATTATGTTAAAAACATTTATTTTTAATAATCCATTTTTTTTCTAGAATTCTTTAATGAACGGAAAGTTAAAAAATAACATCACTTGTTTTAAATATAACCTTTTTTTGGCATTATAAATGTCTTTGCTGTCACTTTTGATCAATTTAATGTGTCCTTGCAGAATAAAAGTGTTAATTTATTTAGAAAAATAAATCTTCCTGACTACACAAATGTTTTTGTAAAACAGTGACATAGTTACTGTATATGAAATCAAAACAGTATTATGCATGGTTATTAGGTACATCTAAAATCACATTGAATTATGGATTACAATTTACTCTGACGGGGGATACATTTTTTCAATTGAAACTTGCCGTTCTTGCAAGGATCTTTTTCTCTTGTATTTTGTAACTTTCCTGTCTGGATTCCTGTCTACCTTGACAATCTTATACAGTAAAGGCAAAAAAAAAAGAAGTATGTGCCCTGTACACTGCAGGGGTGACTGTTGGTGCTGAGCGCACAGCCTCCATGGAGAATCGCCTTGCATTGCTAAACAAGGCTACCCAGAATACAGGGCTTTTTACCAGACCAGCAGCATCGGGCCGTGCGCTTCTCTTTGCCCCGGATGACCCTCTGCGGCTTCGCTCCAGCAGACTGATTCAGTGCTGCACTCTCTGCGCACAAAGGTGTCCACTTCACTGACTCAGGATCAGTGTTTAGAATGGCATAAAGGCTGCTGCTTGCTGCTTTTTTTAACATTTGCTTTTTTCATACAACGTTGCCCAGCATGCAGTATTTATTTGGGGCTTTTCATCCGACGCCGCTATCGATTTCGTTCTGCGTTGGGGTACCGATGAGACTGCACTTTGAGGGCTCTCGGATGACTTGGAGTTTGTTTGAAGAAAGAAAAAGAGTGCACAGAGATGTGCGCAGAAGAGCGTGTGACTCATATCTATGTATATGAGCCAATATATTTTTGACAGGGAAGTTTGAGATGGACCCCTGCTCTGAGGTGTGTCAAAAAAAACAAAAAAACTGAAATATTCCAGATGTGCTGAATCGCACAAAGACTGAAGCAACATGCAACAACAACAATAATAATATGTTTTTGTTGTTATTGTTTTCATTGTCATCATTGTTGTTTTTGTTGTTGTTGTCTTCATCGTTGTTATTGTTTTTGTCGTTTTCGTTGTTGTTTTCATTTTTGTTGTTGTTACTGTTGTATTTGTCATTGTTGTTGTTGTCGTTATTGTTGTTTTCAGTGTTATTGTTGTTGTTGCCATTGATTTCGTGGTTGTTGTTGTGTTTGTTATTGTCGTCGTTGTTGCCATCATTGTTGTTGTTGCCATTTTTGTTATTTTCATAATTGTTTTCATTGTCGTTGTCAATGTTGTTGTTGTATTTGTCGTTGTTGTTACTGTTGTTTTTGTCATTGTTGTCATTGTTGTTGTTGTCGCCGTTGATTTTGTGGTTATTGTCATCGTTGTTGTTGTCATTGTCATTTTCATAGTTGTTTTTACGGTTGTTGTTTTCATTGTCGCTATTTTCGTTGTCAACATTGTTGTTGTTGTTTTTGTCATTGTTGTCGTCATTGTTGTTTTCAATGTTATTGTTGTCGCCGTTGATTTTGTGGTTGTCGTTGTTACTGTCATCGTTGTTGTTGCCATCATCGTTGTTGTCATTATTATCATTTTCATAGATGTTTTCATTGTTGTTGTTGTTTTCGTTGTCAGCGTTGTTGTATTTGTTGTTGTTGTTTTCATCGTTGTCATTGTTGTTGTTGTTGTTGTTGTTGTTGTTGTTATTTCTTTTTGTTCTTACTGTTGTTTTTGTTGTTGTTGTCGTCATTGGTGTTGTTGGTTTTGATGTTATTGTTGTCGTCGTTGTTATTGTTATTGTTGATGTCATTATTGTAATTTTCGTTGTTGTTTTCATTGTTGTATTTGTCGTTATTTTTTATATGTCTCGTTGTTGTTGTTTTTGTTGTTGTCGCTGTTATTGTTGTATTTATCGTTGTCGTTGTTGTTGTTGTTGTTGTATTTGTTATTGTTGTTGTTACTGTTGTTTTTGTCATTGTTGTTGTCTTCATTGTTGCTGTCTTTATTGTTGTTATTGTTGATTTCAATGTTGTTGTCCTAGTTGTTATTTTTGATTTTGTGATTGTTGTTGTTGTTTTCATTGTCATCATCGTTGTTGCAGTTGTTGTTATTTAGTAAGGTTTTAAATAATAAATCATTATTGTTATTGTTGTTGTATTTGTCACTGTTGTTTTGTCGTTGTTGTCATCATTGTTTGTTTTTCTGTTGTTGTTGTCGCCGTTGTTTTTGTTGATTTGATGGTCATTGATGTTATTGTTATCGTCATTTTCATTGTCTTTGTTGATGTTGTTACTGTTTGTGTTGACACTGTTGTTGTTGTTTTCATTGTCGTTGTCGTTGTTGTTGTCATCGTTATTGTTGTTTTCATTGTTGCTGTTGTTGTCATTGTTTTCATTGTCGTTGTTGCTGTTATTGTAGCATTTGTTGTTTTTTATTGTTGTATTTGTCATTGTTTTTACTGTTGTTTTTGTCGTGGTTGTTGTTGTCATTGTTATTGGTTTCAATGTTATTATTTTTGATGTTGTCGTTATCTTTATTATTGTTTTTTCATTGTCGTTGTTGTCTCCATTGTTGTTGTTATTGCTGTTGTTTTCGTTGTCATTTATATACTTGTATATGGTGATGATACAGTACATACTCATAATTATGTACTTTATTGCCATAAATAGTCCAACAATGCAAGTCAAGTTCTCTAAGTAATGAAAAAATAGTTTTATTGATATTAATTATTTAAACTTAAACTTGACTGAAAGACAAAACATTTATTTAGTAATAGTAGTTTATTATTATTATTATTATTATTATTATTATTATTATTATTATTATTATTATTAAATTACCTCAAATTATTATAATTACTTAAATATAACATTATAAAATGGATAGATCCGGTCCTTGATTCTGATTGGTTGAGCCATGTTCGAAGCTGTTGTTACAAACACACCTTTTTTTATGTCTGTGTGTTGTTCAGTTTGTTGCAACCACAACTGATCTGAGGAACTACATTGTTTGGTGGGAGAATAATGTTTTAATTAATATCATGACACTTAATTTGCTCTCTTTTATTTTGTGAAAACTTACTACATATATGGAATAACCATTTTATAAAATCAGTAAGCCCTGTGAAGCCGTGGTTTACAGTGAATTTATAACAGCTAAGAAGGGGTTCTGCTTCATCCCTTAGCTGTTACGAATTCACTGTAAACCACGGCTTCACGGGGCTTATTGCTTTATTTTAATGCGTGTGTGTGTAGAGCATTATGACTCTGACACTTATCACTTATGTCTTTAATTGTCATAAAACTAATGCAACAGTGAAAGTAATGGTCACTTATGTCTTTTAAGCATAGTATACATTGTTTTGGAGTGAAATATGAGCTGGACTTCTCCTTGCCAGGTTTTTGTGAGATCACCTTAAAAGAGTAAGAGCTGATAGTTGTTATTCCAGTGGGGCAGCACTGAAACACTCTCACAGCCACACGCATCCCAGCCCTGCTTTTAACGTCACCCAACCTGTCTGATTAATCCGACCTCTGAGCCCGCAATGGCAACCCGGCTACATCCGAGAGCCTCTGAGAAATTAAGATGTCCTAATAAGAGAAGCAGATAAGGCTTGCAGCACAAGTTTGCCTGATTGTATCTGATTACCACTCCAAAACGCTGTCGCTTCCAATGGATAGCATAACAAAAGCCCTCTAATTTAGCCAGTGCCCTTCTGTCCGAGTCCAACAAATTGAAATGTAATGGAAACAATTAGAGCTAGTGAAGAATGCCTCACATGCCGCTGAGAACAGCGAGAGGCCGAACCTCGGCCCTGTTTCCTGGCTAAACATACAAATTAACTTGCGATTGGTCTGAAGTCACCTCTGTCTGCAGTGCTCTCCATTTCAAGCGGTTTGCTCTGATATAATGGTCCATTAAAGAGAGACTTCACCTAAAAATTAAAATTCTGCATTATTCGTCAATATTTACTCACCCTCAGGTCTTTCAATGAAACACGCACACACAAAAAAAGCAAAAAAAGAATTCAAGGTTATGGTGAAGAACTTGGAAATAAGTGAAGACAATTTTTTGAGGATTTCTAAACAAAAAAAGGAAGACTTGCATTAACTCTACTGTATTATTTGAGTCGTAAAGTGATTATTATGTTTAATAAAGTGACATTATGTTGCCATGCCAAGTCTTTTTAATTTGCGCATAACTTTATACAGAAAAGTCTTGTGGCTATACTATTAAACAGAGAATATATTATTGCTTGCAATTTAAATGAAATGAAATGAAATTAAATTAAATTAAATAATTTATTCAATTAAATAATATGCTGTAGAAGTAGAAACTATTTTTTTACTAATTAACATTATACCACAAATGCTGTTAATTAAGCTTAACAGGTACTAAATCTGATAGTGCTGTACAATAATTAAAATAAAACCAAAATTTTGACTGATTCGACGGATTATTGCAATTATCAAATTACAAAGCCTATAATTAAATACATATATGAACTGCATCTTTTAAAGTAAAACATGTAATGCAATTATAAGACAACCATAAAAATTAATAGTGTAATTTTACAATTGTTAAGCAAAATAAATAAGTTATTTCTTTAATTCCTTAAATACTGTTGTATTTTACAGTAAAATATTACAATATTAATATTTATTTTGTTTAATTTGTGTATTTATTAACAATACTACTACTAATTATTATTATTATTATTATACAGTCATATTGATATTGATATTGATATATAATCACAAGACTTTGGCCAAATTGTGCAAAAAAAATAAATAAATAAATAATTAATTAAATATTTAATTAATTAATTCATTAATTCATTCATTCACAAGATTTTGGCCAAATTGTGCAAAATAATAATAATAATAATAATAATAGTAATAATAATTTAATTATTTAATTAATTGCAAGTGAATGAATGAATGAAGAATTATTATGATTATTATTATTATTATTATTATTATTATTATTATTATTATACAGTCATATTGATATATAATCACAAGACTTTGGCCATATTGTGCAAATAAAGAAATTAATAATAATAATAATAATAATAATTATAATTAGTAGTAGTAGTATCAAAAAATCTAGAATGTTTCTGGTGCATTATTTATGTATTTATTGCAATTTAAAAGAACATGACTGGAGTTTTCAAACTTTTAAAATAAAACAGAATCTCCATTTATTGTAATAGCATGGAAAAGAGTGACCAGCGTATTCTTTGAAATACTGTTATTGTTCCTACAGAAGATAAAGTCCAACAGGATTGGAATGACATGAGGGTGAATAAATGATGCCATCGTTTTTATTTTTGGGTGAACTATCCCTTTAATGTCAGTCTTTGTGGGTGTGAAAACCCATCAGAGAAGTCATTGCGATGCCTTTATGCAGATGCGACCCAGATTTGCATCCCTCACAATGCCGTGACTCATATGTTCACACCAGTCACTGGGTTTTTCTGCCGCTTTGCAATTGTGCATTACATCAAATCATTTCTTTGGCTCTCTGTGTCAATAAGACGAGGTCACGAGAGAGTTCTCACTCAAAGGAGAGACTGAGAGAATCTAGAATCAGACAGAAATTAAACTGTCAGATGATAATTGAGGGGAAGCCGTGTGATATGTAATGCCAGGAGATAAACAGTGAAGCAGCGTTTCCCATCTGGCCCTCTGCACCTCGCAGTCATTAGGGGTTGCATTTCCCAGCATGCTCCGTTTGGGACTCGTCCTCTCTCATTTGGTTAATGGCATTTCATTGACTTAAGAGTCTAAAGCAGACTGTATTTTTAGGGCTGTGCATTCGAAGTATTAAAATATCAAAAAAATAACATAATTAATCATGCCCACTGACTCAGAACATTCATAATAAGCTTTATTACTGAATCATTACAGCTTAAAATATCACTTTTACCACCCGTATTGGTCAAATCTGTGAATGGCCATCACAAGTCGACCCTCACCTCACCAAAACAATCTTAGATGGGCTTAAAATACAACTCTCATGGCACTGTAAATTGTAGGATGTGATAAATGGGCAAAGATTTCAGTCTGTTCTGAAATAAAGAAGCGTCACAGGAATATCACATTCTGGAAGATTCAAATTATTATTATTTTTTTTCCTGCTGCTGGTAGTAAAAAGTACACTAAATTTAATCGTTTTAATAGTTCTGTGTAAGGGAGTTGTGGGTGTAATTATAGGGAAATAAGACTCACTACGCTTACATCTTATATGTGGGACCCAAATTAAGAATACACTGAGGTATTCTTAATCTTTTTAATCTTTTTAATTTTTTAATCTTAATCGCAAGTTTAATGTGCACTTTAACAAAAAATATTGTTCTTAGTAAATAAAACAGTACAATATGTAGAGTATTTATGATGGCAGCTTTAAGCAGATAACAAAGACCTAAACAAAAACAAAAAACAACAACAAAAGATTAAAGTGACAAAGTGTACTGGAACTGGAACATGGCAATATCTTAAATAAAAGTTGAATAATAATAAAAAGAATAAGAATACTTATTATTTTTATATTTAATATTATTAAACTTTATTTACTTAAATTTATTTATTTAAACTTAAACTTTAAGCTAACTGACTGAAAGATAAAACACTTCTTCTTCTTCTTCTTTTTCTTCTTCTTCTTCTTTTTCTTCTTTTTCTTCTTCTTCTTCTTCTTCTTCTTCTTCTTCTTCTTCTTCTTCTTCTTCTTCTTCTCCTTCTTATTTAGACTTTGGTCATTTAAAATTAAAATTTATTTAAATGTGTTTATTTAAACTTTGGTTAAACTAACTGACTGAATGATAAAGCATGTATTTAATCGTAGTAGTATATTATTATTATTATTATTATTATTATTATTATTAAACTTTGTTTTTTATGTATTTAAATTTATTTATTTAAACTTCAACTTTGGTAAGCTAACTGGCTGAAAGATGCAACATTTAATAATAATAATAATAATAATAATAATAATAATAATAATAATATATTATTATTATTATTATTATTATTATTATTTCTCATATTAAACTTTAGTTTCTAATCTTCCAATCTAATGTTCCTTTTTTCAAGTGAGATATTAAATGATTTATGATCTGTATTTCTCATGTCCCTTAACATTAATTGACTGAAAGAGCAAACATTATATTTAATAATAATAATAATAATAATAATAATAATATATAATTATTATATTATTATTATTATTATTATTATTATTATTATTATTATTATTTAAACTTTGGTTATTTAAAATGTAAATGTATTTACATTTATTTATTTAAACAAACTTTGGGTATAGTAACTGACTGTCTGAAAGAGAAAACATTTATTTAATAATATTATTTAATAATAATAGTTATAGTTGTTGTTATTATTATTATTATTATTATTATTATTATTATTATTATTATTATTACTATTATTATTATTATTATTATTACTATTATTATTTTAAATAAATGTTTTATCTTTTAGTTAGTTAGTTTAGCCAGTTTGTTTAAATAAATAAATTTACATTAATTTAAATTTTAAATAACCAAAGTTTAAATAATAACAATAATAATAATAATAATAAAGCTATTTTCTGTCTGTTCAGTACTTTACTAGTCTGCCATCATCTAATATCTTAAAATTATCTTCAGAAGATATTGACATGTAATATACATGCAATACATTAACAACACAAAATGTGAACATTGTGATCCTTGTGGGAATAAAGTTTATGCAAATTCACCACTTTAACTACAAGAACAAATAATACATACATACATATGTGATTAATCCTATTGAATAATTTTAATCTGTTGTCAGCCTTACTACATTTAAGTAAAACCCTCATATTGTGTGTCTTATACGTTGTTTGTTTGTCCTATTGTGTGGTTCTGTTTGGCCATTATTCTCGTTCTGTAACCTGTAATCGACATAAACACAGTTATACACCAGCCTGCAACAGGTTTGTTTAAACATAAGATGTTTCAAAGGTTTCCCTACCTGACATTTCCCCTCAGAACAAACCTTGAGCGATAAATGAAGAGATGGCTGAAGATGAAGAGCGATGGCTTTCAGTTCTCATTTCAGCAGACTCTTCATTGCAGCAGTAGTGACGGTTACAACACCCCTGCCTTTTTTGTCTCTCCATTGATTGTTTGGCTGTGGGCTAATATAAAGGTTTTCCTGCGTGTCAGTCACCTGTCAGGCGCAATCTCACCCAGCACATGGCTGCCTGTCACTCTCATGGGCTTCCCTCGCTGCTGTCAGTCAGTCTGCTGCACAGGGGGCCTGTGGGGTGGATATGTGTGTGTGTGCGTGTGTGTGGTGCAAACACAACACGAACAGATCGCCATGAGTGATGTGAGGAATACAAAAAAGTCTTTCCCCCCTTCTTGTTTGCCACTGGAAAGTTGCTGATGTGTAGAACTTGAGATGTTTTTTGTCAGTGAAACTACAGACAACAGTGTGTTTTTACTGTAAAGACGTTCTCTCTGTCAGGCGCCGCTTTTTGTCTTGAAATTGTGTTGTTTGCCATTGTTCCTTTTGTTAAGTACACTTCTGCATATTTTAAAAAAAGAGTACTTACAAAAAAAATATGTAAAGAATAATTGATTAAGGGGCTATTGAATTGCTAGAAATCATCTTGTTGTTTACTATATTTATTTGCTTTGTCAGTGTACTTGTGAGTTTTGGTTCTTTTGTTGTTGTCGGCTGTAAGGACTTTTGAAATAACTGAAATCATTTAGCGAAGTGATATGGACATGTAATGCGGTCAAGACCTGCCTGGAACTACTTAAAAATAATTGCACACCTTAGAATGTTCATCAGCCAATCAGATTCAAGCATTCAGCAGTCCCAGATTAACAAACTCTAATACTGTATAAGATTTTCTATTTGGTCTGAAAGCATAATTCTAGGCTATTCGCTGCCGCTTTCAAAGTGCATTGCAAAAATGTGACATTTCATTAACTGGTGCGCTTCACTGACACTTTACAATTGCCAACACTAAACCCAGCAGCGCATATACCTACTTGCCGGCAGCTCGCCAAAATAAAAGCTTGTAATTTTAGGTCAGAAAATGAGGAAAATTCTGATTTAAATAGATTAACATTTTATTTTTAAAGGAAAAATTTACAGATAATGTACTCACCCCCTTGTCATCCAGGATGTTCATGTCTTTCTTTCTTCATTCGTGAAGAAATTATGTTTTTTTGCAGAAAACATTTCAGGATTTTTCCCCATATAGTGGATTTCTATGGTGCCCCGAGTTTGAACTTTCAAAATGTAGTTCAAATACGGCTTCAAACGATCCCAGCCAAGGAAGAAGGCTCTGTCTAGTGAAACGATTGTTTATTTTCATAAAAATAATACAATTTACATACTTTTTAATGTCAAACGCTCATCTTTTCTTGCTGTTAGGGTATGTCGAAAAACTTCCATCTCATGTTCTCCCTCAACTTCAAAATCGTCCTATATCGCTGTTTTACCTTTTTTGTTAAGGGTGTTTGATCTTCTTTGCATGTTCACTTTGTAAAGACTGGGTCGGTACTTCTGCAGTGATGTAGGATGATTTTGAAATGATTTTTGAAGTTGAGGGAGAAAATGCGATCAGAGTTTTTCGACATACCCTAACTGTCTTGAGTCAGAATACACAGAGTTCAGGGAGAGCAAGGCAAGATGAGCGTTTGAGATTAAAAAGTATTTAAATTATATTTTTAAAATGAAAATAACCGATTGTTTCGCTAGATAAGACCCTTCTTCCACGGCTGGGATTGTTTAGAGCCCTTCGAAGCCGCATTTAAACTGCATTCTGGTAGTTCAAACTCGGGGCACCATATCAGTCCATTATATGGAGAGAAATCCTGAAATGTTTTCCTCAAAAAACATAATTTCTTTACGACTGAAGAAAGAAACACATGAATATCTTGGATGACATGGGGGTGAGTAAACTATCTGTACATTTTTGTTCTGGATGTGGACTTCTCCTTTAAGTTTATTAGAAAATAATTGTTTTTTTTTATTTAATGCTATTTTTATTTTTTATTTTTTATTTTTTTTTTATTTTACAACCCCAATTCCAGACAATTTGGGACGTTTCGTGAAATGCCATAAAATCAAGAATATGTTATCTGTTCATTCTCTTTAATATTTATTTAATTGACTAAAGTACAAAGAAAAAATTTCCCATGTTTTCAGTGGCCGACTTTTAATTTTATTTTGTAAATATAACCAAATTTTGATTTTCAAGGCTACAACACACTCCAAAAAAGTTGGGACAAAGGCATGTTTAACACTGTGCAACATCAACTTTCCTTTCAATTACAATGTTTAACTGTTTAGAAACTGAGGATACGAATACTTCAGGTTTTGCAAAAAAAAAATTTGAGATGCTCAGCAGTCTGTGATCATCATTGTCTGATTGTCCTTTTCATGACTGGTCATACATTTTCAATAGGAGACAGATCTGAACTGCAGGCAGGCAGATTAGCACATTCATTCTGTGTCTGCGAAACCACGCTGTTGTAGCACATGCAGAATGAGACCTGACATTGTCTTGATCTAATTGGACTTCCAATGAAAGACGTCATCTTGATGGCAGTATATGTGTCTGAAAAATCCCAATACATGCCTTTATTTCAATGGTACCTTAGCACATATTCCGGTCACCAAAGCCGTTTGCTCTGCTGCACCCACATAGTCGTTTGCATTTGCATCTGTTGCTAATGAAAGTCTGGATGGTCCCTCTGGTCTTTGGTACTGAGAACTCTACTTTCCCAGAAACAAGCTGAAACGTGGACTCGTCTGACCACAGCACACATTTCCATCGTCTTTTTGACTGAGATGAGATGAGCTCTAGCCCAGAGAACCCAGTGGCATCACTGCACAGAATTGATGTATAGCTTTCTGCTAGAGAAACAGAAACTCAAGTTGTATTTATTGTTGCAGCTGCAGAATGTGTTAAGTGACAGTGCTTCTGAAGTACTCCTGAGCCCATGTGGCTATATTTAACACTACAGCATGATGGTTTCTTATGCAATGCCATCTGAGGGCTCAAAGGTCATGTACATTCACCTTAGGTGTCTTGCCTTGACCTACACACAGACTGACATTTCTCTGGATTCCCTGAATATTTTCACTATAGTATGTGTGGTAGTAGGTGAAAGACCTAAATTCTTTGTGATTTTCTATTTAGAAATGTGATTTTTGACTTGTTTGACACGTTTGTCATGAAATTTGGCACAAAGTGATGAGACATTATCCAGCTGCGCTGGCAAAGACTGAAATGCTCCTTTTATACCCAAACATGATATCCACACCTATTTCCATTTCACCTGCTTACTATGAACTGTTTCAAAACAGTTTAATTTGGATATAACCTTTGTATCGTGTTGCAGCCATGAAAATCAAAAATTGGTTATACTTACAAAATAAAATTAAAAGTTGGCCATTGAAAACATTGGAAATTGTCTTTGTATTTTAGTCAATTAAATAAAGGTTAAAAATAATGAACAGATAACATATTCTTGATTTTATGGCATTTCACGAAATGTCCCAACTTTTCTGGTATTGGGGTTGTGAAATATAACGGTATTACCACACTTTATTATTTTATTTATTATTTTATAAAAAAAATAAATAAATAATAAAGTGCAATGATATTATCACTATTATTAATTTATTTTTTAGTTATATTTAATGGGTCACACTATGTGTAGTGTGGGGACAAAACCAAATCTCCAGGTACTCTTATGAGAAAAAGGCTGAACCTTTTTTTTTTTTTTTTTCTTTTTTTTTTAAGTAACAAGTCTTTTAATGCTTACAAAGGCTGTATTTATTTAAGCAAAAAGAAAACAACAAAAAAAATATTGCAAAATATTATTGCAGTTTCAAATAACCGTAAAATAATAATTTAAAATATAATTTATTCCTGTGATGAAAAGCTAAATTTTCAGCATCATTACTACAGTCCTCAGTGTCACATGGTCCTTCAGAAATCATTCTAATATGCCGATTTATTTTTAGAATTATCAATGTTGGAAACAGTTGTGCTGCTTAACAATTATTGGAACCTGTGATACTTTTTTTCAGAATTCTTTGATGAATAAAAGTTAAAAGAAACAGCATTTATTTAAGACAGAAATATTTTCAGTACTTTTTTACTTTCTGTTTTGAAAGAAATCAATGCTTTATTTGGCAAGGATATGTTAAATTGATTTGTTAAATTGAAAAAAGACTTACATTGTTACAGAAGATTCCTATCTGGGTTTTTTCTGTATTTTTGGTGAAATAAATGCAGCCTTGATTTAAAAAATAATAAAATAAATAAATAATAAGTAATTGAAATTAAATAAAAATGTATTATAGTTTAAATTTATATTAAATGCAATTAGCTAAAAGCTGTTCTTTTTTTTCCTTTTGGACCCATTCCAGATGTAGAGTTTGTTTCTTCATGGGAACAGATTTGGAGAAATTGAAGAATTTTAACTGTCACTTTTGGACAAAATAAAAGCTCACAATCCATAATAATGCTTCGTTCAGTGAAAAGTCCATCCTAGTAAAAAAAATCCACCAAAGTATTTGTTTAGAACTTTTTTAGACTGTTTTCACTTCTAAACAGCGCTTGATCTGTGTATATTTCCCTCCTGATTCAGACAAGATAACGTTTTCACTGGAGGAAGCAATGTTATGCATAGAGGACTCGTATTTTAACAGTTTGAAGTCTTGATGGATTTGTTTCTTACAAACACACAGCTTTTCATTTCACAAGATATTAATTGATAGACTCAAGCAGTATGGATTGCTTGTGGATTATTGTGATGTTTTTATCAGCTGTTTGGACTCTCATTCTGACGGCACCCATTCACTGCAGAGTGCATTGGTGAGCAAGTGATGTAATGCTACATTTTTCCAAATTTGCTCTGATGAAGAAACAAACTCATCTACATCTTGGATGGCCTGAGGGTGCGTAAATGTTTAGCAAACTTTCATTCTTGGGTGAATTATGTAGTTTTTTTAAAAAAAATATACTTTTAAGATATGAAGTAAGCTACAAATGCACATTCAGTGAAAATTAAATACACTTCTTCTTTTTTATAAGGGTAGACATTTGTTTTTGCATTCCAGAAGTTTAAATCACATCCTGTTTTTGGGAAATAAACAGCGCTGCATTCATGACAGGTTTTCAGATTCGTGTTGGACACACTGTCCCAGAGTTTTTCTGTCTTCCCACAAGCTGAACATCTCTGTTCTGTTCCAGTGAAATCTCCTCACTGAAAGAGGATGAGATGTGTGTACCGTCACAGGGCTAAGGGTGAAAAGTAGAGTTGGAAGACATTTGAGTGAGAGTTGGATGATGAATTGTGGTGAGAAAAGTCTCAGGTTTGGGAGCGGAGGATGTTGACTCTTAACTAAGGGCGCTTGACTCTTTCCAGTCGTACTGTGCCAGAGACGTGACACAGATGTCAGAATAATGACTTCCTCACAGCATTTTATATATTAGCATACTGCTTCCCTGTTACCTCACTATGGGATAGTATGTGCTGGATTGATGGTGTGTGTGTGTGTGTGTGTGTGTGTGTGTGTGTGTGTGCTGCAGCAGCAGAGTGTTGATTGAATGTTGTTAGCACATGGTGACATGTTTATTAGGATGGCCTGTAATTTTATTATATGTAAATAATATTCAAGAAATGCATTGGCCTGTAATTATATTATAATATTGTGATAGTATTCACCTTCATGATGTTCCATAAATAAAAATAGTCCATATGATTCTTCTAAGTAGGGTTGCACCAGCTGTTTGTAAGTTTATACTAAGTACTTAATAAGCACTAGTTTTGTAACCAAAGTTTTGTAAGTTTATAGTCATTTAAAATGCATTGATCCAACAAGCAGCCTTCAAATTTGTATACACATGTAGGCCTATTATTTGATTGATCATCACCTACAGTTGAGCTAATTTCAGTTATTAAATTTATTTTGCCTCAACTGTCAATGATAATGAATTAAACTTTCACTGAAATACATAAATAAAAACAATTGAAAACAACATATACGCATAATTTAGTACATATAATACACATAATAATGTAATAATAATATAATACGTATACATTTATAGTAATTACATTTTTATACATGTATTTATAATTTTTAGAATTAAGATTTTGTTAATAATTAGTATATTGAAATATGCAAATAATATTCAGGAAATTTTGGAAAAAAGATTTTTTTTTTTTTTTTCAGTTATTTTATTTATTATTATATATTATTATATATTATAATTTTTTTTTAGAACTTTTAGAACAATATTCAAGAAATCTTTGAAGGAAAATGTTTAATATATAATTAATTATATATTTTGCAAATGTATATTTTGTTTAAATGGTTTCATACTTTGGAAAATTTAAATAATGTTCAAGAAATGCATTTTAAGAAAATGTGTAATTGTATATTTTGCAGATTTATAATTTTTCAATTATTTACTATTTTATGAAGAATTGGTATATTGGAATATGTAAGTAATATTCAAGAAATGCATTTTAATAATATGTGTATAATATGTGTAATATTATACATATTTTTTAATGTTTTTTATAGAATTGGTATATTGGAATATGTAAATAACATTCAAAATATGCATTTAAAGAAAATATGTAATATATGTTTTTGAAATTCATATATTTTTACATTATTTAATACTTTATAAAGAATTGATATATTGGAATATGTAAATAATATTCAAGAAATGCATTTTAAAAGTGGTACAATATTTTTTTTGCAAATTTATAATTAATTTCAGTTAATACTTTAAGAATTTGTAGATAAAATATTTCATTTTGATAAAATATGCAAATAATATTGAAGAAATAAGTTTAGGAATATGTATAATTTTTATGTTTTGCACATTATCATTAAATATTTTAATTATTTAATAATTCATTAATAAATAGTATATTGAAATATGTAATTAATATTCAGGAAGTGCATTTTCAGAAAATGTGTAATATTTATTTGTTTTGCAAATGTGCAATTTGTTTAAATGATTTAATACTTTATAAAGAATTGGCATATTGGAATCGGTAAATAATATTGAAGAATGCATTTTAAAAATATATGTCATTTATAAGTTTTTCAAATGTATAATTTGTTTACATGATTTGTTACATGATTTGTTAGAATGAATGTATTGGAATATGTAAATAATATCAAGAAATGCATTTAAAGAAAATATGCAATAATTTATATGTTTTGCAAATTTATCATTTGCTTACATTATGTATTACTTTATAAAGAAGTGATATATTTGAATATTTAAATAATATTTCGAGAAATGCATTTAAAAAAAGGTGCAATATTTATATGTTTTGCAAATTAATAACTTATTTCAGTTAATACTTTATAAAAAATTTGTAGATGAAATATTAAAATGTGTAGATGAAATATGTAAAAAAAATATTTTAGGAAATAAGTTTAGGAATATGTTGCAAATTTTCATGAAATATTTGTTTAATCATTTATTAAGAATTAGTATATTGAAATATGTAAATGATATTCAGGAAGTGCATTTATTAAAGTGTTTAATTTTTAAGAATGTGTTAATTAGTATACTTGAAATACATTTTAAAGAATTGTGTTCAAGAAATGTTTTAATATTTAATTTTGTTGCTTATTTATTTATAGTATTCAGGAACTGTTTTTAATTGAAAATGCACTGAAGATCAGGTTTGTCATAAAGAGCTGCCAACAACTCCGTTATTCACATAATGTTAAGTTTAAAGGGGTCATCGGATGCAAAGTTCATTTTTAAATGTTGTTTGAACATTAATGTGTGTTAGCAGTGTATGTACACATTTACCCTATAATGATAAAAATCCATGATGTGGTTTTTAATTAATCTGTAAAAATATTATCCCCTTTTTCAAATCGAGCCGTTCTCAGATGCCGCTCCCACGATAGTTGATTGACATGAGCGTCTTACCTCAGACCCGCCCTAAATCAGCTGCAACAGTCTGACCTCCGGTGTTTCGATGCCGGAGCAGGGATGTAAATTAGACGAGAATATTTCAGATTGAGTGATTGAGGTGTTGTGTTGCTGGATGTAATAATGAACGTAGTAGTCGTCATTTACTCCCGACATTACGTTTGTTTGTGAAGGGAATGCGCCTTCTGATCTACATAAATGTGTCCATGTTCGCACAAATTATTCGTGATCCAGCTTCACCTACAGCAGAAGTGAGTATAAGGGTTTTTTTAATGAATCTCTGCAATCACCTTTCCTCATAACGTGCTAGTTAGCAAGTTTCGCGGCTAAACATGTTAAATGCGGCTAAAGTAAACAGGCTCATCACTCCACAGAGAGAAGAGAGGGGCGGGGCGAGCAGAGCTCATTTGCATTTAAAGTAACAATCCCTCAGAATGGGTTGATTTTTGCACAGCTTATTTTGACAAGGTAAAAAGGGTGTTGTTTTATACTATCATTGAGAATTTTTAACCAAAGTATATTATAGACTTTTCATTAAGATCCTGAAGAATCATATCAACTTGTGGAAAATGGGCATCTGATGACCCCTTTTAATGGTTAAACACTCAAATATTTAGCAGGATGTAATTTAATTAAGTTGGCTTGAGAAAGCCAATTTACTGATCTACTATTTAAGATTATTATTCTTCTTCCTCTGAGCCAAATTTCGGTATCTATCTCCTCCTAGAGCTTTCAAGCTAGAACCACCAAACTCGGCCCAGACCTTCAGACTGGTCTGACTCGGTGTGCTGTATCTTTTCAAACTGATCCGGCTTAAAGTTAAACCAGACTATCAAACCACCAAAAATCCCATAGACTTACATTGACAGAATGTTCAAATGAGCCAACACTCTTCAAACTCCAACTGACAAAATTCAAACCTATACTCCCAGAATCCCTTGAGGCTCAATCAAGCTTCCCTTCTATGTACTATTTCTAATCAATTTAGACTCAAGCTTCCACTCTAATATTTCTAATATTTCTAATCTATCTAGCTATCTAAATCATGCTAGCAACATGCTAGTAACAGGCTAATCATGCTACAAACATACTAGTAACATGCTAATCATTTTAGAAACATGCTAACAAAATTCTAGTAACATGCTAATCATGCTAACAACATGCATAATACTTAATACAACATGCTAGTAACATGCTAACATGTAGTAACTGGCAACTTGCTAATCATGTTAACAACATGCTAATCATGATAGAAAAATGTTAGCAATGTGCTGGTAACATGGTAATCATGCTAACAACATATTATAACTTGGTAATCATGTTAGCAACGTGCTAGTTACATGCTACTCATACTCCTACTCATAATCATGATAGAAAAATGCTAGCAATGTGCTAGTAACATGGTAAACATGCTAACGACATGCTAGTAACATGCTAATCATGCTACCAACATGATAGTAACTGGCTAATCATGCTAGCAGCATGCTAATGATGTTAGAAACATGCTAGTAGCATGCTAATCATGCTAGCAACATGCTAGTAACTTGTTAATCATGTTAGCAACATGCTAATATCATGCTAATCATGTTAGAAACATGCTAGTAACATGCTAGTCATGCTAGCAACTTGCTAGTAACTTGCTAATCATGTTAGCAATATGCTAGTTACATGCTAATCATGCTAGCAACATGCCAATCATGTTAACAACATGCTAGTAATAAGCTAATCATGCTAGAAACATGTTAACAACAAACTAGTAACATGTTAGCCATGTTAGAAACATGCTAGTAACATGCAAATCATGCGCAAGAAAAATGCTAACAATGTGCTAGTAACATGCTATTCATGCTAGCAACATGATAGTAACTGACTAATCATGCTAGCAGTATGCTAATCATGTTAGAACATGCTAGTAGCATGCTAATCATGCTAGCAACATGCTAGTAACTTGTTAATCATGCTAGGAACATGCTAGTAACATGCCAATCATGCTAGCAACATGTTAGTATCTTGCTAATCATGCTAGCAATATGCTAGTAACATGCTAATCACGCTAGCAACATGCCAATCATGTTAACAACATTCTAGTAATATGTTAATCATGCTAGAAACATGTTAACAACAAACTAGTAACATGTTAGAAACATGCTAGTAACATGCAAATCATGCGCAAAACATGCTATCAACATATTAATCAGGTTAGAAACATGCTAGGAACTTGCTAATCATGCTTACAACATTCTAGTAACTTGCTAATTATGCTAATAACATGCTAATCATGCTAACAACATTGTAATCAGCCTATAAAAATACAAGCAATAAGCTAATCATGCTAAAACATGTTAACAACATGTTAAATCATGTAAGCAATGTGATAAATCATGTTGGCTGCTTTCATACTTTTACAACTGCTTCAGACTTTCAGGCTAGGCCAACTTAAAGTTTGTTCTCCAACTTTACTCATCTAGTTATAATTAAAATTGAAAATTGTGCATTTTGAACTTGCACAAATGACATTTGAGAGCTATGAGCAGGGGAAAGATTTTCAAATAATTAAATTTCAGTTAATGCTACACTGTTGCACATTAAAAAAAGAAGTAACTGGAAAAGCTAGTGTTTTAAAAACGACTGAGCTGCTGTCAACAACTGAAAAGTGTAGTTAAATACTGCTTTTAGTTAGTTAAGGACATTTTCTCTGAAATGCCAAGGGAGGCAGTGCATCCTCAAAAATTGAGATGGGAAAAAAAAAATCAATAGTACTAAAATAAAATAAACAAGAGCTTACATTAGGGTCCTGATCTTTTCATAATCTCACTGTAGAGTGCATTACTGCGGTATGATGGATTCATACACTGTAGAAATGGCGCCCAAGCTTGTAGAAAGAAAATGGAATCTGGCTAGACCAACAAACCAGACAGACACCAATGAAAGTTTATGTCAAAATAGCGAACAAATGATGAGAGAACAAGAATGGAAGACTGACAGAATTGTTTCTCCTGATTCACTTTTATATATTTACTCATTCTCTTTCATCCTCAGATCCTTAAAGAATTCAAGGACGAAGATTGGAACATTGGAAACATCGTGTACACGATGACCAACAGGCGATATGGCGAGAAATGCATCGCTTACGCCGAAAGCCATGACCAGGTATACTGCCGTCCAGAAACCTTCATTCCTCCATTCAGGAGTAAAGGAAAAGTAATCAATGTATCATTGGGAATTGAAATTGGTGTCGCATCAGGTTGGAGTCCTCTAGTGACGAGGGTGAAATGAGAAATTAACACATCCATCCTTTTGTACACATTCTAACACCACGGCTAGAGCTGGTTGTTATTTTTGTTGTTGTTTTTTTGTTTATTTGTTTTTTTTTTCCTGTCTTCCTTTCTTCTCTTTGTTTTTCCTCTGTGTAGTGTTTCCAAGGTCTGGGAATAATGATTTGTGCTACTCAATATGAGACACTTGAGTGAGTCTGAGTCGAAACGTGCTAAAACTAGTAAAACTTTACTTTGACACTTCATCAATAGAGCAGCTGTTTAGCATTGCAATAAAGTTTCCATCAGAGTGGCAGATCATATGTGAAACTGCATAGGATGTTTTAAAATACTGATGAACGTTGGGTCCTTGGCTTAGTGTTTGCAACATATTAAGCTGTGCTGCTTATGTAGGTAATGGAGGTTCGATTTTTATGTATTTTATTTATTTATTAAGAATTAGTATATTGAAATACATAATATTAAGACATTTTTCCAATCTAGTCTGCAACATTTCACAATCTACTTCATCTTGCTTTACTGCTTCAGTTCTGTCCTGTTTCTCACACTATTGATCTATAAAAGTGACAAAAAGATCACATTATTAATGGATGCTGATTTCATCTTGAAAAACATCACTATTGCTATTGCTCATTATTTGGTTTACGGGTTTTTGAAGCAAAGCAATTTACTCTACAATTACACTTTCAGTGGTAACTTGCAGCATTAAAATCAGGCCTGCATTCAGTCTTGTTTTTATTGTCCCATGATGTTTTTGTGTAGTACCGGGCAAATGGTAGTTGTTCCCCGTTTTTCCCCAATAACGAGCGCAACCAATCAAAAGCTATTCATCAACCAGAAAACAGTTCATCTAATGTGGTGGTATTGTTGATCTGCTCGTTCTGTCAGGCCCTGGTAGGAGACAAAACTCTGGCATTTTGGCTGATGGACAAGGAGATGTACACCAGCATGAGCACTTTGATTCCCATGAACTCCGTTATTGATCGGGGCATCCAGCTCCACAAGATGATCCGACTGCTTACCCACGGCCTGGGAGGAGAGGGCTACCTAAACTTCATGGGTGAGTCTTTGCACTCATTTTTTAAAAACTAGTCCACATTTGGACGTGCAGGAGGTTGGTGAATTATCTCTGCAACAATCTACTGAAAAAAAAAAAAAAAAAAAAAAGATAAGTGATAAGAAAACAAACAAAAAATGTCCTTTGATAATGTTGTCAGTCAAGGTTCCTTGCACCAAAACAGCTGTAATTTAGAAAATGTACTTTTGCACTTTGTTCTTTGTTTTTTGTTTGCTTGTTTTGTTTTGGACCAAGACAGCTGTAATTTAAAAAAATTACTTTTTCTTGCACCTTGCTCTTTGCTCTTTTTGTTTTTGTTGTTTTGCACTAAAACAGCTATAATTTTAAAAATATACTTTTTTTAACTTTGCTCTTTGTTTTGTTGTTTTGCACCAAAACAGCTGTAATTTAGAAAATGTACTTTTGCACTTTGCTCTTTTTGTTTTTTGTTTTATTTTGTTTTATTTTTTGTTTTTTTGTTTTTGACCAAAACAGCTGTAATTTAGAAAATAAACCTTTTCACTGTGCACTTCGTTTTTTTTTGTTTGTTTGTTTTGTTTTGTTTTGTTTTGTTTTTTTTTCACCAAAACAGCTGTAATTTAGAAAATATACCTTTTCACTGTGCTCTTCGTTTTTTTTTGTTTGTTTTGTTTTGTTTTTCACCAAAACAGCTGTAATTTAGAAAAATGTACTTTCACTTTGCTCTTTGCTCTGTGTTTTTTTTTTTTTTTTTTTGGTTTTGTTTTGTTTTGTTTTGTTTCATACCACAACAGCTGTAATTTAGAAAATGTACTTTTGCACTTTGCTCTTTTTGTTTTTTTGTTTTATTTTGTTTTATTTTTTGTTTTTTTGTTTTTGACCAAAACAGCTGTAATTTAGAAAATAAACCTTTTCACTGTGCACTTCGTTTTTTTTTTTGTTTGTTTGTTTTGTTTTGTTTTGTTTTTTTTCACCAAAACAGCTGTAATTTAGAAAATATACCTTTTCACTGTGCTCTTCGTTTTTTTTTTTTTTGTTTTGTTTTGTTTTTCACCAAAACAGCTGTAATTTAGAAAAATGTATTTTCACTTTGCTCTTTGCTCTTTGTTTTTTTTTTTTTTTTTGGTTTCGTACCACAACAGCTGTAATTTAGAAAAATGTACTTTCACTTTGCTCTTTGCTCTGTTTTTTTTTTTTTTTTTTTGGTTTTGTTTTGTTTTGTTTTGTTTCATACCACAACAGCTGTAATTTAGAAAATGTACTTTTGCACTTTGCTCTTTTTGTTTTTTTGTTTTATTTTGTTTTATTTTTTGTTTTGTTTTGTTTTGTTTTGTTTCATACCACAACAGCTGTAATTTAGAAAATGTACTTTTGCACTTTGCTCTTTTTGTTTTTTTGTTTTATTTTGTTTTATTTTTTGTTTTTTTGTTTTTGACCAAAACAGCTGTAATTTAGAAAATAAACCTTTTCACTGTGCACTTCGTTTTTTTTTTGTTTGTTTATTTTGTTTTGTTTTGTTTTTTTTCACCAAAACAGCTGTAATTTAGAAAATATACCTTTTCACTGTGCTCTTCGTTTTTTTTTTGTTTTGTTTTGTTTTGTTTTTTTTCACCAAAACAGCTGTAATTTAGAAAATATACCTTTTCACTGTGCTCTTCGTTTTTTTTTGTTTGTTTTGTTTTGTTTTTCACCACAACAGCTGTAATTTAGAAAAATGTACTTTCACTTTGCTCTTTGCTCTGTTTTTTTTTTTTTTTTTTTGGTTTTGTTTTGTTTTGTTTTGTTTCATACCACAACAGCTGTAATTTAGAAAATGTACTTTTGCACTTTGCTCTTTTTGTTTTTTTGTTTTATTTTGTTTTATTTTTTGTTTTTTTGTTTTTGACCAAAACAGCTGTAATTTAGAAAATAAACCTTTTCACTGTGCACTTCGTTTTTTTTTTTGTTTGTTTGTTTTGTTTTGTTTTGTTTTTTTCACCCACAAAACAGCTGTAATTTAGAAAAATGTATTTTCACTTTGCTCTTTGCTCTTTGTTTTTTTTTTTTTTGGTTTCGTACCACAACAGCTGTAATTTAGAAAATGTACTTTTGCAATTTGCTATTTGTTTTGTTTTTTTGTTTTTGACCAAAACAGCTGTAATTTAGAAAATAAACCTTTTCACTGTGCTCTTCGTTTTTTTTTTTTTTTTTTTTTTTGGTTTATTTTGTTTTGTTTTGTTTTTCACCAAAACAGCTGTAATTTAGAAAAATGTACTTTCACTTTGCTCTTTGCTCTGTTTTTTTTTTTTTTCTTTTGGTTTTGTTTTGTTTTGTTTTGTTTCATACCACAACAGCTGTAATTTAGAAAATGTACTTTTGCACTTTGCTCTTTTTGTTTTTTTGTTTTATTTTGTTTTATTTTTTGTTTTTTTGTTTTTGACCAAAACAGCTGTAATTTAGAAAATAAACCTTTTCACTGTGCACTTCGTTTTTTTTTTTGTTTGTTTGTTTTGTTTTGTTTTGTTTTTTTTTCACCAAAACAGCTGTAATTTAGAAAATATACCTTTTCACTGTGCTCTTCGTTTTTTTTTTTTTTGTTTTGTTTTGTTTTTCACCAAAACAGCTGTAATTTAGAAAAATGTACTTTCACTTTGCTCTTTGCTCTGTTTTTTTTTTTTTTTTTTTTTTTTTGGTTTTGTTTTGTTTTGTTTCGTACCACAACAGCTGTAATTTAGAAAATATACTTTTGCACTTTGCTATTTGCTTTAGTTTTGTTTTGTTTTTGCACCAACATAGCTGTAATTTAATAAAATAGAGTTAGAACTGGACCTTAAAATGAAGTGTGACCATTTTGGGAGTTCTTTTTTTGTGTTTTTGGTCACACATGCCTTCAATTCTGAAACCTACATTATGTTTAAAAAGTACACATTACTTTGTGCATTGATGCTGCTTAGACCGAATGGGCTATCAGGGAATGTTAACTATTAGCTGAATTAGCCTTTTTTAGGTATTGTTTTTGCAAGCTCACATTCAAGTCTGGCTCCATTCTGTTATTTAATTCCATCTTTTCAAAATGCAGTCACTATTGTGTTTCATTAACAGATCCATTTTGGCTCGACCCATCATCAGTTGATCATTACAGCTATTTGTAATATTTATGAAGTGGTCATTATTACTGGAAGTGGTTGACCGTCAGCCCATGCAGTGTGCTAGCCCCACCTGCTGACCAGGTGCTGACGCTGTGCTGTCACATTGCATAAATGAACTCACCGGTTCAGTTTAACAGAGACAGTGTTTTCCCCAGCCAAGGCTATATTCATATCACACAGACGACCCAAACCCCACAGATTAGCTTGTGTTTGTGAGCATATGGGCAGACTCATCCATGATGCACACAGGAGTGCAGTTATTGTTTACTGCTGTTCTTGTTCTGCCAATACCACTAACAGTAATGACAGCTACAGATGTGGACTGCCTGATGTAGACACTTACTACTCTTCACTTGTAGTATATCTGGAAAAAGCTTCTGTCTACTGACTGAAATTACTCTCCTAATGGTGTTGTGCCCCAGCTGAATATATATATTTTTTCAGTCGGTTAAGCCTCTGAAAGCCAAAGGCTAGAAGAATTTAAAATGTAAAGAGACAGCAGGTATGTTTGCTCGCAAGAAAACATAATCAGTTCAGCTCTGTAAAAGACCTCCAGATGTAATATACAGCTGTCATCGCGAGACTTGTCAAAAACGTGACTTTGTTTGTTTGTTTGTTTGTTTGTTTATTGATGTTTTTGTTTGCTGTTTTATTATTTTTGTCAAAGAGATCAAAAGCTTGCAAATTGAACTGTTTTATTTGAATATATATTTTTTTCTTATTGAAATTTTTATATTGTATTATTTAAAGAGAAGGCAAAACATGACAAATTATTTTTTTATTGTAATTATTTTTAATGAATGAATGAATGAATTAATTAATTAATTAATTAATTTGTTTGTTTTATTTTATTATTATTATTATTATTACTATATTTCATTTTTAGACTTTTTATTATTTGCTATGCCAAAGACATGTCAAAACATGACAGTATTCTTTATTTTATTATTTTATTTTATACTTTTTACATTTATTTATTTATTTATTTATTTGTTTGTTTGTTGTATTTTTATTATTTTTTAATTAAATTAATTAATTTGTTTGTTTATATTATTATTATTATTATTATTATTATTATTATTATTATTATTATTATTGTTATATTTCATATTTCATTATTATTTGCTATGCCAAAGACATGTCAAAACATGACAGTATTCTTTAATTTTTACAAAATAGTTAATGTTTGTTTATATATTATTATTATTATTTAATTATTATTTGTTATGTCCAAGAGATGTTAAAACATAACATAAAAATGCTTCATTTTATTATTTTATTTTATTTTATAATTTTTTTTATTTGTTTGTTTGTTTGCTGCCTTTTTTATGTCAAAGAGATGTCAGATGACAAAAATTGATTTTTTATTTCTATTCTAATTTATAGTAGTATTTAATTTTTAAAAATTTTATTATTTGTTATTCCAAAGACACGTCAAAACATGACAAAATTATTTTATTTACTTATTTTTTTACATTTATTTGTTCGTTTGTTGTATTTTTATTATTTTATATGTCAAAGAGATGTCAAAACATGACAACAATTATTTTATTTCATTTATTTTTAAAATTTTAATTTTTATATTTTTTATTATTTGTTATGCCAAAGAGATGTCAAAAAACACGACATAAATGTATTTTATTTTATTTCACAGTAGTAAAATCCAGGATGTAAAACAGTGACATGTAAAAGCGAATGCCCTCTACAGAGGACAAAATAAATTGTAGGGTCCCAGGATGATTAAGATTTATCTGGATTTAAATTATTCCTCCCAATTAAACTTTTAGTACAACAAGGATAAAGTACTATGCGTTATCCAAGTTTACGACGTTTTCTGGCTTATTCCTGATATAAATGACATAAAAACATCTCACAAAATAATTAAAAGGTTCAAATTAATCATTAAATGGGAATTTTAGGTTTTCGTCTCACTTATTGCTTGTTCTTTTTTTAAGTTTTTTATAATTTCCCTTAATGTTGCATTTTTATGCTCTTTATAAAATGAAGGTAACCAACAAGCCAAAGCGAGAAGACAAAAAAATGGTAAATACAGGACGACGTGTCATGTCAATGGATCAATGGCTGTGAAGTCATTTAGCCAGTGCAAAGCAAGAACAAATTGTTTGAGCAAGCAAATCAATTTGAGCTACCCTCAACTCGACGAACCCTATCTATTTATTCTCTAGTGGCAGAAGATGCTTGCAAACTAAAAGGCCACAAAGAGTTGACGGCCATGTTTGCAATGCAGAAAGAAGATGAGCGCTGTGAGGCAGAGACTCGACATTATAACACACTCGCGAGGCGGCAATGAAACGGCTCAGTGGTTTCATCATTAAATCAGCAGGTGGAGAGTGAGATGAATGTACGCTTGACTTTCAGAGATGGAGAAAAACTTCTGGATCACCTTCAGAAGCGGCAAGCGCCGACTGACTGTATTCAAACCACGCTTTTGATCAGTCACAACTGCTGCAGAATTTAGCTAAATTAACTTTAAGATAAAACAACATCCCCAAATGTACTATTTGAGGAGAAAAAAAAGCATTAAATGAACCCTTGTGAAAAAGAAGTGTGCTTAACTGTATTGAATGCACATTTGTAGTGTACTTCATATGTTTTTCTATTCTTTTTAAAAACCTGTACTTGCAAATAATAATACTGCAGTCAAAAGGCCACTTGAGTATATTGCAGCTTCATCATTACAAATGTGTAATGACAAATTTAAATACATGACAAGCAAGTTACAATAGCATATTTTATTTTGCCACAAATGCTTGTTATTATATTCGGCACTTAAACCATATTTCAAAGTATGAAGTCACATATAAAGATGTTATACTTAAGTGGGTCAAAAAAGCACTCAAAAGTTCTGCTTAATATACTATAATGAAATTACTAGAAACTCTAGACGCCGCAGACCCATAGGTTCTAACTCAATCTGGTATAATCACATATCACATCATTACTCACATGATGCAGCTGATTAGTTACTTCCAGATCAGCAGCCAATGAACTTGCAGTTTAACATTCATATACTCCGCTAGTGCTTGCTGCAACATGCTTCAGAAACCCTCCACCTCCCCAGTTCCACCTGTATAGATCTGCTGCAGGGTGATTTTATTTTATTTTATTTATTAATTTATTTATTTATTTTTATTTTATAAAAAACAATGACATGTAAAGGACAAAATGAATTGCTGGGTCCCGGAAGTTCAGTTTAATATATAATAATGTATTTACTAGAAACTTTAGATGGCTCATGCTGATAGGTCCAATTCAATCTGATATAATCACATCATTACTCAAATGGCGCAGCAGATTGGTTACTTTTGGATTAGCAGCTCAGCATTCAGGTACTCAGCTAGTGCTTGCTGTAGCAGTTGCAGCACGCTTCAGAAACCGTCCACCTCCCCAGCTCCACCTGTATAAATCTGCTACAGTGTGATTTCATGTATGTCAAAAACATGAGGGAAAAAAAATAAAATAAATATATATATATATATATATATATATATATATATATATATATATATATATATATATATATATATGTATTTATTATTCTTTTTTATTATTATTATTATTTATTTATTTTATTTATTTATTTATTGAGATTTTAAAAACATGAAAACTATTGAATTGAATTGAATTGAATTGAATTGAATTGAATTTTAGTAGTAAAGTCCAAGATGTAAAACAATGACATGTAAAAGTGAATGCCCTCTACAGAGGACAAAATTAATTGCTGGGTCCTGAAAATTAAGCTTAATATACCATATTAAAATGACTAGAAACTCTAGATGGCGCAGACTGATAGGTCTGACTCAATCTGATAAAATCACATCATTACTCACATGGCACAGCTGATTGGTTATTTGCACATCAGCAGCCAATGAGCTTGCAGCTCAACATTCGCTGTTGCAGTTGCAGCACGCTTCAGAAACCCTCCACCTCCCCAGCTCCACCTGTATAGATCTGCTACAGTGTGATTTCATGTATGTCAAATACGAGAAAAAAAATGTTTTATTCAGATTTATTTAAAAAAATATTTATTTATATATATATTTATTTATTTATTTATTTGTCTGTCTGTCTGTCTGTCTGTCTGTCTGTCTGTCTGTCTCTCTTTTATTTTATTTTATTTTATTTTATTTTATTTTATGCTTTTACAGTAGTACAGTCCAGGATGTAAACTGATGACATGTAAAAGTGAATGCTCTCTACAGAGGACAAAATGAATTGCTGGGTCCCAAAAGTTAGCTTAATATACTATAATGAATTTACTAGAAACTCTAAATGGCGCAGGCTGATAGGTCTAACTCAATCCGATATAATTACATCATTACTCACATTGGTGCTCTCCAGTGAGCTTGCAGCTCGTCGTTCACTGTATCAGTTGCAGCACGCTTCAGAAACCCTCCACCTCCCCAGCTCCACCTGTATAGATCTGCCACAAGGGAATGATATGTATGTTATATATGAAAGTTATTTTATATATGTTATATGTGACTCTGGACCACAAAACCAGTCATAAGTAGCACAGGTATATTTGTAGCAATAGCCAAAAATACACCTTTCAGTCAAAATTATGCCAAAAATCATTAGAATATTATGTAAAGATCATGTTCCATGAAGATATTTTGTTTCCTACCATAAATATATTAAAACTTAATTTTTGATTAGCAATATGCATTGCTAAGAACTTCATTTGGACAACTTTAAAGGTGATTTTCTCAATATTTAGATTTTTTTTTGCACCCTCAGATTCCAGATTTTCAAATAGTTGTATCTCAGCCAAATATTGTCCTATCCTAACAAACCTTACACCAATGGAAATCTTATTTATTCATGTTTCATATGATGTATACATCTCAATTTAAAAAAAAAAAAAAAAAAACTGACCATTGGTTTTGTGGTCGAGGGTCACATACTGTATGTGCATCAGAAAATAGCAAGATTTCATTTTTTGTCGTTATCGCACACCCCTGTTGACAACAGACAGTTGATGGAAAATTTAAATAAAAGTTTGCTAATTTGAACACATCTTAAAACACATCCCAGTAAATTGAAAATATATAGATCTAGGTTTGTCAGATAACTAATATATTACCTCTGTTTCTCCAAGTCAGAGCTGGAGCAGAGGAGAATAAATAAAAGAGACGGGCAGAGAGTATTCAAACCTGAAAAACTGAGTGCGAGATAGAGGAAATGTGCATAATTGACTGGGAGCTTGAGGTAGTCATGAAGTCCAAAGTCATTTCCTAAACAAATGACTGTTGGCCTGTTTTGATATTTGTCATGATAAAGGCCCGAGTAACTGCATTTTCATTATAGGCTTATTTAATGTTAAGAGTGGACTTGCTTTCGGCTCTAAATGTGTGTTGTGTTTGTGTAAGATGAAGGGGAGGATAAACTACCAGACTGATTGATCTCTGAAAACGACGTTGTATGTGATTCAGCTATAGGTCAATGGGATTAATCCTGAATCACATTTTAAAAGGATCATCTCATCTAGCTCAGTGTTTGCGTATGCTAATGGCTGCTCGCGTTTTCCAGACAACCTTGTTTCAAGGGCAGCTCTCGACTATGGCTAGTGCTTTACACTGAAAGACCTGAAAGACTGTTTTCTTTTGAAAAGGAAGAAGTTGTCTCCTCTCCGTAATAAGACGTACTGTTTGTAAAAATATTCTCAAGTGAGGGTTTTTTTTTTTTTTTTTTTTTTTTTTAAGTCCAACCACATCTAAACCTGAATATGTAAGTGCTTAGTAATTAGTGATGTGCTGGAATGTTGGCAAACCAAAAATACATAAAATGGCTGAAATCATTAGCGATTCTCCAATGGCGTGTTTTGACTGTGTCAGTGTTTCATACACATAATGTGAATAAGCTACAATATGTCAGCTGTGTGTATGCTAGGGCTTGGTTGTCGAAAGTATTTTCTCAGTTTTAATCAGTATTAATTTTGCTAAACCAATATATTTCATTTTGGATTCCATTTACCTCTAAAGTCTAATGCTGGAGTTAGAAATGACGTTACACCACAGTGTGAAATCGAGATAGTTGTGTTTGTTGTTAGCAATATCATTTGATAAAAGCACATCAAAATCAGTATTTTGCACAAATAATGTAGAAGTATCATGTCGACATATAGGTCGGATAGTACTGATTCGATTTTAATTTACAATCTTGCAATTTGATTCAGTTTCGGTCACAATTCAATTAGATCCTGTATCAATTCATTTGGAAAAGAAAAAAGTCCCTCTCAACTAATGTTGTAAACAGTATAAACCCTGTCAGTTAGTACATTACTATACAAAAACATTTTTTTTTCATAAAACGGATAGTTCCCGTCAACACCCCTTAGCTGTTATAAATTCACTGTAAACCACGGCTTCTTGGGGCTTATTGCTTTATTATAAAAAGGATAGTTCCTGTCCTTGGTTCTGATTGGTTGAGCCATGTTTGAAGCTGTTGTAAATTACTCTACAAACATACACCTTTGTTTACTTTTGAGTGTTGCTTGGCAACCACTTTGTTTCAACCACAACTGTTTCTGAGGAACTACATTGTCTGGTGGAAGAATACTGTTTTTAATCGCCTGTTAAGTGATGCCGTAATGCTTTCAACGAATGCACCGACAAATGCCGTATCTAGGGTCCAATCCTCAACTGATTTCACTTGAGAATACTATCTCAACAGCCGTTTATGAGCATTGTTTATTCATGTTAAACATTTAAGCTAAACGTTTTCAAACTTACCGTGTACACTACAGTCTGCGTGCTCACAGCGTTCCAAACACAAATAATTTTTATATTTATCTATTTATATGTATATTTTCATTGTCTGGCTATCTGGAATTTCGATATGGAGTTAAAGGGGAGGATTGTACTTTTTTGGTAGTATTATATCACATTGTGAGTGTATATTAGCACCATTTGTTGTTTTCTTGTGCCATCTGCGTTTGGACACAAAAGTGGTGACACGTGATGTCAGACTTAACAAGCAAATTAATATCATTCCACTTTATTTGTGAGAAGGTCGGGTATGAACTAGGATTGTGCCGATAGACGATAGTATCGTGTATCGACGATAGTCAGAGATATCGCCTGTTGCTGATGCCTTTGACGATGGGAAGACGATTATCATTATTATCCGTCAACAAGGCACCTAACTTTAGCGATGCAGCGCAGAGAGTCGGTTCTAGGATGCTTCAGAAATGTGCGGCGGTATAAACACAAGCATAGAGAGGCCAGGTCGCCTTAACGCGCCGCAGACGTGTGCAGTGAAAATGGGTAAGAGGTTTTCATCATACAGTACGGTGTAGATAGATTAACTGATTCTAACGGGAGTGTTATATTATATTAGCATTGCACACTCATTAGGACAACAGAGATAGTAAAACGTGGTTCAGTCTGAATTAATTACGATATATCAGAATCGGTCTGTATATAGTAAACAAACATTCACCTCAGTAACATCTATATGCGTTAATTAGAATTACGATGCGATCAAATGGCGCTAAACATATGCACGTGAATTACACGGGCATCACTTCTCCACATTCTATATGAACTGAACTACAACATCAACTGATGACAACGATCAGACATACAGCGGTAACATTATCGCAATATGACGGGTAAAGAAAGATACATTCATTTTCATTCATGCACGCACATTTACCACTCACTGAAGATAGCAATGAAACCGAAAGTAAACTTCAACCTCTCCGGCAGAACTACAGGCAGCGCTCTGTACACGCACAATGTAGTCACATGCCCAATAGCAAGTCTACCTTTACAAAACGAATAAGGAATTTAGTACATAGGTAATTAAATAAATTAGCACGATAGTATCGTGTATCGGCGATCTCTCAGGCTGACGATAGGACGATATGAAAATTGAGCATATCGCCCAACACTAGTATGAACCCTATGAAACTACGGTTTGACAAAACACCTCAAATCCATATAAGGAAGTAAAGTAGCACTGCTGCATCAGCAAATGCTTTTTTATATCACTTTTGCATTTGTTAATACTGTTGGGTAGGTTTAGGTTTGGTTTTGGTATGGTAAATATTTCCAGCACGATTTTGAGCATTAACCTTTAGTGACGCTTCCTGGATATTTGAATCTGAACAGCCACAATACATACTCAAGCAGCAAAATAAAAACGCAGCAATACGTGCCTGTACCAACATAATAAAAACGTGCTGCGGTCACATATTTGAATGTGTTTTAGCGTCACTCTCTGGACATTTCACTTTGAAACTGCCGCAAAATGTGCAGTAAGGTGCGCAATTATGGTGTTGCAGAACTGTACATAGAGGCATGTATTTTCATGAGCCTGGGTTGAATAATAGTGCATATACTTAGCAAAATGCTCCTTTCTAGTTAATTTGTCATGCTAACTAACAAGTTTATGGTCATTAAAAGGCTTTTCTGAGGTAAATGTTCCTTTCTAGAGTTCATTTGTCTAGCTAACTAACAAGTTTACCACATTTACATCAGAAAAGCCATTTAATGACCATAAACTTGTTAGTTAGCTAGACAAATGAACTCTAGAAAGGAACATTTACAAATAATATTTCATTAAGTTTTGTTTGCGCATCAACGGCATAAATGAATTCTAGGGATTTAAAGACACACTATGTATGATTTTCTGATTAAAATATCCAAAACCCACTAGAACAGTGTTATTACATATATATACTTATATATTTGCTGACTTGTGTACTTATATTATCCCAAATGTTCCCAAGAATGTTTAAATCCAGAAAAATAAGCATTTTAACTAGTGTCCAGTCCCTTGTCATTGCTTCGCCTACCAGTGACGTCATACACCCTTGATTTCTGGTTTTATTTTGTAGAAAACATGGAAACATCAAAGACACTTTAATATGTTGCATGCGTTTAATAGACAGGTGGCAAATGCACAGAGTAGCATTATAACAGAACTTTTAAAACACACAAATATATCTAGTATGATAAATCAGCACTGCTTTACCCCACAAACACATGACCGGAGTGTGCAGAAGCACTTGACTGTGGCATAATAAAAGCTTTGCTGCTTTCGAGCCAAGTTTCTCACTTATCTCTCATTAGCAATCGCTCCAGTGTCCTTGTTTTCCTTCCTTGGCAGGGCTCTAGAGTGCAAAAAAATCTGAGGCGACCAGCCGTTCAAGGGCGAAAAAAAAGTCTCCGCGACTGTGGTTCAACAGACACACATTAGGCCCAGATCGTATCGATACAGTAAAGCCGATAATATAATGCACTGCATTTACTGCAAAGAGTGTGGGAAGACCATGGCCGCAGATGGCGGCTATATGCGGATAATCCGTGGGTCGGGTAATAAAAAAATGCGTTCTGATTATTTGCGGGTGGGTCGCGGGTGGATGAGATAAATTAATATTGATGCAAATATTAACTACATTTTCTAAAATGTGAACCTGTTTTAAATACTTTTTTTCATCAGGCAAATGATTTCATTTGTGTCTGTTCGCCTGTTCGAAATGTGACAGAAAAGGTGACATTCCAGATAAAGTTTAAAGGGAGTTACCCCTGTGTTAATGCTATTGAGTAGGGTAATATGCAGTGGTGTAGTGCAGGACCCTGCGTATACCCATTTCTTTATCAGTCGGCTTTGCGTATACCCACTTCTAAATTCCCTCTGAAGCGCATCATTCATTAGTGTCCTGCATTAGCCATCATGACAGACCACCATTTCTAATTAAATCGTATGTGAAAAGCTTCCTTTGAAATATGTTTAATGATTGCGCCTGATGCGCCCGCGCCCGCTCTGTCCGCGCCAGCACCAGATTTGCTGCCTGTTCGTATGTGAGAGCATGTCAAGAGAGGCACGCCAAGTATTAAAATAAAAATTATTATTGATTACTAAGTTGAATCAGTACATTATAACGAAAACAATACATTAAAACGTAAATAATTAGTTTTTACGATCAAAAAGTTCTTAAACTGGGTGAACCCCTGTAAACGTTTGTCCAAGGATCCAGTAGGCGTTCAAACAACCAACCGATTTCATCAGAGATTACGGAGAGTCACGTCCAGATGTCAGTTAACATTATTCTCTTTTTTTAGCGTGGATTTGGCTTAAAAGCACGAGTGATTAAAATGAACCATCCATTCATCATATCATCATGCAAAAATAAGAACTAGAAAAATCGAAAATTTGGGTGCACCTAACTTTTGTGCTGGTGCACCTAAGAAAAAAAGTTAGGCGCACCAGTGCAACCAGTGCAAAAAGTTAGTCTAGAGCCCTGCTTTCAGCTCCACCCTGCTTCATACTACAGTGATGTTAGTAAATCTTTAATACATTAGCTCATCCATGACATGATTTCTGCCTGTCAGTCCCATCAGATTGCATCGCCTGTGGAAATAAAGACGACAACTCCTATGATTCCATGCTCAATCACAGTATCATCAACCTACGCCTTTGTTTCTTTGTTTGTTTTGAATATGTCCCCTCTAATGGCGAAAATGACATACTGTGCCGTTAAAACAAACAGAAGTGCTAACAAGTAATATATTACTACTGTTTTACTTATGTTGATGTATCGAGCAGCCATTTTGGATTCTGAATGGGTTGTTGCAGTTAAAACATCCCGTGACACTTTAGATTAGCAAACGCTATTTCCTAGTTGCTTGTCGGGTTGCATATTACTATATGCTGTAGCATATTGACTGTTTTTCAGTACTTCTAAAGCGCAAAATAATGCATACTACCCAGTACCTAAAAATAACTACTACAACTATCTTACTTACTCTCAGTAAGCCGCAAATTAGGAGTTTATTGAGGGAAAACTCAGAGTGAATGTGTTCTCTAATCTAAAGTGTTTACAAGGTTTCTACTGGAAACTCGAAACTTTCATCCGAGTACAAATGATAAGCCCTGTCAGTTTATGCTGTTTTGCACCTCCCAACAATGATCACAGTAAGCTTTGTGCTTTGTTAGTTCTGAAATTAGAAAAAAAAGTCTGAGCTTTCAAATTCTGACAATTTTATCATGAAATTCAAAGAATAAATCTGGTTTTGATGCTCTTTAATGTGCTGTGACGGATCAGCGTGTCTGCCTCGGTTCAAGCGGTGGCATGAACCAATTATCGCTTCTACTTCACCACATTAGAGATAAAATAAACATGAATGAGCATCAGAAAGTACTGTATTTTGAAAGAAACAATACAACTTACTCAAGTCCATAATGTCTCATGTACTTCAGTCATTCAATCATTGTTTCAACCGCAGAAAGCATCAATAAAACATCTTGTAAACAATGTCAAGTGATTCTATGTTTACCTCAGAAAAGCCATTCAATGTCCATAAACTCAAGTTAACAAGAAAAAACACATTTGGGGACACAAAAACAGTATTATTTATAAAATCATAGTGGATTTGGGTGTCCACCATGACACTCGCTTTGAGTTAATCGGTTGGAGTTCTGTTATCACTAGAATATTGCACTCCTCTCAGCCAATCAGATTTGAGGACCAGAAAAACAAAAAAAACCTGAAAGTTTTAATTTATAAATTCTAATTTATGTATTTAATCCAATTTATTTAGATGCATTTGAACTAGAAAATGTTGCAAGCTGGATTTGAACTTGTAAGCACCAAGGCTCAGTGCACCAGATCATGCAATCTAATGATTTGCTGTGGCTGAATTTAGTATAGATATGTACGCACACTTGTCCATCTGTTTCTTTTAAATCAGCTCTGAATTGAGTGGCTGTGTAACTTTGCACCGTGGGGTGTTTTTTCAGCTCTATATCCAACTTTTAATCAAACGCTGACTTTGAAGCGCTTCACCATGACGAAGCAAACACTAAGCTTTGACTACACCTTCTGCTTCACTTCTAACTGTATTACACACTCTTTTCCCTGGCATTGAATTTCTCTGTGTGTGTCAATTGGGAATCTCGGCTGCCAGCGTGAGGCCCGCGCCACAATACAGCTCTCCCGCTCCCACTGCTTTGCGGCTTCAAGGTATCAGACGCTTTGAAGGGCCGCTCTTCGCGTCTGACCACCTTTAAATGAGCTAATGGTAGTTTCATATTCCACCGTCGTCTCTATGTGGCTCAACATTTGTTTTTCTTACTGTAAGGCTGCAAAAGTCTACACCAGGTAGCTGACAGGAAATCAGCAAGTCATGAGTTTTATTGTACTTTTTTGAAAGAAATTGATGCTTTTGTTTAGAAAGGGTGCATTAAATTGATCAAAACTGAGAGTAAAGCCATTTTTAATGTCGCAAAATATTTATATTTCAAGTAACGCTGTTCTTTTGAACTTTATACTTATCAAAAAATTCATAATAAATAAATAAACAAACAAGCATATTAAGCAGCACAGCTGTTTTCAAAATTAATATAAATAAATTCAGCATTGCCATCAACATTTTGAACATTATATTTATCTAAGAATTCTGTATAAAACTATATTTTACTTATTTTATTATTTTTAAAAGAAATTATTTTTATTCAGTAAGGGTGAATTAAATTGATCAAAATTGACAGTAAAGGCATTTGTAATGTTGTAAAATATTTATATTTCAAGTAAAGCTGTTTTTTTTTTTAACTTTATTCTTATCAAATCAAAATTCATAATAAATAAATAAATAATTTTCATATTAAAAACATATTAAGCAGCAAAAATGTTTTCAACATTGAAATAAATATGAAGAAAATCCAGCATTGCCATCACAGGACTAAATTACATTTTAAAATGTACATTTTAAAATGAAAATATTCAAATAGTAAACAGTTATTATTTAATTATAATATTAAATAATATTAAAATTTAATCTTACCCCAAAGTTAGGCTACATTGTGAGATGTGCAGTTTCAATTGCTAAAAAAGTCACAATTTAATGCATGCTTTTTATTTATTTATTTATTTATTTAGTCAATAATGTTGGAACAAAATAAGGAAATAATTAAAAAATAAATGTTATATTATATTATAATTTTATTATAATTATAATATTTCATTATAAAATAGTATTAATATTCTACTACTTTTTGAATATTAAAATGTATGCTTTTTTAATGATGTTATTTTACATTTCACATTATTTTACATTTACATTTACATTTCACATTACAGTTAAGCACATTTGCCCCAAATATTTTCATTACTGTAATACAAAAACACAAACTTTTAATTTAAAAAAAAAAAGTTTTCCTTATATTACAGTAAGCAAATAAAGAAAATACTTTTTAATTTTTTAATTTCATACATTTAAAAAAAAAAAAAAATAGTTGTAAAAACTTGTAATCATATGATTAAAATATATTCTTAAATAATATGTCAGGATTTATTATTATTATTATTATTATTATTATTATTATTATTATTATTACAGTAATGAAATTTAGTCTTATTTGATTACAGCAATGGAATTTTCTCTTATTTGCATTTTAGCAGGCCACTGACAGTTGGTAAGGGTTTAAATGTGCTTAACTGTCATATGTGACAACACAAAAAAAGCTTGATGGCATTTAAAATAATAAATTATTTAGAATTGTTGATGAAATGTGATCTGGACATGTTCTTGACAGTTTAAGTGAGATTTAGCCGTCGTTTAGAGAAGGAACATCTGGCTTCATAATGAAGGATATGAAGTACACCTCACTACACATCTGCTGTAGGATTCCTGTTGTGTTGATAGGAGTCAAGCTATGTACTGAATAAACTCCAGATTTACATGCATGAGAAAAACTTAATCCAAATCCTTTGCTAAAGCCATGCAGCAAACAGACCAGATTCTTCAGATGAAGTTGACTTTCTGCTTTGTGAAGTCTGTGGAAGTTTGCTGACTGCCGTCATCATGCGTATGTTTCTTTAGGGAAGCTGGGAGAATATTTCACCTGCTGTGATTGTTATTGTTCTGATTCCCTGGTTATTTTCCTATTTCCATATTTTCAGATTTTGAGTCGTGGCTGTATCCTGGGATTAGACAACGTTTGTGATCATCAGTAGCGCCTGTATACTACACAGGACTAAACAATGAGACTTTTTTTTGGTTTGTTAGTTTCTTTTTGTTTCTCTCTCTCTTTTGCTGGTCAGGGCTGATATTAACTAAAACTGTGAGTATTAGATGAAAACTTGAACAAAACAAAATGCTGCCTTGGCAATGAACTAAATTAGTTTAATACAACTTAATAAACTTACAGAACTAATAAAACTACAAAATAAAACTGAAAGTTAATGAAAACTGACAATCTAAAAATAAAAGCTAATTCTGAACTTACAATTAATATTATAATAATGTATAATTAATAATAAAATTCACTGTTGCTGGTCTTGGAGAATTTTTTTAAAACCCTAAAATTAAAAAACATAGTAATAATATGTATTATATTATATTATATTATATTATATTATATTATATTATATTATATTATATTATATTATGTTATATTATATTCAGAATAATAATGATATAATCATTTATATATGCAAACTTACTACTGTATTTTTGGATGTAATATTCTGAATATTCAGAATAACTTACATGTATTTGTATTTATTGTATTTATATATTCAGTTTTTTATATGAATTATAACTACATATTCACAATTTACAAATATATTCAGACTTTTAACTATATATTCTGATTTATATAGTCAGATATTTAAATGTATATTCTGATTTACTTCTAAATATTCAGAATTATAACTGTATTCTTTTGTTGTTGTTGTTGTTTATATATTCAGATTTATAAATATATATTCTGATGTACATCTATATATTCAGACTATATATATTGATGATTAACATTTATATATTATGATTTGTATCTAAATATTCAGACTTAAAATTACATATTTTTCTGATTTATATATATGTATTCAGAATTATAACTATATATTCTGATTTACATTCATACATTCAGATTTATAAATATATGTTCTGATTTACTTCTGTATATTCAGAATTACAACTATATATTCTGATTTACTTTTATATATTCCGAATTATAACTGTATAGTCTGATTTACATCCATATAATTAGATTTCTAAATATATATTTTGATTTAATTCCATATATTCAGAATTTGAACTATATGTTCTGATTTACCTTCATATATTCAGTTTTATAAATATATATTTTGATTTATTTCTATATATTCAGAATTTTAACTACATATTCTGATTTACATTCATATATTCAGTTTTATAAATATATATTTTGATTTACTTCTATATATTCAGAATAATAACTATATTACTATATTAATACTATATTTTCATGTGGTCAGATTTATGAATATATTCTGATTTAAATATATATATTAAGATTTATAACTATATATTTATATTTACTTCTATATGATTTACATTTATATATTGCTATTTGTATCTGTATATTTAGACTTACAACTAAATTTATGATTTTTTTGTATTCATATTTATGTAGTGAGATTTATAAATATATTTT
>CM070021.1:11108316-11445816 GCA_036247105.1 Cirrhinus mrigala
AATCATGTCCATGAATTTTTGTGTGTGTGTGTGTGTTCACAATAGCTAATGGGACAAAATTCACCAAGTGTCATCTCACTCTGATGAAGCCACGATTTTTAACATTTCAAAATGTAATTTTTTCTGGTCAAAAATAATCGAAAAGGCCCAGAGGGTTTAGGTATTGGGTACAATTAGGGACGTAGAATTTGGTCATGCGGAACAGGTGCTTTATAAGTACTAATAAACAGGCAGTATGTTAATAAAAAGCATGCTAATAAGCAACTAGTTAATAATGAGAATTGGTCCCTATACCCTATACTAAAGTGTTACTGAAAGTTCAAATATACAGCATTTCTTTACAAATAAATAAATAAAGAAAATATTTTGTAGCATTACTAATATATGAAGAGTTCAGATGCAAAACCAGCTAAATCCATCTGACGTCTTTCTTTAAAAAATGCATTTTTATCAGGCTCAGATGTATAGGTTTCTATGTAAATACCGGTACTTCTGATTGGGCTGAGGCTGGTATTTTAGCAAGTTTGAAGAAAAAGTATTTGATGGATGTATACTATGTGTCGAGAGCATTCACTCAGTATCATTATCTCATTTTTGACCGAGATGGCTTTTAGCTGGTTTTGCATCTGAACTCTTCATATTTACTGTAACTTTTGCTAAAAAAAAAAAAAAAAAATAAATAATAAAAGTGAACATGCCAAAGTTTATAAATTAGGATGTGCATTCAGTTTCTGTTTACAATAATGAAATCAAGTGGACTTTCCGAAGTAATAGTTTACTGCTTTACCATATTGTATTTTTTTCCAAAACCTATTTTTGTGAAATATCATTATTATTTACTATGTCGGTCATTTTTGCCTGCGAAGGTGCCAAGTGTGACTATATATATATATATATATATATATATATATATATATATATATATATATATATATATATATATATATATATATATATATATATATGATTTTTTTTGTGTGTGTTCGCATAGCTAATGCAACAAAGGTCACCACGTGTCATCTCACTCTGATGAAGCCTCGATTTTTAAAATTTCAAAATGTCATTTTTTCCTGGTCAAAAATGATCGAAGAGGCCCAGAGGGTTTAGGTATTGGGTACGATTAGGGACGTAGAATATGGTCATGCAGAATAGGCGCTTTAAAAGTACTAATAAACAGGCACACTGTAAAAAATAATTTGTTACCCTGCTGCCTTAAAATTTTAAGTTCAGTCAACTAAAATAAGTTTATTCAACTTGAAATGTTAAGTAACAACTTAGATATTTGTGTTTGCTAAACTTAACAGATGGGTAAGTAACCCAGCTGCCTTACAATTTTAAGTTGATTCAACTCAAATATCTAAGTTGTCACTTAGTATAATTTAACATTTCAAGTTGACTGAACTTAAAATTTTAAGGCAGCCAGGTTACAAATTATTTTAAGTTGACTCAACAAATTATATATAAAATATATACACTACCGTTCAAAAGTTTGGGGTCAGTACATTTTTTTTTTTTTTTTTTAAGAAATTAATACTTTTATTCACCAAGGATGTATTAAGTTAATAATTAAAAGTTTATTAAAAGTTAATAATAAATAATTTACATTGTTATAAAATATTTATATTTTGAATAAACACTGTACTTTTTAAACTTGTTATTCATGAAAGAATCTTGAAAAAAAAAAAAATTACAGGTTCCAAAAAATATTTGGCAGCACAACTGTTGATATTATCCAACATTGATCATTCTAATAATAAATCCGCATATTAGAATGATTTCTGAAGGATCATGTGACACTTAAGACTGGAGTAACAGCTGATAAAAATTCAGCTTTTCATCACAGGAATAAATTCTATTTTAAAGTATGTTAAAATAAAAAACATTATTTTATATTGTAAAAACATTTTGCAATATTACTGTTTTTTTTCTATATTTGTAATCAAATAAATGCAGCCTTGATGAGCATAAGAGACTACTTTAAAGACTATTACAAGTCTTACTGACCCCAAACCTTTGAACGGTAGTGTATATATATATATATATATATATATATATATATATATATATATATATATATGTATATATATATATATATATATATATATATATATATATATATATATATATATATATATATATATATATATATACATAAATAAAATAAAATAAAATACAATATTTTTAGCATTATTAATATATTTACTTTTGTTTCTTGCACTTTTGCTGGGGAAAAAAAAAAATAAAAAAAAAAAAAAAAAAAATATATATATATATATATATATATATATATATATATATATATATATATATTTCATTTCTGTCATGAAAAAAAGTTCCACCATATTGTATTTTTTGCAAAACCTACTTTTGCGAAATAGTCATTGAACTAATCATTATTACCCAATCAGGCCCAAACCAGTGCAGAACAATTCTCAGGAGACTGAATGTCAATAATTATCAAAAAAAAAAAAGTTTTGAGTCATTGGTGCAACAGAATGTTCAAAGTGGCTGTTGCCACAAAGAAAGTCAAAGTACTGTATTTCTGTCAGACTTCCATCTGTAAGTAACTTCTCTATTGTGTTTAATTGCAGGCAATGAGTTTGGCCATCCAGAATGGCTTGATTTTCCCCGAGTCGGCAACAATGAGAGTTATCATTACGCCCGCCGGCAGTTCAACCTCTTGGACATGGATCACCTGCGTTACCGGCAACTTTACGCTTTCGACCGAGACATGAACCGCACGGAGGACAAGTACGGCTGGTTGGCTGCTCCCCCGGTGAGAGAAAAATCAGCCCGTACATTTTCCCTCTCCTTCCTCGTCTTTTTTTCCAGTTCCAGTAAATATTGCTTTCTCTTTTTCCTTTATGAGTCAAACTCTGTGCGTATCACCACGGTTTGGCTTTCTTTTTGTCATCTTCCGAAATGTTCTCAATCCGCCGTCTCTCTCTCATTCTATCTGACTGTCTTTATGTGCAGCATAAAAGCGTTTTTTCCCGTCACCGGAACATCTGCCGTTTCACTAAAACAACAATCGGTCCCTAACCAGCCCTGCAATCTCATTACTCAGGCGCTTTTTAAACAAATTTCCACTCTGCCATATGGAAGATCCGTATATGAATTATTAGCTGAGGAAAACAACCCGGCTGTGATTCCAGCTTCTGCAGAAGCATGAAGTTATGAATGGCCTGATTTACTGCTGTTGGCCGTGAAGGAGTGAAAGATGGAGGGTAGTGGCAGCATGTCTTTAAAGAATGTTCTGGGTAAATACAACAAACTCTATTTTCAGGATCTGAGTCACGAAGGACAGAAAATAATTTCTCAGTTCAGAAAAAACAAACTGAAAGTTTTTACGGTAATGCACTTCTAGTTGGACCAGGCATTCCAGGGGATTTAACAGAAATGTGAAGCTTGTATTTTTGTCAAAATGCTTTTGTACAAAACGTTTGTTATTTGAGATTTAAAGTGCAAATCATCCTTTTGAAGTGGAGTTACTTTACTTGATGGATGAATTCAATGTGATTTCAAGTAGTTTCAAGTATTTTTTTGTATAATTTATATACTTTTCTAGTATTTATTCATATTTTTATGTGCTTTTTATTTTAGATTTTTTGTTTTTATTTTAATTTTTGCTTATATTTTTAGAATTTTGCTTTTGTGATTTATATTTTATTTTATATAGTTTGATCTAACAGAATTAATCCGATGATTCCAGATATATTATATTCCAATAATAATATTAATATGTAACTAGATAAAAAAGTTTGTCAAGACAAACTTTAGGTTGGCTTGAGAAAGCTGCACCAGAAAGTTTTAAAAAGTTTGAAAAGTTTAAAAAGTTTAAGACGTTTTAAAAAGTTTTACGTTTGAATGGTATTCAGTCTGAAATAGCTTGAAGTTTAAAGTAGTTTTAAAAGGTTAAAGTTTGAATGCAGTCTGTCAGACAGATAGATAGATTGCTAGCATGTTTCTAGCATGATTAGTAAGTTGTTAGCATGTTGCTAGCATGTTTCTAGCATGATTAGCAAGTTGCTAGCATGTTTCTAACATGATTAACAGGTTGCTAGCATGTTTCTATCATAATTAGCAAGTTGCTAGCATGTTTCTATCATGATTAGCAAGTTGTTAGCATATTGCTAGCATGTTTCTAGCATGACTAGCAAGTTGTTAGCATGTTTATAGCATGATTAGCAAGTTGCTAGCATGTTTCTAGCATGATTAGCAAGTTGCTAACATGTTTCTAGCATGATTAGCAAGTTGTTAGTATGTTTCTAGCATTATTGACAAGTTGATAGCATGCTTCTAGCATGACTAGCAAGTTGCTAGTATGTTTCTAGCATGATTAGCAAGTTGCTAACATGTTTCTATGATGATTAGTAAGTTGTTAGCATGTTGCTAGCATGTTTCTAGCATGACTAGCAAGTTGCTAGCATGTTTCTAACATGATTAGCAGGCTACTAGCATGACTCTAGTTTGGCTAGTGATAGATGATAGATAGATAGATAGATAGATAGATAGATAGATAGATAGATAGATGAGTTTGAATGAGTTTGAATGGATTAGAAATACAGTACATAGAAGGGAAGTTTGATTGAGTCTCAAGGGATTCTGGGAGTTTTGACAGTTGGAGTTTGAATAGTGTTGGCTCATTTGAACATTCCGTCAATGTAAGTCTGTGGGATTTTTCCTAGTTTTAAACGTCAGTTTTAGGAAAAACGTAAGTCTGATCAGTTAGAAAAGATATAGCAACTCGAGTCAGACCAGTCTGAAGATCTGGGCTGAGTTTGGAGTTTTGAGTTTTGGAGTTATAAACTTACACTTAAGGCTTTAAACCTTACACTTAAACCTTACACTGTAAAAGGCATTATCCAATAATTTTACAGACATTTCCAATAACTCTAAAGCACAATGTGTTGAAGTTTAAAATACAGATAAAACACCTGTAAAAATTAATATGGAAAAGATTGGCCATTAGATTTACCCCAAAAACAAATTTTATCTCATGTTTAACTGCTATAGAGACATCAGAGCCAAATTCCAGCAAATTCCAGAAGATCTGGCCGAGGTGAGGCTGCTCTTGGTGGGTTCATGAGTGCTGAATGGCTTTCTTGAGTTTTCTTGACTTTCTTGAGCTCATATCTCCAAAAATGTGGAAGCTAATTTTCAAATAGATGTTATTTTTATTAACAAACCGTATATTTGAAGTCCAAACAACTACATTCTGACCTAAAAACTTCTTAAAACTACATTCCGTGACATTATTTATAAAATGAACATGGATTTGGACCTCCGCCATGACACTCGCTTTGACAAATACCACATTGGAGTGATACAAATGGTAAAATGGGTAGAGTTCTGATAGTTCTGATATTCTAACTAGAATATTGCACTCCTCTCAGCCAGTCAGATTCAAGGACCAGAAGGAACTGTTGTATAATGATGGAATATACTATAAAAATTTTGAAATCTGATTTTAAAAGAGATGGCATGACAGATGAAAAAGTGTGTTATAAATTAGCTCAAAATATCAATCATGTTTGATAGCCTCCAACTGAATGGAATCAGTCTTAAGATAAAATATAGCTGCAAGCAGCGATTACCGGGGTTCAAGCACTTTAAGGCATTTAAGCACATATTATGTTTTGTAACGTTTATGACTGTTATAGCAACAGCTGTGGTCCGATCCCCTTAAAACTTTGCATGCTTGTTTAGAATCACCTGTTCTATGTGCTCAGCAGGTTTTGATAAGATTTGAGTTTTCCTTTAGGCTTTATAAGATTTTGGGTAAATTTGGACAGGCTCCTTTTCTAAATTAGCCTGTTATAGGGCAAATTTCAACTTTTTGTTTTGTTTTGTTTTTTGATAATTATTGACCTAGAGAGTGTAGAGAATTGTACTGCAGTGTTTTTTCCAGATTGAGCGAAAAATCTAGGATTAGTTCACAAAAGTAGTTTTTTTTTTTTTTACATCATTTAACAAATGGTTTGATTGACTTCTACTGTAAGATACAAATATCACACGTATGTGCAAAAAAACGCATGATGCACAATCGCTTACGCCCTTGAAAGATGCAGTATCGCCCCCCCAGTGGCCGATTTCTTTAGAAATCCTCTCAGACCTTTGGGGCCGTGAGTCAAACAGGCCCACTGAGTTTCATTCCAATGGACCTCCGTTAACCTTGTCTAACGGGTGCTCAAAGTTCGTCGGCCAATGGCGTCCATGTTTTTTGAGATATGCAAGTGTAGACTCTTGTGGCACTTCAGACCAAAACCATGCATACTGATTTTCATGTTAATAGGACAAATAGTTGCACAGTTATTGCCATTTATTTGACCCTTATAGTGCCACCAAGTGGCCAAGCATCGCAATTTTTCCTGTGGCCTCAGATTGAGCTCTTACATAAGTTTTCTGAGTTTGGTGGAGATATCTCATTCCATTCAGGAGTTATACTGTAAGCATTTTACTAAAAGTGGTCCTGCCTCTTTCGAACGTTTAGCATTCCTTTGCAATGGTGAGTCAAATGTTCAACTTTTTGATAATTATTGATATTCACTCTCCAGAGAATCTTTCTGCACTGGTTTGGTTCCGATTGGGTGAAAAACCTGGGAGTAGTTCGCGAAAGTAGGCTTTAAAAAAAAAAAAAAAAAACGAACTACCTGAAAATTTCGCCAGGCTCACGATTGAATCCAGGGTGTGGATTTTGTCCAGCGTGAGCCAAGGATTCCAACGACATAAACTTTTTACGTGGAGATTGCTGGTCCGTTATCATTCTAACAATCACAAAAGGAATAAGAAATTGAATTTCTAAAAGTCCCTAAAAAACGGGAATTTGTGCCAATCATACTCTACATGATTTTTGATAAAATCTGTCAGCGCAAATCTGCAGACTGGCTCTGCCTTGAGGCAGGCAACATGTCTAATTTTTTTTTTTTTTTTTTTCAACTGGTAATTTATGCATATTCAGTTTTATGGGGTTCAAGCGTGTAGCATTGAAACCCTGTTGTAATTGTTAGAATAGCCAAGGATCAGCAATCTCTACGTAAAACTATTTGTGCAGACCAAACCGTAACTATAAGATACTTGAAACTTCATGATCAGAATCTGAGGTCACAGGGACAAAATCACAGAGTCTGGCCACTTAGTAGTGCTATAAGAGGGAAAAACCTTAACAATAGCTATAACTACGCAACCATTTGTCCTATCATCATGAAAATTGCTGTGTGCGATTTTGGTCCAAAGCGCCACAAGTATCTATAAGGACATTTGCGTATCTCATGGCTGCCATTGGCCGATGAAGTTTGAGCACCTACTAGACAAGGTTAACGGAGGCCGATCAAAACGAAACTTGGTGGGCCTGTTTGACTCACTGCTCCAAAGGTCTGTGAGAAATTAGAAACAAATCAGTCACTGGGGGGCGATACTGCATTTTTCAAGGGTGTAAACAGTTGTACATTGCGTGTTTTTTTGCACATACATAATATTCGTATCTTGCGATAGAACTCTCCTCATTCCAGGCAACCTTGCCTGTATAACCACTGCTGTCAATCAAACCATTTGTTAAATGATCAAGAACTACTTTTGCAAAATAGTCCTAGGATTTTCCTTCAATTTGGAAAAAAAACACTGCAGTACAATTCTTTGGAAGCTCTAGGTCAATAATTATCAATAAAATGTTGGAATTTACCCTTTGGGAAGCCATAACGGGGTCGTTTAGAAAAGGGGCCTGTCCAAATTTACCCAAAATCCTAAAAAGCCCTAAAGGAGCATGCAAAGTTTTAAGGAGATCGAACCACAGCTGGGGCTGTAACAAAATAATGTCTTTTATGATATGTGCCTAAATGCCTTAAAGTGCTTGAACCCCGGTAATCGCTGCTTGCAGCTATATTTACTATTATTTAATTAACAAAAACAATTCTCAATAGTCTTAGTTTTAGTTAATGATAGCACTGGTTCCCTTCCCCATAAAGTTCTATTGTCTGTTCCTTTTAGGTGTGCTTGTGTCAGTCTGACCGTCAGCAAGGTGATCATGCAAATGAAGGGAATTGGCAGGGATTAGATGGCAGACTGTGTAAATGATTCACTGAAGATGATTCACTTCCTTCTGTGATCCGCAGCCCATTTTACACCTGCCTCACCTTGTCTGTATCTCACTTTGACCTTGCCGCATTGTTTTAGATGAGGACTGTGATCATGTTTGAAAGAACAGGCAAGAAATGTTTTTTTTTTTTCACAGCTCAAATCAGATTCAACTTTCTGTGGTGCACAAATACATGATAGAAAACAGTTGTCAAAATATCCAAAAAAAAATAAATTAATGAAAAAAGCAATGCTAAATTAACAGAAAACTCATTATGTTCTCACCCTTGTGAAAACCATGTAAGTTTGGTTTCATCAGTGGAATGCAAGAATGAGGGATGAGAGGATGTGTATAACTGTCAAGTCACATAAAAGTATCATAGCAGTAATCCGTATAAAACTTGGGCGCTGTTTTTCAAAACTTCTGAAGTCATACGATAGCTTTGTGTGAGGAAAGAGACTGAAGTTTAAGTCTGTAGTTCAATAAAAATCCCCATTCCACCTAAATCTGGTGCTTTAATGATACGTGAGAACGTCTTGGGCCTCAACACCACATGAGAAGGAAATGAAAGAGAAGAAATTGCACGCAAACCTCGCTGGTTCTTGCGTGTATGTGGCAGATCTGAATGTGAAGATGTAAAAGAAATTTAAGCAACTGAACCTGTCATAATACTTCCACACACTTTGAGAAACACTTTATATATATATATATATATATATATATATAACTTAAATTATAATATGACATCTTAGTTTAATAAGTAAATCAAAGCATGTACATTATTTGACTGCACTGTACATAATGGAACAACTGTCAAGTGTGTAGTTTAGTAGTATTTGTACAAAATATTGTAAAAGCTGTAAAAATCATGGATTCCAAATTAGTAATTAATAGCATGTTGTAGGTTATTAATTCTAGATAAATAGTAATTAATTAAGTATTGTTTTATATTTTATTACTATTATTTGGCATATAATTCCAGTGTTATTTTAGTATTATGCAGATACTGTTTAATTATTATTAATATTTTGAATTGATTTTGTATTCATTCATTCATTCATGTTAAAAAAAAAGGCCAATTCAGATCAAAAAGAATATTGTTAAATAGAAATAAATAAATAGGTAAACTAATGAAAATGAGAAATGTTGCCTTGCAATTAGCAAACTTTAAGGTTATTTATAAATAATTTTTTTCAGAAATAAATCGCGATTAATCCCACCTAACATTAACACTTTTATATTGCAATAATTTCACATTCAATCTTCAAATTAATGTAGAAATAACATAAAAGAAACATATTTTTGATATTTGTTTAATGCCATCTTTTTTTTATGACTGAAGGCAAGTATCACTGATACCAACTGATATCTCTGTGAATTTTTTCCTAATATTAAACCATTGACTATAGCCATTCAACACTGCAGTATAATTAAGTGCTTTCAGTTTAACATTTATTTGTAATTTAAGTGAACTTCACATAAACCCATTAACTGTCAGGGGCACTGCCTGTGCCCTTAAGCAAGAAAATATAGCCAAATTTAATAAAGTTCTCAAACACTAAAATCTAAATTAAATAAAAGATAAAGCTTAAAACTACAGAAATTATTGATTTCCTCGTTTTAATTTTGTTCTTTGATTAACAGACATCACAGCAGTTGGTTATTAGGATATTTTGGCTGCTGTTGCTTTAAAAGCTGCCGCTGCTGAACATGAATCGGATCTAACAATGGTTTAAATAATAAACACTTACATGTACAGTTTTAAGGCAGCTTTAGTCGACTTTTTTGTAACTTCTTGACTTAACTGACGACATAACTACGACTAACTACATACTCGTAGTTTCATTTGGGTTTGAATATGATACAGTGCTTTATAGCCTAATAGGCTTCAGCACGCCGGCATATTTATGCGTGCACTTAAAGAGCACGCGCTACGAGCCCAGTATAACGGCTGACAGGACAGGAAGATTCGTTTTTACTGACGTATGACCAGACAACATCTCATCTCACCGCAGTTCACTGACGTTCTACTGAAGCTCCTCCTCACCGGTACCGTTTCCGCGCTCGTTTGACTCACGCCTGGCGCTGAGGTGACGTTGGAGCGCGCGTCTGAAAAGTCTCCCGTTTGATGTGCTCGTTAGTACGTTCTGCGTCTAAATAAACGTAATTCTTTAGTGGTTGTGGATGGGGTGGTCAAACCTAGCCCCACACCTGCGTTAATTGCCTTTAATATTTTTAACGTGTTAAACTTACCACTAAGTGTGTGTGTGTATGTGTGTGTGTATATATATATATATATATATACACTACCATTCAAAAGTTTGGGGTCAGTAAGACTTGTAATAGTCTTTAAAGTAGTCTCTTATGCTCATCAAGGCTGCATTTATTTGATTAAAAATATAGAAAAAAAACAGTAATATTGCAAAATGTTTTTACAATATAAAATGTTTTTTTTTTTTTTATTATTTTAACATACTTTAAAATAGAATTTATTCCTGTGATGAAAAGCTGAATTTTTATCAGCTGTTACTCCAGTCTTAAGTGTCACATGATCCTTCAGAAATCATTCTAATATGCGGATTTATTATTAGAATGATCAATGTTGGATAATATCAACAGTTGTGCTGCCAAATATTTTTTGGAACCTGTCATTTTTTTTTTCAGGATTCTTTCATGAATAACAAGTTTAAAAAGTACAGTGTTTATTCAAAATATAAATATTTTATAACAATGTAAATTATGTATTATTAACTTTTAATAAACTTTTAATTATTAACTTAATACATCCTTGGTGAATAAAAGTATTAATTTCTTAAAAAAAAAAAAAAAAAAAAAGAAAGAAACAATAAAAATGTACTGACCCCAAACTTTTGAACGGTAGTGCATATATATATATATATATATATATATATATATATATATATATACATCTGAAATCTGTTCAGATAATAATGCAATTCATCATATTGATAAGATGATCTCAGTTCTATTTTAAAATATTCACCTGTAACCTGTAATTCCTTTAGTTTGGAAGAGCAAACGAGCTCCGACGACTCTAATGAGAGGCCTTTAGAAAAGATGAGTTGAGCTTTGAGCACGTCTTGGGTGTCTGAGCGTTTGTAATTGCTGTGTATCATCCTTGTCTTTTCCCAGGGTAGATAATCGACAGTAAAAACCTTGGCACCCACTCAGACACCCAACTCTCTCTCCACAGCGCTGACAGAGTGCTAACAAAGTATCGCTCCAGCGAGAAGAGCGCCTGTGTGCGTGAGCTGAATTCTTAATTCCCTCCTCTGTTTCTTAAATTCAGCATCGTGGTCCCCACCGAGCAGAGCTGCTCTTTTTACAGTCCTTAGATGGAGACTGGAATGGGACAGGGGGTGGAATTGAATGGATGATGAACTGGAACATATCTTATTTTATATTGTTCCCAAAGAGTTCTATTTCAAATAAAGGGTTTTGACAAAATTATGATCAGCACAACTGTTTTCAACATTGATAGTAATGAGAAATGTTTCTTGAGTGGAAAATAAGCACATTAGAATGATTTCTGAAGCATCATGTGACGCTGAAGAAGTATATATTTTTACATGTTAATGTTACAATCACTTCATTACAGATTTTAATACATGCACAGCATTGCAAAAAGGCCACATAGATATTCATGAACATCACTGAATCGGTAAACTTTAAGTGAAATGACTCAACTAAAAGTATGTCATCTTTTATGTCATTTTTTTTTTATTATTATATTTAAAATTTCTAGTTAAAACAACAGAATAAGAACAAGTAGAATAAGAATAAGTTACAAAAATAAGTTAAGTTACAAAATGAATTTGTACTACAGAGGTGGCACAGAAGAACACATAAGTGGCTTGTAGGTGTATTTTCATATGCTTAATGAGGCTCAGAGGTAACATGAGTGCAATCAAATTCATAAACTCATGTTGAGATTAATGTTTTGAATCTAAAATTTTGAATACAGAAATATTAAATGATTTAAATAACTGAAAAGATAGTTTAAAAATTAAACTAAAACTGCCGGTAGGTGGTGGCAAGGCACTGATTTAATTACTGAATCATTCATTTGATTCATTCGAACGCAGATTCATTCAGGAATAAAGCAAGTGACTCTCTTTATGAATGGGAAATTGAATCATTGGCTCACTAGATTTGTTTAAAAAGCACGTTCATTCATAAACGAAACACCGCTGTGTTTGAATGGAGATGCGCAACAGCTTGATTGTGAGTTGTTTCAGACTATTTTTTGACAACGAAATAGAGTAAAATCAGGCAATAGTGTTGTGGACAATGCAAGTCACTTAATATTAACTTTTTGTTTATTTAACTGTTGTATTAAATCAATATCTCATTTACAAGCTCCCTTAAAAATCATTAAAAGCTGTCACTCATCTTAGTTCATCGCAATCTCACAAAGTTCCTTTATAATCAATGAAGCTCTCCACACTGCACAATGAATTTCTTATTTATACTCTCTCTACACTTTGTTTATGAAAGGATTCTTGAGATATATCTGTGATGCCTTACTCAGCGTTGCAAAAACACATAGAAACCTTTGAAGCTCCCCTCAGCGCAAACACAAATATGCTGATCGGGTCACTCGCACATGGTGCGTGGTGTCGCACTGTAGCTCTACCCATGTCATCCAAGATGTTCATGTTTTTCTTTCTTCAGCTGAAAAGAAATTAAGGTTTTTGAGGAAAACATTCCAGGATTTTCCCCATATAGTGGACTTCAATGGGAACCAATGGGTTGAAGGTCCAAATTGCAGTTTCAATGCAGCTTCAAATGGCTCCACACGATCCCAGCTGAGGAATAAGGGTCTTATCTAGTGAAACGATCGTGCATTTTCTAACATAAATAAAAAATGATATAATTTTTAACCGCAAATGCTCGTCTTGCACTAGCTCTGCGATGCACGTCCAGAACTTGCAACAAAAGCTGCATTGAAACGGCAATATAGACCTTCAACCAACTGATCCCCGTTGAAGTCTAGTATATGGAGAAAAAATCTTAATTGTTTTAGATGAAAACTTAATTTCTTTTCAGCTAAAGAAAGAAAGACATGAAGATCTTGGATGACATTGGGGGTGAGCAAATTATCAGGACATTTTAATTCTGGAGTGAACTAGATGGCTAAAAAAGTTTAGGCCACCTTCAGGTTCTTCTATGCTGGAGTGTGTTTTCTCACACTTCTTGTGTGGTAATTTTAAGATTCCGAGACCCGCGAGTTACGAGACAAGGAACCATCACAAAACTAGTCTAATAACAATTTTTGGAAAACTTAATTAAAACCATTGCAGCATTCGCTATGTGGCTTTATTAGCTCCATTATATTTGATATCTCCAGCCGAAATCACAACGACTGTATCATCAATTTTCAATATATCCTCCAGCTCTGCAGGGGACTTCACTTGAAAAGCCGGTTGCATGGGCCGCCCGCTAATTTGAAACAGTTTCTCAGCAGGCTTCTAAAGACTAAAGCTGTGATTTTAGCCGAGCGCTGTTTACATGCTGCTACAATCATATAGAACGCCTGCTGTGCTGCAAACAGGACCGCTGTTCGGTAACTCATCCCTGCTCCTGTGTCTATTTCTCTTTTTCTCTCTTCCTGTCTTTCTGTGATGAGGGCCAGTCATATATTATTTACAGTCTGTCCACTACTGCACACAGCAGGTCATATACAATACGTCTAGACACGAGCAACTCAAATGCTATAGTTTTCAGAAATAGTTTGTTTATATCAGTACTTTGGAGTCCATGTGAAATCAGCATTGACCCAATTTACTGGATTTGAAAATAAGGATGCTTCCTATAAAGTATTCATCTCAAGGAATAGTTCACCCAAAAATGAATATTTGCTGAAAGTTTGCTTACCCTTAGAACATCTCTGCTATAGATGAGTTTGTTTCTTCATCAAAACAGATTTGGAGAAACTTGTTCCCCAATGGATCCTTTGCAGTGAATGGGTGCCGTCAGAATTAAAATCCAAACAGCAGATTAAAAACATCACAATAATCCACAAGTAATGTACACCACTCGTGTCCATTAGTTCATGTGTTATGAGGTGAAAAGCTGTGTGTTTGTAACATTTATTTTTAACCCTTGTGCAAACTTTTGGACATTTTTGTCCTTTTCAGTCCTGTTTTTTGTAATCATTTCGCCCGTGTTATTGCCAGATGCATACATTTTGGCACAGGTGTGTCTTTTTATTGTAATTTTACTATTTCACCTCCATTTCCTTTAATAAATCTATTTTGCACTAGGTACAAAAAAGTGTTACACTCAGCACCTTTTGGACAAAAATGTCCCTATTGAAACCCATTAAAACCGCTATTTTTAATCACAGTGCCATTCAACTGTAAAATTATGCTATCTTTGTTAATAGACTTTCATTCTGTTGGCAAGGCTTTAAAATTACATTTTTTACCATTTTTTTTTAACCAGATGGTGCCATTTTTTCAGGTTTGGCCAATAAAGCAAATACTCGCTTTATTATTGTTTTCTGCGTGTGTTTCTGCATGTGTGTTCTTGTAATATTTGAGAGAGAAAAACTCTACTGCAAATCACAAATCCAACCACTGTGTGCACCAGTGGAATTTTGCTGGCATCTTATGGGGGAAATTTGGTACTGCGTCCAAACAAAATCTTCCTTAAAGCTCATTTTTTGAGATATCAATCTCAAATTTGGAACACAACTTGTTTAGATTTATGGCTTTATTTTCTAGCAGGTTTAGAGTTCAACATATTTCATAAAATATATAAAAATATACAAAATATTATTTATAAAGCATTTTCTTAAACTTAAACCTCTATATTTTTTTTTTTTTTGTTTGTGTGTTTGTTTCAATTTTTAAACTTTTTTTATGGCAATAATAGTCTGCCATGGGTCTTCTTTAAAATGAGACCAAACTTAACTCTGTGCTCCCAAGCTTAAAATTTATATGCACTGGGTTACTCTCAGCACCTTTTGGACAAACAGGTCCCCATTAAAACCCATTAAAACTGTTATTTTTAATCGCAGTGCCATTTAACTATAAAACGATGCAATTTTTGTTAGGAGGCTTTCATTCTGTTGGCAAGGCTTTAAAATTTTATTTTTTACTATTTTTTTTCCTAGATGGTGCCATTTTTTTCAGGTTTGGCCTATAAAGCAAATACTCACTTTATTCACGTTTTTTGCTTCTGCATATTATAGAACTAGTTGGATAAATAATGCAGCTATAGGTGTGTGGGTGTGTTGGTATGAATGTCAGAGTGTGGTTTATATGTGTGTCATAAAAAAAATTGTGTGTGTGCGTTCTTGTTACTTGAGAGAGAAAAACTCTACTGCAAATCACAAATCCAACCACTGTGTGCACCAGTGGAGTTTTGCTGGCATCTTATAGGGGAAAATTTGACACTACGCCCAAACAAAATCTTACTGAAAGCTCATTTTTTGCGATATCAACCTCAAATTTGGAACAATATAAAATATAAAATAAGCTTTATATAAAAGCATTTTCATAAACTTAAACCTCTATAACTTTTTTTTTTTTATTTCACTTTTTAAAGGGGTCATCGGATGCAAACTTCACTTTTTTGTTTTGTTTGAACATTAATGTGTGTTGGCAGTGTATGTACACATCTACCCTATAATGTTAAAAATCCATGCAGTGGTTTTTAATTATTCTGTAAAAATAATATCCCCTTTTTCAAATCGAGACATTTTCAGATGCCGTCAAACCGACAGAGGCCGCTCCCACGATAGTTGATTGACATGAGCCTCTTACCACAGACCAGCTGTCACAGTCCAGTAACTTTCTTTGTTTCGATGCCGAAGCAGGGATATAAGTTAGACAAGAATATCTCCGATTGAGCGATTGAGGTGTTGTGTTGCTGGATGTAATAATGAACATAGTGGTCGTCATTTACTCCCAACATCTGAGCCGCTGAAGGTGCAGTGGATTACGTTTGTTTGTGAATGGAATGCGCCTCCTGATCTACATATATCTGTCTATTTTCGCGCGAATCATTCGTGATCCCGCTTCACTTAGAACAGAAGTGTGTATAAGTTTTTTTAATAAATCTTTGCAATCGCCTTTCCTTATAACGTGGTAGTTAGGAAGTTCAGCGGCTAATGTAAACAAGCTCGTCATTCCACAGAGAGAAGAGAGGGGCGGGGTGAGCAGAGCTCATTTGCATTTAAAGGAACAACCCCTTAGAATGAGATGATTTTTGCAGAGCTGATTTTGACAAAGTATAAAGGGTGTTGTTTTACACTACCATTGAGAATTTTTAATCAAAGTATATTAGAGACTTTTAATTAAGACCCTAAAGAATCATATCAACTTGTGGAAAATGGGCATCCGATGACCCCTTTAAACTTTTTCTACTTCATCAGTAATCTGCCATGGGTCTTCTTTAAAATGAAACCAAACTTAAGTCTGTGCTCCCAAGCTTCAAATTTTTATGACAGTTTTTGTCCACTATGGACCTATGTGGAACTTTTTTTTATTGATGCACAAGGACATTTTGAACTTCAAACCATTGCTTCCAGCTAAAATGCAAGTCTATTATCCATAATAACACTTCCTCTGGTGAAAAAAGTCGTCCATTTACAACTAAAAACAAACTGTTTTAAACAAATATGTTGGTTGATTTTGTTGTTAGAGGACAACAGGGGATGGACTTACAGACTCATATCGTGGCCAAAAGTGACCGTTTGAAGTTAAAATGCTTTAATGGTGCATTTGTTTCTTAGAAACAAACAGCTTTTCACTTCACACAATGTTCTTTGGTGGACTGGAGTTGTATGGATTATTCGTGGATTATTGCGTTTTTATCAGCTGTTTGGACTCTCATTATGACGGCATCCATTCACTGCATTCACCCATTCACTCTTCTACATCTTGGTTGGCCTGAGAGTGAGCAAATTTTCATTTTGGATGAACTTCTACTTCCCGGACGAAAGGCTACAGTATATCATAGCTATCATAACTCTTTCTGTCATATAAGTCAAGTTTTCTCCTGTGTAGAATTCACCCAAATCCTGAGTATAGCTTCATGGGTTTCCAAAGGTCTGCCAGATAAGTTTCAACATCTGACCCCTGAGCAAAGCAGTGCTTAATTGGCAATGAGTAACTGTGGAAATCAAAACACTGGCTAACTTATTAGAACACAGAATACAGTAAAACCCCGCAGGCATCCTAAAGGTCATTGAAATGTTAAGGACAGTTGGGGAGGGCCAGTGGGGCCAGTGCCCTTGTGTCAGCAAGTTTCCTCTGTATCCTGTGAAAATCCCCCCAAAATCAGGAGTTGTGTATGATTAATAATTTGCAATATTGAGTTGTTACTCAAGGGAGTTTAAATAACCACATATTTGCATATAGTCTGTCCTGATATTGTGAAATATTTTTAAAAGTTTTCTATTTTAATATATTTTAAAATGTAATACATGTGGGTAGTTGACAAATAGGCAGTAATTTTTTTTTTGTTTGTTTTTGGTTTGACTGTTTTTGAAGAAGAAATGCGTATTTATGTCGTGTGAAGTCTGATCTTTGAGAAACTATAAAGGGTCATTAACTTTGTCAATTTTTCTTTTTTTTTATTTGAATTTTTCTTTTTTTTTTTTTTTTCTTTTTTTTTTTTACTGAACTGTACTATAAATTTGTCCTATGGTGTGATAGCAAAAATTAAGATTTTTTTGTATTTTTTTTTTTTTAATAATGTACAAATAGCTTGAGAGAGATTTATCTTCATCATTACACACTTCTTTTCATATAGTGTTATTTGTTATGAAATTATAATTAACATAATTTATTTTATGTGTGTCACACCATAGGACAGTACATTACACTAAAGGACAGAAATTGTAGTTATGAAAGTATTTCTGTTTAATTTTGAAAATGTCACATGAGAAAGTTTATTTGTTTAAAAAAAAAAAATAAAATAATAATAATAATAATAATAATAACATTCATCAACAATCTCTCACTAAAACTCTTCTAGCTCACTTATTTATCTCCCTCAATTCTTTCAAAGTAAAGTAAAGATCACATTTTATACTTATTTTTTGACACTTTATAAGAGTACAAGTTTTCTGCAAAAACATCAGAACATAGTTTAATGTATGTAATTATTGCATTTAAGAATACTGAAAATGACTGAAAAGAATAAGAAGGAGTTAAACAAATCTTATTTCATTATTTAAAATGCTTCTTAAAGAGACATTTTTGTCTTATGGTGTGACCGTACAGGTATCACACTGAAGGACATTTTCTGTCACACCATAGGATGTTTCAGCCTTTAGTGTCAATTAATGACCTTGCTATTCCGAGCTAACCTGTCATTAGCATTTTGCAAGACACATTTGCATAATTTCACATGATTATGTAGTTTAACATGCAGTTTTTTAATTAAAAAAAAATATATATAATATAGGGGTGTCATACCAAAGGACAACAAAACGTAACACACTGGTAGTGGTTCCAAAAAAGTGACATAATTAAACAATTTTACATTAAACATTTTTTGATTTAAAATCAGGATATGGTGTCACATCAGAGGACATGGAAAAAAAATGATTGCCATTTACTAAAACAGACACTTGTACAATTACAATAATCCAAAGCATAATCCAGATGAAGCATTGCTGGTTCATAAAAATGTAGTAACATAGACCACTCACAACCATTTTAACAGGATGTGCAAACTTCCAACCCCTTAATTCATTAGCTTTTTAGGACACTCATGTCCCTCCATTGAGATCACCTTATTCGGAAGCATACTTTTAGCTATGAAATGAAACCAGGCATGACTGGAAACTCTATTAAAACACTAAAGCTGTTTGTGTATGCACTGAGGGATATAGTTCCAGCACTCCATAACACACATTATCTCCTGTGCAGCAGTTTGGCGCCAGTATATCATGACAATGAACCCTGTACCCTTCTTTCCATCCTTGTACTGAATGAATAATAGTGCATTTGAGTTCTTAAATGTATTAAATGTACAAAATATTTGCATGTGAAGGAAAAAGCTAGAATAATGTACTGGGCTAGATTTGTGTGCTTAAATCCACATACACGTTGTTATGAAAAATGAAAGGGTGGTTTTTAGAACTGACCAGTACTTATGAGTGTTTTGATGAATGAGGGCATAAAAATATGAGTCTGGACTAATGCACAGTTGTAGTTGTTGCTTTCTGCACATTTTAAAAGCAAATGAGATACTGGCATACCCTACTGAAAAAAAAAAAAAAAAAAAAAAAAAAAAAATCACAGAAATGTACATTACAAACATTACAAATCATCCACTTTTAACCATTAAAAAATGGTTTCCTGTAATGTGTTGGTACATACTCCTTTAGGATTTAGTGATTTAAAGGAGAAGTCCACTTCCAAAACAAAGATTCACATATAATGTACTCACCCACTTGTCCTCCAAGATGTTCATGTCTTTCTTTCTTCAGTCGTAAAGAAATTGTTTTTTGAGAAAAACATTTCAGCATTTTTCTCCATATAATGGACTGATATGGTGCTCCGATTTTGAACTTCCAAAATGTTTATGGCAGCTTCAAACGATCCTAAATGCAGTTGTAAATGATCGCAGCCGAGGAAGAAGGGTCTTTTCTAGCAAAGCGATCAGTTATTTTCATTTAAAAAAAACATACAATTTAAATACTTTTTAATCTCAAACGCTCATCTTGTTTTGCTCTCTCTGAACTCTGTATATTCTGGCTCAAGACAGTTAGGGTATGTCGAAAAACTCCAATCTTATTTTCTCTCTCAACTTCAAAAAATCATTTCAAAATCATCCTACATTGCTGCAGAAGTACTGACCCAGTCTTTGCGAAGTGAACATGCAAAGAAGATCAAACACCCTTAACAAAAAAAGTAAAACAGCGATATAGGACGATTTTGAAGTTGAGGGAGAACATGAGATGGGAGTTTTTGGAGATACCCTAACTGTCATGAACCGGATAAAAACAGTCCAGGCAGAGTAATACAAGATGAGCGTTTGACATTAAAAAGTATATAAATGGTATTATTTTTATGAAATTTATATAAGACCCTTCTTCCTCGGCTGGGATCGTTTACAACCACATTTGGGATCTTTTAAAGCCACATTTAAACTGCATTAGTTCAAAATGGAGAAAAATGACTGAAGAAAGAAAGAAATGAACATCTTGGATGACAAGGGGGTGAGTACATTATATGTGAATCTTTGTTTTGAAAGTGGACTTCTCCTTTAACAAGCCAATAGAAGGTGACCAATTACCAGTAAAGACCAACAAACATCATTACAGTTTCCTTAAAAACCAGTACAATTCCCATTATAACCAATAAAACCATTATAAATTCTGATGAAGACAGACATTTGAAGGTTGCTTGAATACTCAGGTTTGTTTCCAACATAACAAACATACATAAAAACATGTCTTAAACATGTTCTAATTGATCTTATCAGGTCAGTTTTTTGATGTGGACTTTATGGAGCATAGGCTAAGCATCAGGGATGGAAACTGGGGATTGGGACAAAAAAATTCACCAAAGTGACAAAAATTAAAGTGAAATGCCCAGTTTGCATCAGATTTCTTTTTACACATTTTTCCTGCATTGTTGAGCTTACTAAGCAATGACACTTCTCTGTTGAGCTTATAAATGCAGTAAACAATCAGAGGTGTTCAGATTAGTCATTGATGAAACACTGGAGTTTTGACTGAATTTGCAGGCTGACTGAAGTCTGCATTTTCCAGTCTTGCCAAGTCCACGGTTTTCCGCGGAACTGGGCTATTATAACACTGTTGCAGTGGGTTGTTTTTTCATGTCTGTGGGTTGAAGCAACCCACGTGGTAACATGGTATTTAGTCCCAGGAATGCAAATTTGACCAGGGGAACCCTGCCAGAAACCGTGTATTTTACTCCCGGAAAGAGGTTTTTTTAAGTAGCAATTAGGCAGGTTTTGCTGTGAAAACCTGGCAACCCTAGCACATTTGCGAGTTCTCGCATCATGAACAGCATAGAAGTAATGGTTCACACCAAACGCGAAGAGCATATGCACATCACGTCACTAGCAGCATCTCTAACCATACTAATAAAATACAACTAACACTACAACTGATTTTAATTTTCTATGCTCCAAATACCTATATCATAAATTTCAACGTGTCATGCAAATTTTCCGCTTGAGCTAAAATTTTTCAAATTGCATGAAAGACGCAATTGAGGCGAATATTGTGCGTTTGTGGCAAACTCATTGAACATTTTGCATCATTCAAGGTCGCCTAGTGCGATTTCGCCTCTACTTGTGTCTTTGCATTGACTTTGTATGTAATCTACTTATGCGAATAATTAAATTAGGGAAACTACTGCTTTCTACTGCTATAGTAAAAGCACTAGGTAAATAACCTCTCTTTGCTTGCTTTTTATAGATAATTTATTAATTGTTTGAATAATCATATTCATGCTGCTAAAATAACCACTTTGAAGTCTTGATTTTCTCAAGCGTAAAAAGCGAAACTAATTCAAAAATGGTTCGTTGTTTTGTCTGTGTAGCTAGAATATGATGTGCCATTTTTTCAAACACAAAGATGTTTTGTACTTGATTAATTAACATTAATAATCATTATTACTATATCAAGAGCCATAATCGACAATAATGTAATTTTTGCTACCTGATCTCATGATGAAAACTTACCTGTGGGAACCTTTTCGCAACACGTGAAATACGTACCAGTAAGTACATATCACTGCAGTTTCTGAAGAAAATGAACACTAAAGGTGGTAAAACAGCATGCACTTGTAATCATTTTTGTGCACAGTTATGATTACAGCTCCATATGTTTTGTTTCCCAAACGTAACAAGCTTGCAGAATCCCTGGGTACGAATCCCGTGAAAAACGTGACTCATGATGAATAATCTTAAAGATGAGAGATTGGAAAACAAGCTAAAACGGCATGCTTGCAATTGCGTTTTTACATCACAAATATGTACATTCATCTGTTCTGGGGGAAAAAAAACGAACACTCTTTTAGTGCCACTACTCTTTTTAGTAGACATTTCACATTGAATATATGTCACGAAACGTACAAGGTGGTGAGTATTTCGGGTCTTGCGAAAAGAGATCAAGTTGATTTTTTTTGTCTTTATATTGCAGTCATACCCCATAATGAATTCCTGTGTTTGTTTGTTTTTTAGATAATATATTTCAAATTAAACAATTGAATAATTTTGCCTTTACAAAGGTCAAATATGTCCCTCAAAATCATTTCCAGGAAGCAATTATTGCCCACTTAGTAGAAAACTGCATTTCTGATTTTAAGTATGAATGCTACACAAAGGAATGCAAGTCAATGCAGGTGAATCCTGAGTAAAACTATCCTGGCTCCTTCATCTGGGTGTCTTCTCTGTTCAGTTCGAGCATTTCTTATCTTTCTTTCATATTCAGTTCCCAAATTGGCTGAGGGTCTGGACCACTAAAAATAGTGGGGCAGAGTGACATTGATAATCTCTGGTAATGGCACGTTACAGACTCGTCTTTCTGCTGGAAACCAGCTAAATCATTGGCAGTCATCTGCTGCTGACAGTGAGCTGCGGTTTTGCCCCAAGAGTGTCATCTCTGGATTTCAGTTGGATAAAAAAATCCTGCACTTCAAAAGTTTGGAGTTTGAGTAGTTTGAAGGGTCTGTATTTTGTAGGGAGAAAGATCTTCAGTGGATGGATCCTTTGAAAATATTCTTCTTGCTTCTCGATATTTATTTCATTTGAAATTTTACGCAAAAATAAGCTGATCTGGGCCACAAGTTCTCCAGTATACTGCATCTAAAACTTAAGACCAAAGAATTAAATAATACATTTCTAAATAAATAATCGATCACAAAAGAAAGATAATTTATTGTTTCTTTTTATTGGAATATAAAGAATTTGTTCTTTTTACTACTTAGTCATATATCTTTAAGAATAGTCATTCACAATGTTATTTGTAATCATTTTGCACTCATTTTATTTATTTTTGTATTTATTTTCAAAGTGTATTTATTTATTTATTTATTTAGACGTACAGTCATAAATCTTTTTAAAAATTGTATTATTTATTTTACACTATCAATTAATAAATTATGTGTAATACATTTATTTATTTATTTATTTTATTTATTTATTTTTTTTATTTAATCTATTCTTATTTAGCCCAATGTTTTTTTTTGGCATACTATGAAACTTTAAGCCTACTACTTATAGATAATTATTACTTATTTATAAATAAATACTGCTTAAAATAGTAAATCACAATGGAAAAATACCTTTCTTTATATATTTACTTTTAAGAATGAAGTCATTGTTTTCTCAGACGTATTTATTTTACAATAATTAACTAATAAACATTATTTATTTATTTATTGCATTTTATATTTATTAAAATATTTTATTATGGAGTACATTTTATTATTGTCTTTTTAGTGACTCATTTTATTTGTATTGCATTTTTCTTTTAATCTTTATTAATTTCATTTCATTTAAATGTTGTGCATACTATGAAGCTTCAATGCAGTGAGAGACTTTCTGTAAAATGCTTCTCAAAATCCATCTCACATAACAGAGTTTTAATAACGTCGGTATGATTAGTAATGGGTTCATACACAGGGCACGAAAAGTTGTAGGATTTTCAACAATATCCGTACAGATGGGAGCCATAACGTTACTGCTAAAGATCAAACATGCAGAGGCTGAGATACAGAACATGTGTGATTAAAAGCACACAAATCTCATGCAATCCCACTGGGCTCAATCTTTGATCTCTCTGTCTCTCTCTATAGGCTTACGTCAGCGCCAAGCACGAGGGAGACAAGGTGATCGTCTTCGAGAGAGCTAACGTCATCTTTGTCTTCAACTTCCACCCAACCAACAGCTACAGCAACTACAGAGTGGCGGTGGGGCCACCGGGGAAGTATCCTTCACCTGTGCAGACGCTCCGTCTGACTTTTTAATACAGCTCATACATTTTTTAAAGCAGCGTTGTTATTAATTTTAACAAGCTAAAATAATTAAACTGTCTGTCTGTCTGTCTCTCTGTCTGTCCATCCATCCGTCTGTCTGTCTGACTGTCTGACTGTCTGTCTGTCTGTCTGCCTGTCTCTCTCTCTGTCTGTCTGTCCGTCCGTCCGTCTGTCTGTCCATCCATTCATCCATCCATCTGTCTGTCTGTCTGACTGTCTATCCATCCGTCTGTCTGTCTGTCTGTCCGTCCATCTGACTGTCTGTCTGTCTGTCTGTCTATCCATCTGTCTGTCTGTCTGAGTGTATGACTGTCTATCTGTCTGTCCATCTGTTTGTCCGTCCGTCCATCCGTCTGTCCGTCTGTCTGTCTGTCTGTCCGTCCATCCGTCTTCTGCCTGTCTGTCTGTCTGTTTGTCTGACTGTCTGTCTGTCTGTCCATCTGCCTGTCTGTCTATCCATCTTTCTTTCTTTCTTTGTCTGTATGTTTGTCTATCCATCTGTCTGTCTGTCTGTCTGTCTGTCCGTCCATCTGACTGTCTCTCTGTCTGTCTGTCTGTCTATCGATCTGTCTGTCTGTCTGAGTGTATGACTGTCTGTCTGTCCGTCCATCCGTCTTCTGCCTGTCTGTCTGTCTGTCTGTCTGTCTGACTGTCTGTCTGTCTGTCCATCTGCCTGTCTGTCTATCCATCTTTCTTTCTTTCTTTGTCTGTATGTTTGTCTATCCATCTGTCTGTCTGTCTGTCCGTCTTCTGTCTGTCTGTTTGTCTGACTGTCTGTCTCTGTCCGTCTGCCTGTCTGTCTTTCTGTTTGTCTGTTTATCTATCGATCTGTCTTTCTGTCTATCTGTTTATCTGTTGATCTATCCATCTGTCAGTCTGTCTGTCTGTCCATCTTCTGTCTGCCTGTCTGTCTATCCATCTATCTGTCTGTCTTTCTGTTTGTCTGTTTATCTATCGATCTGTCTTTCTGTCTGTCTGTTTATCTGTTGATCTGTCTGTCTATCTATCCACCTGTCAGTTTGTTTATTGATGTCTGTCTGTTTTTCTTTCTTTCTTTCTTTCCTACTTTCTTTCTGTATGTCTGTATGTCTGTCTATCTATCCATCTGTCTGTCTGTCTATCTATATATCTATCATCTTTTACTCACTCTCAACTCGTTCCAAACACGTGAAGTTCAGTGGAATTGAATTTTGAATATTACTTTGAATATTATATTGGTCGCAAAAATGCCACAAAAGCAGTCTGTATGACTTGCGGCAAGTCTTCTGAAGACATACAATAGCTTTTGTGTAACAAACGACTGAAAGTTAAGTTTGCAACAGCACGAGGGTGAGTAAATGATGACAGAATATTCATTGAAGTGTTTGATTGTGTACAACAGGTTTAGCCGCATCCGTGTCGGTGTGAAGCTGCAGGAAGTGTTTTCAGCAAGGGAATGAAGGAGAACCCAGCTTTCAGATGCAAACAACTGAGAAGCCGCAGAAATAGCTGTCATTATGAGCGCGAGAGGTAAACACGCGGGCGAATTTGCCTGGCGTTACAGTGTGTGTGTGCAGCCGCGTTTGTGTGTCGGTAAGGTAACCATGCTCGAAAGATGAGAGTCGAAGCAGAGCGTCCAATTAGAGCAGAAGACAGATGAAAGTGCCACTCTGTGTCAGAAGAGGTAAACAAGTCTGACCCAACGAGTCCAGAGTGCTTTTTCATTAAACCCCAGCCATCTCACACACATATATATATCTGTGCGTATGCATCCATATTTCTCTACATTATCTCACAGTCGTCTGTCTGTTAGACGGTATCAGATGAGTCTGGCGAAGTCATAATAACAAACTGTATCTTTAGATATGTGAGAGTAAAAGGGACTTGTTTGTTTTTGTTGTGTTCAGAATGAGCAGGGAGCCTCAGCGGTCCGTTTTAATATCATTGTGAACATGACATTTTAAAATTGTAGTCACACGATCTCATTGCAAACCAAAATATTTCATTGGACATTTTACTGTTGCAAAAATAATCTGATTTGGTCCACAGTTGTACCTCGTTATTGGCACAAATAACTGTGGTAGTAGTAGTAATAATAATAATAGTATATATATATATATATATATATATATATATATATATATATATATATATATATATATATATATATATATATATTTTTTTTTTTTTTTTTTTTTTTTTTTTTTTTTTATTTATTATAGTTGTTGTTATAGCAGCAACAGCAATTCATGAGCACTGTAGTTATTTCCAATATTTCATTTAACCAAATAGGTTTATTAAATGAACTATTAGTAATTGAATAATATAATCATAAGATTAATACAAATAATATACTAGTAATACTACTAATATGAAATATTAATGTATTATTATTATTATTATTATTATTATTATTGCAACAGCAGCAAATCATGAACACTGTAGTTATTCCAAACATTTTTAACCAAATAGGTTTAAGTAAATAAATGATTAAGAATTTAATAATATAACCATATTAAACCATATTATATATTATATAGTATTATATTACATAATAATAATAATAATAATAATAATCAACATGCAACATGCATTTATTATAATATAATATAACCATATAACCATAATAACAATAAATAATATTATTTTTGTTTGTTTGTTTTCTCCTTTTAATGTATATTATATATTATATTTTATTTATTTATCCAGTCTTTTAATTTATCTTTCATTTATTATTCAATCTTTTTTTGGATTTTTAGCTATAAATAACTCACTTGAAAAGGCTAAAATATCACGTGATCACATGATTTTTATCATTAGATTCATATTAGGCAAACAAAAACCATATTTTCTTTGGACTTTTTGTTGTTACAAAAATAAGCTGATTTGGGCCAGCAATATACCACAATGTTGCAGCTAATAATAATAATAATAATAATAAAAATACAGTGTAATCAGTCACAATATTTATGTATTTATTTATTTTTTTGTTTAAATGTTTATTCTTAAATGATTAATGTTTTTTATACATTCTTTTGTTTTTATAAATAATTTAGTTTCTTCTTGTTTTAATGTTGATTCATATGACAAATCACTTGTTCATGAAATTTTAATTTGAAAATTGTAATCTTACCACAATTATGATATTTTGAAATTTCAGTTGAACTTGAGAAGTTACATGTACTCTTATAAATGTTCAGATTGGATGGGTTTTTTTTGTTTTCTCTAAGCTAAACAGTTTGCATGACAGATGAGTAGTTTTTTTTTTTTTTGGTCTGGAACACATTAGGATGCATTTGTGTTTACAGCGCAGCTGAGGCCAAATGTGTCCCTGAAACATTGGAGCACAAAACATTTTGGAGCCTGTTTACGCTTATATTCAATACCATGTGTAAAATGGGCCAAAATGAGGGTTTTTGACTGTTTACACATTAAAATACACTTTGGCGTGAGCTCCCGCCACATCAGATGACAGCTGCAAATGCCATATTTCTGTAAACAAGTGGAGTTGCAAACTGAAACTTTACTACAGGTATAAACCAAAAAAAAAAAAGCTTTAGGGCGGACAGCGTGGACATGAATTTGGATTCTAGAGAGAGATAAAGCACTTCGACGTCCTCAAAAGTCTCTCCCATGTCCTTTCAGCAGGATGAGCAGCAGTTTTGTTCCTCAGACTTTTTCTCTCTTTTCAAAAAAAGAAGACAGAGTTTCCCCTGAGTTAAGCACTCCACCACAAACATCAGCCATTAAAATTCTGTCGACATCAGCTTTTGACAGGAGCTCAAACCTTCGATGCGTTTTTTTTTTTTTTTTTCTCTCCTCTCAATCTTTGGTTCTCTGCTCTCAATGGGCGCGTTCTTCAGGTGCTTCTCTCCATTCAGATGGATGGAGTATTGTGAATCCCAGTTGGGTACCATCATGAAAGCACATCCTGTCAGGCCTGATGTGTCTTTGATACGCTGCGTGCCAACAGGCGTCTGTGATTGTGTCAGGTCATCATTCTACTATTATCTGTCAGGGGCATTTACCTGAACGCCATTCTAAATAATTCAAGCATATCAGCATTCCTCCTTGAATCTGTAGCAGGCTTGTCCTCGGGCGAAACAGCAGCACGCTTTACAGCTCCAAGATGCTTGATGACTTTATACAGAAGAATTGCATAATGAATGTGATAAAGGATGGAAAAGAGGAAAATACATATTGATATGTATGAAGCAGAACACAGGTGATCTCATAGGAATGATGTCTGCCGTTGAAGATGAAAGTGTTGTAAGTAGGGTCAGTGTGTCATACAGGCTTATTATGGTTAGATTTTCTTGAAGAGCAATTCATAGCTACCTACTGTATTTACATTGATCAGTTTTCCACTTCTGATCTCGCTAAACATCATTGTGGAAGCTGGGAACTGGAGACAATAAAAATATAAGATTTACTCTTTTACTACATATTGTACTCACACCCATTCAGAGTTTTGAGGTTTTCTTTATCACAAAAAAAAAAAATATATATATATATATATATTAATGTATTATATTATATATAAAATATATCGTGATTAATCGCATACAAAATAAGTTTGAGTTTGCCTCATAAATGTGTGTGCATACACATTTCTCTTAAATATACACATTATTTTGTGTGTATTTATATATACATAATAATTTCACATAGAACACATACATATATATTAGACAAACTTAAACTTTTATTTGGTATGCGATTAATCGTGATTAATCGTTTGACAGCCCAAATTATAATATAATATATAGGGCTAACCTTTTGCCGACAAGAAGAGGCTTGGTGGACCGAAGTTGTATTATTTGCTTCGTCGCAGAAAAAAAAAAAAAAAAATCCACAGGATGTGACGGACAAATCATTAACGTCTGGTCTATGTGTAGTACATCGTGCAGGACTTCCAAACACTCACCTATAATTAATTGACCTCAAATATGGCTTATCATCTAAAATATGTAATTAGTTGCAACTTTACATTGCTGCTCAATCTAATGTTAACCTAGTAAAATGTGCGCTATTTAAGTGTGGAGTGTGGAAGCTGAATAGTAGCGCGCTTACTGCATTATAGATGGAGGCGCCGGTGCGGTCACTTGTCCTTAAAATACTCCGTCATTTTTGGTCATACAAATAATAGTAATACATCTTTCGAATCTGTAAAGACTCTGTTTATTTGTGTGCACTCAGAATAACAACAAAACGTTGTGCTTTTGTAAAATAAAGCAAACAGGACCAGCTTTTCCGTCTCGGTCTCTGTGAACTTGAGCACGAAACTTCAAAACTCCGTGTATACTTGCCTTACAGACATGAAAAATATATCTATAGAGAGTGAAATGTCTACTTCAAATGAACCAGTTCAAAAGAAAAACAAAGAAAGGACTAGTTTATTGTTAAAACGTTAATGCAGTCTCCTTTTTCCATGACACATTCAATTCAATTCAACAATACAACATTCAATTATTATATCTGCCAATGCGCTTTGACAAGCTTTTTTTGCCGTGCGCTTGAGCGCTTATTAGGCTATGTAGGCAATTAAAGCGCTTTATTATTTGTATGGTTTAATAAACGTACGACTAATAGTCGACTAATGCTTAAAATGAACAACTACTAGTCGACCAGAAAAATCTTTAGTCGAGCAGCCCTAATAATATTTTCAATAAGTATTTCTAAAAATGTGCACAAGTGAATTTTTCTACGGTTATCTGACACATCCAATGTAGCAGAGTTTGCACACTACTACACCTGTGTTAATGTTAGAGTTTTGTTAGCATTCTGTGCCCATCATTCATTATTTCCACCACTTAAAGGAGAAGTTCACTTCCAGAACAAATATTTACAGATAATGTACTCACCCCCTTGTTATCCAAGATGTTTATGTCTTTCTTTCTTCAGATAAAGAGAAATTGTTTTTTTTTTTTGTTTGTTTGTTTTTGAGGAAAACATTACAGGATTTCTCTCCATATAGTAAACTTCTATGGTGCCCCCAAGTTTGAACTTCCAAAATGCAGTTTAAGAGGGCTAAAAAATAGACAGTTTAACTACTTTTTAACCTCAAATGCTCATCTTGTCTAGCTCTGCATGAACTCTGTGTATTCTGGTTTAAGTTAGGGTAGGTCAAAAAACTCTCATCTCATTTTCTCCTTCAACTTCAAAATCGTCCTCCATCGCTGCAGAAGAACTGCCCCAGTGTTTATAAAGTGAACGTGCAAAGAAAATCAAACGTTCTGTATAAAAAAAGGTAAAACATCGATTTTGAAGTTGGAGAAGAAAATGAGATGGGAGTTTTTCGACCTACCCTAATTCCTGAAATGTTTTCCTCAAAAAAACAAAATTTCTTTACGACTGAAGAAAGAAAGACATGAACATCTTGGAAGACAACAGGGTGAGTACATTATCTGTCAATTTTTGGTTTGGAAGTGAACAGCTCCTTTAAGGGGGCTAAAACATTAATTGATTAAATGATAAAAATGCATTGATACGAATATCTTAATGATATAAAAGATAACTAAAAATACTTCGCGATTTTTTACGTTTTAAACAATGAAATGCGTCTAAATTGTAAAATGTATGTTTTGTGCTTCTAAACATTACGTATTAATCCCTATATATCAACAATGAGACCAGGCTGTATTATTTCACATTTACTTGAATTCAATCAAATGGTTTTCCTAACTAATTTTTGCGTCTCTCCTGTGCATGGCATATTGTTTTTTTCTGCGCAGTTGCGAAGTAAGAAGTGTGTGACCACACATGCGCGCAGCTTAGACGGAACATTGCTTTTATACTTCGTCTGTTTAATTTTGTTTATTTGTATTACTAGAAATGTACAAAATCTCACAAATCATGGTTTTAAGTCTTACGTTTTTGGCAACCAGGTTGCAAAACAGCTCTCAGAACCTCTTGACTATAACAAAAAGTTATGAAACCACCTCAGAAAAGTTTCAGCCTCATTTCAGCCTTATTTTTAACATGCTAGTAGAATTTCTCTAATGTTTACTACATAAAAAAGGATACAAAATCCAGCTGAGATGATACACATCGCAATGGCATCATTTTGAAATTTGGTTGCAGAATGCTTCCCAGTGCCGAGACCCGATTGCGCCTCGAAGGACGGACCACCATTACTGCTGCCGCTAACACGAGAGAGGCACGATACCACGACCCTCTTCCCAATCACGATCATGCACACATTTTCTTCAGGTCATCAGCGCTTCAGAGTCCAACAGTCCTTAGACCTGTCACCCTCTCGCCCGCTATTTTTCCTCCTGTGAGCAAATTGACTTTGATCTCAGGCCCTCCCCTTTGTTCAGCAAGGCTTGGTTGATTACAGTGCTTCACCGCCAGCACTGCCTGGCCTCCGAGACAAGCATCTGTAAGCGCTAACAAAAACATAATTGCTAAAAGCCTCCAACTGCCAATTTCAGCTGGAGAGCCACTGCTGTTACACTGGCACGCTTGCCAGAGAACATTGAATTAGCCATTCTGGGTCTTGTGTGTTCGTTTTCACGCTCATCTATGCGCATACACATACTTTTAGTATTCCTCCGGCACATTCGCGCGCTGCTTTCTGTGCTGCCTGTCACGTATGCTTTGGTCCTAGGTGACATTTATGCTTGTCTAATGGGAATGGGTGCTATTGATCAATGCGTGAATGCTTAAGGTAGGCTTCCTCTTTATAAAGGATCCCTGAGCCTTATTTATGCTCTTTCTCTCTCTGTCTCCCTGTAGACGTCTTTTTATGGATCTCAGTCGTGCCATCTGTGTGAATCCACATGGGGAGGAACTGATATTCTGCAACGCAGCACTTCTTGCTTGCATCTTGCTTCTGGTGCTCTTCCTCTGGAGCCGCAACATCAAATGTTGGCATCGATAATAGCGTTATTGGTTTCAGAACAGCTTGGAAATACATTTCCAATGGTAGGCAGGCATATCCCTGCTAAAAATACCAGGCTAAATCAGGTTTAAGATGGACTTTATACCTGGCCAAGCTCAAAAACCAGCAAACAACACCTAGCTAGACCTGGCCAGGAGACCCTATAGCCTTAGAAATAAAGGTTCTTTATTGGCTTTGATGTTTTTTTGTAGAACATTTAACATCCATTGAACCACAAAAGGTTCTATAATGGAAAAAAAGGTTCTTTTTATTATTAGATTATTAAAATGTTCTTCACACTACGATGGTTCTTTTAAGAACTGCTCAATGAAAGGTTCTTTAGGAACCCAAAAGTGTACTTCTATGACATTTGGAACCTCTATTTTTGAGTGTAGGCTGGTTTAAAGTGGTCATCGGAAGCAAAACTCACTTTTACATGTTGTTTGAACATAAATGTGTGTATACAACCACCCTATAATGATAAAAATCCACCCAGTGGTATTTTTTTTTTATCTTTATAGTTAATATACCCTTTACAAATCAAGCCATTCTCAGCTTCTTGTCTGTGTGACGTCACACAGACCAAGGCCACTTCTACGATAGTTGATTGACATGACCGTCTTACCTTAGACCTGGCCTGAGTGAGCTGAGAACAGTCCGCCATTGTGTCACCTCGGGTGCAGGGGAAGACAAAAATGTCTCTGATTGAGCGATTGAGGTGTTTTGTTGTTGGATGTAAGAAAGAACATAGCAGTCGTCATTTACTCACGGCATCTGAGCCACTAAAGACGCAGAGGATTCACATTACTTTCGTTTTTGAAGGAAATGTGCCCGGCAATCTACATAAATGTGTCTATCTTCGCACAAATTATTAGTGATCCAGCTTCACTACAACAGAAGTGAGTATAAGAGTTTTTTAAGCATCTTTGCAAATCGCCTTTCGTAATAATGTGTTAGTTAGCAAGTTTTGCAGCTAAACACGGCTAAATGTGGCTAAATGCAGTGGCTAAAAGTAAACAGAATGGCTCACCAGCCCACAGAAGAGAGGGGCGGGGTGAGCAGAGCTCATTAGCATTTAAAGGCAAATGCAACAAAACGACTTACTCTGAAAAGTGCTTATTTTGTCAAGGTAAAAAGGGTGTTGTTTTACAGTACCACTGGAAATTTTAGCCAAAGTATGTTATAGACTTCTCATTAAGACCCTAAAGAATCATATTAGCTTGTAGAAAATGGGCATCCGATGACCACTTTAACTGGTTTATTTCAGCAGGGAGATTGTCACAATATGCCTTTGATGCCCTCCATCTGTCAGCTTTTCTGCTAATGATAATGATACATCATGCAAATTGTCCACTAATCAGTGGCTGTTCTTCGAAAGAACAGCATGCGAACAGGGTCAAACATCGCATTACAGCGCTTGATCTGTTTGCAACTTGACGCTGCACTTTGTAGAGTTCAATGCAATGGGGACCACTGGCGTAAGTCATATGAAAGGACCTTTGAATGAAATTAGCCAGCTAGATTACACTAATGACCACACTGTATTTGAGCTGAAGAAGTGAAGACTAGTCCACAAAGTATTTAGTGAAACTGTACTGAGATTTAACATGGCTGCCCCTGATAGCATACGTACATCTCGGAGACGTCTATTTAACGCCTGGATTTACATCTGCAAGACGTATTTATTAGAGTGTTTGCTCGTCTGCAATACATCTATAGGACGTTTCCTATCAGATGTCTTTAAGATGTTTATGATTTAGAATGCATGTAAAACTGACATCTTACAGACATCTGTTCCAGATCAAGTGATCTTTAACAGACATCTTGCAGATGTGTGTGTGCTGTCTGGGGCACTTTCAGTCAATCGCAGGTATCAAGTGAATCCTTAGCTTTCTTGCTAACACCAGTGTTTGTTTACCATCAGGTTTTTGCAGAGTCCCATTTTTCTGCTCTACACACATAATATGTGTCAAAATGGTCGTCTTTGCAAGTACCCTTGTAAACACAGCAATTTAGTAAAAGCAACCAGCTGAGAAAGAAAGCATGTGTAATGGTATATTGGATCCGGGCAGCTCTTAAAGTGACGGCAGTCTAAAATTCCTGCTGTTTGTCATTCATGTTAATCAAACAACAAAAGAGAGAGAATCTCTCAGTGCTCTTGACTAAGTAACTTTTGTAACTTTAATAAGAAGAATTATGTATTTAATTAAAACAGTGAAGAGTATGCAGTGTTTTATACATTTGATTACTTTATATAATGTACACTGCCCTCAAAAGTTTGGGATCAGTAAGATTTTAATGTTTTTTTTGTTTGTCTGTTTGTTTTATAAAGTTTCTTATGCTCATTTGATCAAAAATCCAGAAAAAAAAACAGTGATATTGTAAAAAATTATTTTAATGAGTTATTTTAATGAGCTTCTATATGAAAATATTAGAAAATGTAATTTATTCCTGAGATGCAAAGCTGAATTTCAGCATTATTATTCCAATCTTCTGTCACATAATCCTTCAAAAATCATTCTAATATGCTGATGTATTATCAATGCTGAAAACAGTTGTGCTGCTTAATATTTTGTTGGAACCTGTGATACTTTTTCAGAATTCTTGAATCAAAAAGTAAAAAAAAAAAAAAACATCATTTATTTGAAATAGAAATCTTTAACAATATAAAGTGCCGTTTAAAAGTTTGGGGTCAGTAAATTTGTATTCTTTTTTTTTTTAACAAATTAACATTTTTATTCACCAAGAATATGTTAAATGGACAAAAAGTAACTATTTTAAATAAATGCTGTTCTTTTTTAACTTTTTTTTTGTTTGTTTATCAAAGCATTTTTTCCTGAAAAAAAAAAAGAATCACAGGTTGCAAAAAAATATTAAGCAGCACAACTGTTTCCAACATTGATAATAAAAGCAATAAATCAGCATATTAAAGTAATTTCTGAAGGATCATGTGACACTGAAGGCTGGAGTAAGCCAGTGGGTGATGAAAATGTAGCTTTGCAACACAGGAATAAATTATATTTTTAAATATATTAAAATGGAAAACCATTATTTTAAACTGTAATAATTTTTTTTAAATACTACTGTTTTTTCAGTATTTTTGATCAAGCAAATGCATTCCTTGATGAGCAGAAAAAACTTAATTAAAGGAAAAAAATTAAAAATCTTACTGAGCCCAAACTTTTGAATGGCAGTGTATGTAGCATTTCTTATTAATTTGTTCTAATGTAGATGTCAGTAACGGTTGTGGTGACAAGAATTATGAAATTTCTATGGTATCCAAAAAATTGATATCATAAAGACACGAAAAAAAAAATAAAAATAAATAAATAAAACAGTCATGGCCAAAAATATTGGCACCCTTGCAATTCTGTCAGAAAATGCAACCCTTTGCAGTTGCAAATGTTTTGGTACTCACATGTTTATTTTTTTATTTTTTTGTTTGCATTGGAACAACACAAAAAAACAGAGAAGAAGAGTCAAATCTAAAACAAATTCACACAGAACCCAAAAAATGCACTGGACAAAATTATGGCACCCTTAACTTAATATTTGGTAGCACCCCCTTTGGAAAAAAATAACTGAAATCATTCGCTTCCTGTAACCATGATTGAGTTTCTTACACCTCTCTCCTGGAACTTTGGACCACTATTCTTTTGCAAACTGTTCCAGGTCATTCAGATTTGAAGGATGCCTTCTCCCAACTGATGTTTTAAGATCTCTCTACATGTGTCCTATGGGATTCAGATCTGGACTCATCGCTGGCCATTTCAGAACTCTCCAGCGCTTTGTTTGTAACCATTTCTGAGTGCTTTTTGAAGTGTTTCAGGTCATTGTCCTGCTGGAAGACCCATGACCTCTGGTGGAGATGCAGCTTTCTGACACTGGCCACTACGTTGCGCCCCAAAATTCTTTGGTAATCCTCAGATTTCATGACACCGTTCACACAGTCAGGGCATCCAGTGCCAGAAGCAGCAAAGCGACCCCAAAACATCTTTGAACCTCCATCATGTTTGACTGTAGGGATTGTGTTCTTTTCTTTGAAGGCCTCTTTTCTTTTTCTGGAAACAGTGCCATGATGTCCTTTACCAAAAAGCTCTACTTTTGTCTCATCTGTCCAGAAGGAAATTTTGGCAAACTCCAGTCTTACTTTTTTATGCCTCTGTGTCAGCAATGGTGTCCTCCTGGGTCTCCTACTGTAGCGTCCCTTTTCGAGGAATAGTGTGAGCTGACACTGTTGTACTCTGTGTCTGCAGATCAGCTTGAATTTGTTTGGAAGTTAATCAGGGTCTTTTATCCACCATTCGAACAATCCTTTGTTGTAATTTTTCATTAATTTTGCTCATCCGTCCACGTCCAGGGAGGTTAGCTACAGTGCCATTGGCTGTAAACCTCTTGATGATATTGCACACAGTGGACACAGGAACATTAAGATCTCTGGAGATGGACTTGTAGCCTTGAGATTGTCCATGTTTCTCCACAATTGTTTCTCTCAAATCCACAGACAACTCTTTACACTTCTTTCTTTTCTCCATGCTCAGTGTGAGACAAAACACAAAGGTTGAGTCAACTTTTCTCCATTTTAACTGGTTGCAAGTGTGATTACTATATTGCTCACACCTGTTACTTGCCACAGGTGTGTCTAAATACAAATTACAGGAGCATCACATGCTTGAAAAGCAATTTTTTACAATTTTGACAAGGTGCCAATAGATTTGTGCAGTCCATTTTTGAGTTCGGTGGGAAATTTTATCAAGTTGGACTTTTCTTCTCAGTTTTTTTGTGGTGTTGCAGTGCAAACAAAAACAATAAGCAAGAGAATACCAAAACATTTGCAATTGGAACAATTTTCTGAGAGAAGTGTTGCATTTTCTGACAGAATCGCAAGGGTGCCGATATTTTTGGCCATGAGTGTATATCATTACTGTGAAACAAAATTGTATCTCATATCGTGAGCTACCATGTCTTTTTATCTTGTTTCTGTAAGTCTTTGAGCTTGTATGTTTTAACTTATTTCAGGGGACTCGTACCTGAATGCTTGCTATCGTGAATGCAGTGGCACCGGGTGAGCTTTCGAGCAAGTTTACTTCATGCATATGGATGTGGTTGTGTGATGCAAACGTCAAAATGTTTTAATTCACAAATCATGAACTGTGGTAAATGTGTTTTGAGATCACATGCATGAAATAATTCTTTTTCGATAATCGTCCCCTGCAATTATGATTATGTTTTTGCCATTTTAATGTTGTTAATTTCACTGGAAACTGAAGTGAATTGTATGTATAGGTATGTTTTTGGAGGTTTGCAGAAATGTAGCTAGAGGCACATTTCCAAAGTGTAAGATGTATAACCAGTGTTTATTATTAGCATATTTGAATTGCAAATTAATAAACCTGGCTGTGCTAAATTCATAAATGTAAGGTGTTTCCTGAACTTGAGGAGAACTTGCATGCTTTTTCTATAAATCCTGACAGTAAGCAACTTTCATGAAGCCTCCATTAATTCTCTCTGAGAAATAAGGCGGCATCAGATCATTTTGTTTTTCTTACTCTCTTCCCGATAACATCTCCGAAATATCCATAACAAAGGAAGTTTGTTCTATCAGTGTGAGGATTCAATGCAAATAGGAGTATGGGGGAGTAGGATCGGGGGGGCATCTGTCGTCATCCTCAGCAGGAACAATACGCCAAGCAACACTTCTTTTTAATCATCGCTATCAAAGCCGGCAAGCTGGCAGTAAAAGCCAAGTGTGCTCCAGCTCCGGGGCAGAGTAAGAGAGCGTTTGAGGATAACATGAAGACCCACCGCTAGCCCATGGGGATAGGAGGTGATTATTCAAGCAGCCAATTAGATGCCTGTCTGCATGTTTGTTACAACTCACAACTGTTTAAACCCCTGAGAGGCCAAGGTAAACAGAGAGAAAGAGAGAAAGCAGGAGTGGAGAGACTGGGGAATCCAGCTTCTCTGTCTTTTCGTTCCTTGTGCCACAGGAATACAGTTGTTTGCTTACACTTCGAGGGTGAAAACTGTATATTTACATGGCAGTTAAATGGCAAAAGTCACAGCCCTTTTTTTGCATGTCACAAAACTAAAACATTTTGTATTTTGCTTTTTGTAGATTTGTAGACGCATATGGTACAACATATAGCTGTGGTTCTATACTGGTTTTACTTCAGGACCCTTATTATGTCGATCCAACAGTACCGAAAGTTAACAGAAATTCCCTAAAGATCAAATATTAATAATAATAATAAATCTGTTTTCTTTTGGTTATTCTTATTATTAAAATAATAATAATAGTAATTGCTGTTGTTGTTTTGCAAATAATTACTATAAAATGTTAAATTTTATATAATATTGTATAATAATATTTCTATTAACAACATTGTCAGCTGCACAATATTGTATTATTTTTTTTATTATTTAAAAAAAAAAGTAATTGTGAATTTTTTATCACACAATTCTGACTTTTTTCTTACAAATGCAAGTTTGTATCTTACAATTTAGACTTTTTTCTTGCAATTCTTACTTTTTCTTGCAATGCTGACTTTTCTCGCAAATGCGGATTGATATCTCACAATTCTGACATTTTTCTTGTGTAAAGAAAAAATTGAGTTTGTGTAAAACAAACTTAGTTCTGACTTTTTTCTCACAAATGTAAGTTTGTATTTCGCAATTCTGACTTTTTTTTTCTTGCAAATGCAGGTTTGTGTCTCACAATTCTGACTTTTTTTCTCGTAATTGTGACTTCTCTCACAAATGCGAGTTTATATCTCACAATTCTGACTTAATAACTCACAATTGTGTGTTTTTAAGTCAGAATTGCAAGATATAAACTCAAAGTTCTGAGGAAAAAAATCACAGTTGTGAGATATAAACTCCAAAAAATGATTAGTCAGAATTGACAGTTAATTTCTCAGAACTGTGAGTTTCTATCTCGTAATTCTGACTTTTTTTTCCTCATAATTCTGACTTTTCTCACAAATCCAAGTTTACGTCTCGCAAATGCAGGTTTATATCTCACATTAAGACTTTTTTCACACAAATGCAAGTTTGTATCTCACAATTTAGACTTTTTTCTTGCAATTGTGAGTTTATATCTTGCAATTCTGACTTTTTCTCGCAATCCTGACTTTTCTCACAAATGCAGATTGATATCTCACAATTCTGACTTTTTTCTTGTGTAAAGAAAAAATTGAGTTTGTGTAAAACAAACTCAATTCTGACTTTTTTCTCACAAATGCAAGTTTGTATTTTGCAATTCTGACTTTTTTTCTCACAGTAGCATTTATATCTTACATTTCTGACTTGTTTTCCTCATAGTTCTGACTTTTCTTACAAATGCGGGTTTATATCTCACAATTCTGACTTAATAACTTGCAATTGTGTGTTTTTAAGTCAGAATTGTGAGATATAAACTCACAATTCTAAGGAAAAAATCACAGTTGTGAGATATAAACTCCAAAAAATTATTATTTAGAATTTATTATTATTATTTAATTTCTCAGAATTGTGAGTTTATATCTCACAATTCTGTCTTTTTTTTTCTCATAATTCTGACTTTTCTCGCAAATCCAGGTTTATGTCTCGCAATTCTGACTTTTTTCTTGCAATTCTGAAGAAAAACAATTCTCAGAATTGTAAGATATAAACTTGCAATTGCAAGTTATAGAATCCAATTCTGAGGGGGGAAAAGACTTATATGTTCTCTTATATGTTAAGTAAGATTTACTTAATTTTTATTTTGCAGGTTTATGCAAATTCAATTTAAGTATTGAATTAAGTAAAATCTACTTAACTAAATTAGCAAAAGAAATAAGTAAATTTAACATGGCCAGTAACATGGCCCATCCCACAATTCTGAAACCAAAGTCAGAACTGCGAGTTTATATGTTGCAATTCTGAATTTATAACTTGCAAATGCTAGTTTGTCATGCAATTCTGAGAAAAAAAGTCAGAATTGTGAGATGTAAACTCGCTGTTGCAAGAAAAAAAAGTCTGAATTCTGAGATAAAAATTTGGATTTTTATTCAGTGGCAGAAACGGGCTTCCACTTTCTCTTTTATGGCTATTTTATGATGGCCTTTCTTGTACATGTTGGCAAAGGCAAGTAAAATTAACCAGTTTAATCCTACATTATTTTCCACTTAATATTGTTTCACTTGGAAAAAATAACACTGGAAGTTAAATGGTTTTATGTTGTCTTTAAATAATTGTCCGATTTAACTTTAGCTCTATCAACAGCATCTGTTACATGCTTTCAATTAGCACAGCTAATAATTTCAGCATTAATGCACTTCTAATGAAAATCTATGAGGCACTCCAGATGTTCAGCGAGCTCACCACCTTAAATTTTTAAGGCATCTGTCCATTTTTGGGAGTGTGTATGACTTAAAACTTAAAACACCAAAGCATGAAATAGATTTCCAGTTTTCACTAAATGTGTCTTCATTATTCTTTTATGCTCTCTGTCAAAGATATTTCTTATTCCGGTCATGAGTCTAGGCAATTACTTTTTTTAATATTTAATTTAGTCAGTGTAGCACAGACGGAGCGAAATTGTGTGAGTGCACGTTTGGTGTTGTTTGAAACATTTTTTGATGGAATACATTATTAATATTTTGAAATGGATAAATAATTCTGCCTGGAATTGTTGATGCGGTGGCTCATCGGTTTTGCCGCGCGTGTTTATATGGGACAAATGTGTGTCATTGTCTCGGAGGAGCTCAAAGCAATCAGTGCTGTTGACTTGCAGCGCAGCTCTGCATTCTGACGAGCTGAAGAACGTCTCTAGAAAGTGGACAACCAGTTCACATCCAGTGGACACCGTTGAGAAGGCGGCTTGTTTTGAGTAAATAATAACAGAAAGTTGACTTTTGGCTGAATTGTAACTTTAAAACCATCCCATCTAAGCATTTTGATGGATAGATGGATCCATGTGTTTATTTGATCCCTCAATTGATGCTTTGTCCATCATAATCATCAATTTGTCTTCTAGTTCTCGTAAGTTTTGTCTCCAGTGTCTCGTTGGGTTCCTTAACCACACTTTGCTCCAGATATAAGATCAAACTGGACTCGGATGAAATCCTCTATGGAGGGCATGGCAGACTGGACCACAACACGGAGTTCTTCACTGAGCCAATGGAATTCGCAAATCTGCCCAACTCTATGTTGGTAAGCAAACTTGTACTTTTGTTACCATAAACACATTCAAATGCCAACAGAGTCTGTTTTTCTTTATATGTGCTGATTGTGGTGGAAAATATGTGAAGATGTTTGTTAAATTAAGCTCAGAGTGCTGCAAGTGCACGCTGAAAACAATACAAGTGAAATTTCTCAATACCAATTTTAATACCACAGCAAAAACTATTAGGTATTAAACCCACCCTTTCATTATATTAAAATAAATATACAAATTAAATTAAAGTAATGGAATGTAGCCTTTAAGCATTTCTAATTAAGTAAACATTGCCCAAGTAATTAAAAACGAGTAAACAAATTCTCATTTAATTACTCAAGTAGACATGCAGCAATCATATAAAGATTAAAGAATCACATTACAAGAACTTGATCAAATGAAAACAACAGAACAAATATGCAAATGAAGTAAACAGTGATGTTACTAACAGCAGTACTACAGTATCAGGTTCTCTAGTATACTTTATATACTATACCATTATTACTATATACTATACTATTATTTGTTTTTATATTATATTATATTATATTATATACAAGTATAGTGATCTGATGCTCTTGGAGTTCGACTTAAAAGCAAGTGTGTAATTAAATTAGCTTTACAGGGGGTCTCAACAAAGTTCTAAGGGAGTTTTAAAGTGATTATAAATGGTTTGAAAGTCAAAACAAGTAAAACATACGATATCTTGGAAGAACCTGGATATATGAGATTTTTAAAGAAATAGATCACCCAAAAATGAAAATATGCTGAAAATTTACTCACCCTCAGGCCGAGATGTAAAGAGTGTTTTTTCTTCATCAGACCAAATTTGGAGAAATGTAGCATTTAGTATCACTTGCTCACAGTGGATCCTCTGCAGTGAATGGGTGCCGTCAGAAAGAGAGTCTTAACAAGTGATTAAAAAAAAAAAAACAATAAACAAAAAATAATTAACACAACACCAGTCCATTAATTAACAAAAAGTTGCGTATTTGTGAAAAACAAATTCATTATTAAGACAGTTTAAGTTTAAACCACTCCTTTTGGCCAAACTGTGTGTCCGTAATCCATAATAATGCTTACTCCAGTGAAAAAGTTCATTCCCTGTTGTCCTCAAATGTCAAAATCCATCAGCATTTGTTTTGTTATTTAATTGTTTTAGACTATTTTTGCTTGTAAACCATGCATGATTCAGGCAAGGTGACTTTTTCACAGAAGGAAGCAATGTTATGTATAAACCACTCATATTTTAGCTGAAAGCAATGGTTTGAAATTAAAAACATATTAATGATGGACTTGTTTCTTACAAACATGCAGCTTTTCACTTTGATGTTAATTAATGGATAGTTGTGTGGATTACTTGTGATGTTTTTATCAGCCGTTTGGACCAGGGTTGCCAGGTTTTCACAACAAAACCCATTCAATTGCTACTCAAAACTAGCCCAGTTTTTCCCCTGGTAAAATTTGGGTTCTAGGGGCTAAATTCACAATATTGGGGTAGCTACAACCCATGGACATCAAAAACAGTGTTAAAGTAGCCCAATTCTGCTTAAAAAAAAAACGCAGACTTGGCAACACTGGTTTGGACTCTCATTTTGACGGCACCTATTCACCACAGAGAATCCATTGGTGAGCAAGTGATGTAATGCTGAATTTCTCCAAATCTGCTCTGATGAACAAACAAACTCATCTGCATCTTGGATGGTCTGAGGGTGAATACATTTCAGCACATTTTTGAGTGAATTATTCCTTTAAGTGTGATTTCTAAACCTGGAAAGCTTTGTACCACAATGCATCCTGAGAGAACTTTTCTTTTTTTATTGTTTTAGTTTTCTGCATTAGCATACAAAACGCCTTCCGTGTTTGAAAACTGAAAGAGCTTTCATTGAAGCTCAAGGCAAGACTTTGTGATTGAACTAGAGCAATGTACAACATTTTAAACTGTGCATTACTAGAGTAATGCATGTACACATTTCAAACCGTGCAATGTGGCTATATAATATTCCTGTTATTTAGGCTCCTTCTATGTAGCAGGCTGTTTATCGGAGCAGTAATAAATGGAAGTCAAGTGGAACACTATCTATAGCAGTCATAGTTCAGTTGATCTAGCGAGTCACGTGTCTCAATCTGATAAGTTCTTCTATCTCTTGGGTTCCAGCTGTCGTATTGTGTACTCTCTTTCCAGAGGCCTTATTGAAATTAAATGCATAGCGTGAAATTTAAAACCCCCGTTTCAGGCCGCAAGTCTTCATTCCTCCATCGCTTCCTCGCACTCCCTCGTTTTTCTCATATTTTCTTTGTCATCCCCCTCATCTCCTTACCTAAGGGCCTGCTGACGATTTAATAAGATCCATAAAAATTCAAAAGCAAACTTTCTGTTTTGCTGACTTGTCCTGTTGTCAACATAATTTAGTAATTGTTAAGCAGAGCGTGTGGACCAATCTTGAGCTTGTAGGTAAAAGATGCCAAAATAAAGATGTGCATAACTGATGTTTGTTTTCTCAGGTTTGCTTAGTTGCGTGACAGATCGAATTAATAGTCTGAATTCATGAATATGATATATCCACCCTCATGTTGTTGACTTTCTTCTGTGGAGCACAAAAGGCGATATTTTGAAGAATGTTCAAGCTGCTTTTTTCCTACAATAAATTAAAAGCTCATATTCATCTTATGTTTGCATATTCATCTTAACTGTTTGCACGACAAACCATTGTGTTCATAATTAAGATATTTGTGTATATTAAAATAATATGGTAAGACATGCTGATTTGCAATATCAAGAAGCAAAATCAGCCCTAAATATAGCTGGACACGGATGAGAACAGAAGCCAGACCCATAAAATTTACAAATGGCTGCACCCGCTATTACGGGACAAACAAGGTGGATAGACACCGAAAATTATTTGAGTGCTTTCATACTAGAAATGGGGATTTCATTTTGGTGACTCAAATATTTTAAACTAGTTCACTAACTAACTAAATAACTAATACTAAAACCATGAACACTTTAACTAATATAAAATAGAATAAATAAAATAATAAAGTCAAAATATTACGGCAAAAAAGCCAAAATTACAAGAGTAAAGTCAAAGTGTTTTGAGAATAAAGTCAAAATGTTTTGAAGATAAAGTCAAAATTACAAGAATTAATTTGTAGCAATTAAGAGAGTAAGTTATAATATTTTCAGTTTATTATAGCCTATTGCATATGTGACTTTATTCTTGAAATTTCAACTTTATTCTCAAAATATTTCGACTTTATTCTCATTATAGTTTGTCTTTATTTTCGTAATTTTGACTTTTTTCTCAAAATATTTCAACTTTATTCTCAAAATATTACAACTTTAATCTCATATTGTTTTTTTTTAATTTTTTAACATGGCACTAATAAGCCTATGGGCGAGACTTTCGGTTCATTAGCTGCTAAAATAATATATAAAAAAACATTCTTTTTTGTTTCAGCTAGTTGCCAAAGTATGACGCCATTTTAGTGCCACGTAAAAAAATTGTAAAAAATCTAAGATTGCGAGATTAAAGTCGAAATATTTAGAGAATAAAGACGAAATTACGAGACTAAAAAAGTTGTAATATTACTAGAATAAAGTCAAAATATTATGAGAATAAAGTTGAAATTACAATAATGAAGTCGATGTGTTTCAAGAATAAAGTCAAAATATTTCAAGAATAAAGTCAAAAGGTTTCAAGAATAAAGTCAATGTTTTGATAATAAAGTCTAGATATTTTGAGAATAAAGTCAAAATTACGAGAATTAATTTGTAGCAATTACGAGATTAAAGTTATAATATTTTAAGTGTTTATTCTAGCCTATTGCACATTTGACTTTATTCTTGAATTTTTGACTTTATTCTCACAATTTCAATTTTGTCCTTAAAACATTTTGACTTTATTTTCAAAACATTTCAATTTTATTCTTGAAACATTTTGACTTTATCCTTGTAATTTCGACTTTATTCTCAAATTATTTTGACTTTATTTTGTAATTTCAACTTTTTTTCTCGAAATATTTCAAATGTATTTAAACCATTACAACTTTAAACTCGTAATTTCTCATTTTCATTTAGTTTAACTATATTACTAAAATTGAAAATAACTCAAATTTAAACTGAAAGTTAGTAAATCTATATAAACATATAAAAATGTATAAAAAAATTACCAAAACGCACCAAAACACAAAACTTTAATTAAACCTAAAAATTATAATTATTTTCTAAAACTTAGAAATAGAAATGAAAAAGATAAAAATAAAACCTAATTCATAATTTTAGAAAAAACTATAATGTTATCTCAATGATACTAAAATAACACTGGTTATGAGTGAGTCATTGAATCATTTACTCTACTGTTTCATTACCTGAGTCAACCGAATCAAGACTCATAATCAATTGTCTATAGATCTACTAAACTGGCACTAAATGTCACTAAGAAAAAGTAGGAGAAGCCACTGAATATTATAATTTTCATTTATAACAAACTACTTGCACCTCAGAGTGCTTTTTTTACGCATGGAGGAATTTATTCAGCAAATGTGTTTCCATCTCCTATTACTTGCATTAACTCTTTTTCACACAAGTCAAAAACCACCTGAAGTGAGAGTAAAAGCTTTATTTTTTTGGCGAAATCGCTTGTTTCTGATGCAATACTTCAAAATGCATATAAAAACAGGGTAATGGAAACATAGCTATTGAGTGAAAGGGTAGGGTTCATTCAGTAGATCCAACCAATGAAATGCTCCTGCACAAGCCACATGTGAGTTTTAAATTGCTTATGCTAGCAGTCATCATGTTGTATCTGATATCATATCAGGTGCTCCGATATTGTAACAGGCATCATTTAACGCTGCATTATTTATGAACTGTATTACTATTAAACTTGCAGAACTTACACTGGAAGACCTTAGGGGTTGAAGAGATCTCAAGGCCTTTGACAGAAAATAGCAGCGAAACTCTGAGCTAAATACATAATTCAGTAAAATTGACTTTGTGATGTTTTTTTTTTTTTTTTTTTATGCATTGGTATTCAGAGTGTCAAGGATACAGTAAGTGCTGGAGATTTACTTATTAGTGCTGCTTATACTTCATGCAGGAAATTGAGTTGTGTTAAAGGACTCTATTGAGATGTACAGTAGTCTTCTCATTGCATATGAATATGAAAGCATTACCGCTAACTAGTAGACAGTATGTTATGGTTCCCGGAAGTGAATTGATGTGACCCAGACTCTTTGAAACTGATTTATATAATATATATATTGAACCATTTAAAGCACATCCAAATTTCTGCACTACAGATTCAGCATTTTATAGTTTCAAACAGCAAGATACAGCAAGAATAGCCTCATTTTATGGTATCAGAAATAGCATTTTAATTGTCATGTTTTGTTGTTTATATATTAGATTTATTGTATGTTTCCTTTACTTAAATTCGTGTGACATCTAGCAATCACTAGAGTTCATTTTTTAAAAAATGTTTTTTTTTTTAAATTAATTAATTCATTTAGCATTTATTCATTATTTATTCATTTTTTTAAACTTTATTTAAACCATTACAACTCTAAACTCGTAATTTCTCATTTTCATTTAGTTTAACTAAAATTATTCAAATTGAAAATAACTCGAATTGAAAATAACTCAAATTAAAACTGTAAAAAAAAAATAAATAAAAAAAAAACATTATTTATCATCCAAGTTAAAAGAAAGAAAGAAAAAAAAACTTACCAGTGTTGTTACTGTTAACTAAAACAAACACTATTTTTTAACAGTTATTTTTTAATGTTTTTTTTAATTATTTATTAATTTATTTATTTATTTATTTTCCATTAAAGTTTATTTTTAATGGTTTATTCATTCATTCATTCATTCATTCATTCATTCATTTGGCCATATTTATTATCCACATTAAAAGAAAAAAAACCTTACCAGTGTTGTTACTGTTAACCAAAAAACAAACACTATTTAAAAAAAAAAAAATATATATATATATATATATATATAAAATACAATAAAATTAAATACAATAAAATTAAAGATAATAGATGAAACATGTTACTTGAATGGAAATTAGAAACGTAACTGAAATTTAGTTTATTTTTTTATTTATTTATTTATGTATTTATTTATTTATTATCCATTTAAAGTTTATTTTTAATTATTCATTCATTCATTTATTCATTTATTCATACCTTACCAGTGCTGTTACTGTTAACTAAAACAAACACTATTTAAAAATACATATGTAACCATTTAAAATACAAAAAAATAAAGAAAATAGATGAAACACATACATAAACTTAAGTTACTTAAATAAAAATTTGAATTATATCCCTATAACTGAAATTTAGTTTAAATTGATGTACTAAAATTGTTAAACATAAAAAGAATAATAAAAGAAAAATAAATTTAAGCTAAATAGAAATATTTAAAAATCATAAAATAAAGAACAGAAGTCCATGGCAAAATTACCAAAACTTAAACTAAAATTAAAATAACAGAAAATAAAAATAAAAGAATTTTATTCAAAATACTATAGTAGTACATAAATTATAAAATATCACTAATGCTTAAGATGTAGTGCTGAAATACTTTATACAGAGAGTTTTCATGTTTAAACCCCATCTTAAATTAATCTTTAAATTCATCCTCTCTACAAACACAGGTATTACAGATGTCAAAGAAGCATTTGGACAAAATTACCACCTTCAATAATATATATAGATAGATTTTTTTTTTTTTTTCTTGCATTCAGCTTCATTCGGTTGCATGCCATAGCTATTTTTGAACACAGCAATGCATCTTGGGTCTTTTGGATCCTAACGATACAGGGCTTCTAATCAGTAGTAACTCAGAGTTGTTCGATTTTTAAAGTACGTAGTTTGCAGCACATCCCTATCTTATATTTTGAACTGTACTTTCACCCTCATGTAAAGTACATCGGGTTCTGCGCAAGACTTTCTGCTCCCTGTGCAAAACCTCCTCTTTTATCTCCTCTGGAAGCCCCAGCTGCATTAAGACAGCCTTCATCAATTAAACCCCCAAAATTACACATTCTCTTTTTTCTTTCTTCGCAGCACTTTATTAATTCAGAAAGCACTATATCGCTTCCCACCCACTTTCTGCCAAACGCAAAGTTTATTTTAACAAGTGTGCGACCAGTAGCATTCCCAGCAGGGAATAAAGCGAGCCTCGCACAGACAACAGAGTGCTGTTTGGCGATGATTTCGCTCTGATATTTGTCTTTACCGCAGCTCAGAGCTGACACACCTGCATAAGATAGAAATTAATCATTGTGATCGTTGGCAGGTGCCACAGTAAGGTCCCTTTCCGCGCAATTTTTCTCCATGATTTATTTAAGGGCCGCAGCTTCAAAGCCGGCGCGAGCACGCGTAAACTTTTCCTCCCTCTTTCCTGTTTCTTCTCTTTAATGGGTCCATCAGCTCACCACCTCCGCTTCCATGAGTGACAATAAACTCTCGTTTGCTGTCTGAAGGCGTTGCAAAGGCTGACACGCGGCGCGCTCCTCGCATTCGGCAGAATCAGGTATGCGGAGTCTGACTGCCGAGCGAGTGAAAAATTCTAGCCTTTCACTTCGCAATGATGAACAAATATGAATTTCTTGCCCCCGGCATCAATTTGGCACGAGCGTCGTCTGCACTTTCACGTCTGTTTCCTAAAGTTTTGCATATGAAATGGATTGTTTGAATTCCAATGATATTCATGAGGCGCTAATTACGAAATGCCTGCGAATCACCCCCCTTTTGAGGTTTGCCGGAGCTAACGAGACTGCTAAGCTCTCCTCCATCAGAAACATGAAATTCAGTAAATTAGAATATGAATAATGTCCGGCAGTGAACTTTCTAGTTGTTCAACACATCTCTAAGTGCGTAATAGTTTGTATAATTTGCAGTTTTGTATTATTTAGTATCCTTTGAATGAACCCTAGAAAGTTTTTAGCTCTTAAAGTTTGTCTTTGAAGAAAACTCCAGACAGATTTTATAGTTTTTAGTGTTTATAAGAGTCATTTTAAAATGATATTCTGGTTCCTAAATATAACTCGGGTTCCTGTTTCAAGCTACGGTGTGCTTATGAGATTTTATGAAAATTCTTTCATTATTTACTCTATTAATTATGATTTTATCATGTCAATCCAAATCATGTTTTCTTCGTAGAGAGCATAAGAAGTAGGTTAGTAGAATCTCCAAGCTGCTCTTTTCCTTACAAAAAGGGGCATAAAAACATAAAACATCATGAAAGTAGTCCAACTTACGTGCTAATATTCTAGATTTTGAAAGCTTTGTAAGAGAAACCGGCTAAATTGACAATGATAGACATGGTCACCATTCACTTACATTGTATGGAACTGAGCAGTTTGGACTTTTAGCTATAATTGTCTCCTTTTATGTTTCATGAAAGAAAGTAAGTCAAACTGGTACAGAAAGTCAAATGAGGCTGAATAAATGACTAAATATTCATTTTTGATTGAACTATTTCTTTAAGAACAGTCTTTGTTGGCTTATTTGTGACCCTGGACTACAAAACCAGTCTTAAGTAGCACAGGTATATTTGTAGCAATAGCCAAAAATACATTGTATGGGTCAAAATTATCGATTTTTCTTTTGTCGTCACAAATCATTGTGATTTTAAAGGGTTCATAAGATGCAAAATTTACTTTTACATGTTGTTTGAACATAAATATGTGTTGGCAGTGTGTGTACACATCCACCCTATAATGATATTTTTATTTCTAATTCCCAATAATAATAATCACTTCCTCAGACTGTTTTCAGATTCCTGACAGAATTATGTAGTTCTGCACAGGCTCCTCCCACAATTGTTGATTGACATGACCGTCTTACCTTAGACCCGCCCTGAGTGAGCTGTGAACTGTCCGCCATTTTTTTGACACTTGAGCGGGGGTAGACAAGAATGTCTCCTCAGCAATTGAGGTGTTTACTCATAACATCTGAGCTGCTGAAGATGCAGAGGATTACTTTCATTTTTTAAGGGAATGCGCCCCCCGATCTGCCTAAATGCGTCTATGTTCGCTCAAATCATTCGTGATCCAGCTTCACCTGCAGAAGATGCAAGTATAAGGGTTTTTATGAATCTTTGCAAATTCTTTCCTAATAATGTGCTAGTTAGCATGTTTCACACCTAAAGTTTACAGTCTCTTAGAGCACGGCTCGTCACCCCACGAACGAGAGGGGCGGGGCGAGCAGAGCTCATTAGAATTTAAAGAGACATGAACCAAAACGGCTTCCTCTGAACAGAGATGATTTTGACAAGGTATAAAGCATTTTTTTTTTACACTATCAAAGTATGTTATAGGTTTTTCTTTAAGACCCTAAAGAATCGAATCAACTTGTGGAAAATGGGCATCTGATGACCCCTTTAATTATGATTTAATCATGTCACGAATCATGTTGTTTCTTTCAGAGAGAACAAAAGTAGTAGTTTAGTAGAATATCCAAGCTGCTCTTTTCCATACAAAACAAGAAAAAAACAAGAATAAAACATTATGAAAGTAGTCCCTGTACCTGCTAATATTCTAGATTTTGAAAGCTTTGTAAGAGAAACCGGCTAAATTGAAAATGATAGACATGGTCACCATTCACTTACCCTGTATGGAACTGAGCAATTTGGAGTTTTAGATATAATTGTCTCCTTTTATGTTTCATGAAAGAAAGTAAGTCAAACCGGTACAGAAAGTCAAGTGAGGCTGAATAAATGACTCAATATTGATTGAACTATTCTTTTAAGAACAGTCTTTGTTGGCTTATTTGTGACCCTGGACTACAAAACCACTCTTCAGTAGCACTGGTATATTTATAGCAATAGCAAAAATGCATTGTATGGGTCAAAATTATCGATTTTTCTTTTGTCGTCACAAATCATTGTGATTTTAAAGGGTTCATCAGATCCAAAATTCTCTTTTACATGTTGTTTGAACATAAAACACACCCCACAGAGGGTGTGGGGGTGAGGGTGTGGAGGGCTCTGAGCAGAGCTGATTTTGACAAAGTAAAAAGGGTGTTATTTTACACTACCATTGAGAAATTTTAACCAAAGTATGTTACAGGCTTTTCATTAAGACCCTAAAGAATCATATCAACTTGTGGAAAATTGGCATCCGATAACCCCTTTAATTATGTATTAATCATATTATTATGAATAATGTTGTTTCTTTCATAGAGAACAAAAGAAGTAGATTAGCAGAATATCCAAGCTCCTCTTTTCCATACAAAACAAGAAAAAAAGGCATAAAACATTATGAAAGTAGTCTCTGTAACTGTTAATATTCCAGAATTTGAAAGCTTTAAGCGACTGACTGAATTTAAATTAGTTTTCCTTTGAAACCTTGCCTTGAAAAGCAAGTTGAAAAGTGAGTCGTGGTCACCATTCACTTACATTGTATGGAATTAAGCAGTTTGGACTTTTAGCTATAAATGTCTCCTTTTATGTTTCATGAAAGAAGGTAAGTCAAACCGGTACAGAAAGTCAAATGAGGCTGATTAAATGACAAAATATTCATTTTTGGTTAAACTATTTCTTTAAGAACGGTCTTTGTTAACTTATATTGTTAAAGGGATAGTTCACCCAAAAATAAAAAATTTCCCCATGATTTACTGACCCCCACACCATCCTAGTTATATTTGACCTTCTTCTTTCAGACAAATACAATCTGAGTAAAATAAAAAAAAAAATCCTGGCTCTTTTCAAGCTTTATAATGACAGTGAATAGCTGTTGAAATTTTGAAGTCCAATAAAGTGCATCCATCCATCATAAAAAGTACTCCACATGGCTCCAGGGGGTTATTAAAAGCTTTCTGAAGTGAATCGACGCATTTGTGTAAGAAAAATATCCATATTTAAAACTTTATACACTGTAAACTAGCTGCCGCTAATTGTAGTATGTGTGTTCACAACAGAGTGGCGTTTCAGCGAATGATGTAGGACGTAGATGATCACGGTGAGTAACGTAGAAACGCAGAGGAGAGATCAAAACACTAGTCACGAATTAGAAGTACAAAACATGGATTTGTAAAGAAGAATGTAAGAGGATTTCATTTTCCTTGGTTCTCATGAGACTAGCATATTCTCACCGGAGTTTACTCTACTTTTTCGTGAACGCGCGTACGACTGTTAGCGGAAGCTAGAGATTATGGTTTATAAAGTTTAAATATGAATATTTTTCTTACACAAACACATCAATTTGCTTCAGAAGGCCTTTATTAACCCCCTGGCAGGATTGCCAGGTTTTCACAACAAAACCTGCCCAATTGCTTTTCAAAACTTGCCCAATCCCATGTCAAGGTGGGGTCGCCCATTAAACATTGCATTCCGGGGTGTAAAATACACATTTTTTCTCGGGGTTCCTCTGGTAAATTTGCATTCCAGGGGCTAAATAGGACGTTATTAGGGTCACTTAAAAAAGCAGACATGAAAAACTACCGGGTGGCAACAGTGTTAAAGTAGCCCAATTCCGCAGGAAAACCGCAGACTTGGCAACACTGCCCTTTGGAGCCATGTGGAGTACTTTTTATGATGGATGGACGCACTTTATTGGACTTCAGAATCTCAACAGCCATTATAAAGCTGAAAGAGCCAAGACATTGTTTTTTTTTAATATAACTCGAACTGTAGTCGTCTGAAAGAAGAAAGTCATATACACCTAGAATGGCTTGAGGGTGAGTAAATCATGGGGTATATCTATTTTTGGGTGAACTTTTCCTTTACGTAAAGTCCTTTTCAGACAAAATTAGGCATGAACATTTTAATTTGATATAGATTTAATTTGATATTTACATGGTTTGATACAATGCAGATATTTGAGTGACTCAGTTATTGATTGCACACATATTCTACTCTTTTTCACTATTCATACTTTGATAAACAACCATTAAGAGTTCAGCATCACCTGCATATCAATCATTTACCAGCATCTCATACTAAATTCTTTTCATCATCGATTTAAAAAGGACAGAGTTCACTACCTTCCAAACATTCCCTTACTTGTTGCCTTTTTATCTCAAACTGATGGATTTAATTACATACCGCCGAATGTGTGAGTGTATCACGTAACCATTTTTGCCCTCAATCTCTGTGTCCACGCACCATAAATCAGTATCCAGCTGAAGTTTCTTGCTCTGCTTCAGTCAAGAAGCACTTGAAAAGCAGGGACGAGATAAGAGACAGGTGTGTGCGAGAGTTTAGTCGGTGAGCGTATTCACCAGAGACCCATGAACACGGATTTGAGGGGGAGAAAGAGGCAGTGGATTGTTTTGGAGTGTTCTTGTTTTAAGGTTACACAACGTGCCCGTCTTCAGAAGGTCATCATAAGACTCCGACATCTCCCCGAGGCGCGTGAACCGAGCTTGTTTTGCGCATGATGTGCACTGATCCGACTCGCCAGAACGTCAGCCCGCTGGAACGTCGTTGCCCAAAGGCTCTTCTGATTCTTTCTTGAAACTTCGGACCTCACAAACCCACTGTGGGGAAGCGATTGGCCATTCCACAAGATACTATTCAAGGCAGAATCCCTCTTTGAGTCTATTTCTCGTACATCTTCAATTTGTTTATGCATCAAACGGTGGCCCCGTACCTTTCGTTCACTTTCCAAATTCTCTTTCATGCCGATCACAAAGAGAAGTTGTAATGATTTGCTGTCCTTGAAGCAGAAGGCGGCTCGGCATAATACGAACAATAAACCACATGTGCCATCAAAGCCTTCAGACACCTGCTATATGGCTACTGCCAGCCTTTCCACAGCTTTTACAGCAATCCTTGAAATGTTATTTTTTAAAAAGCATTTTTTTTTTTAGTTTGTACAGTTGGTTTGAAAAAAAAAAAGTGGACCCAAAATGTTTTGACACTTAAATGTCATTCCATTATGTAAAAATATAAATTTAAGAGGCATCAGAGCCTCACGAATGTACAGTAGTTTATAACATTAGCTATAAAAACCATCCAATTTTAGTCATCCACAAAGAAATTATTGAAGAAAAACAATTTCTTATCAAAATGTCATTTAACTCTACTATTCGTGCCATCCACGAATCCAGTTGCGTAGCATTAATTGTGTCAGGCAAACAGACTAAATTTTACAAATAAATCACATCTATAATTTGCCTAATTTGCATAGAAAAGAGATTCTTTAGTGCTGAAAAGAATCTCAGTGACAGTTTACAGTAAATACAGTGTAGTGCCTTCTAGCGCCTGGTTAAAAATGGAGCGACTCTGCCTGGTTTCATTTTAAACTATTGCTGTACAAGTAATTAGTAGTAGTATACAGTGGAAATCAAAATTAGAGAATGATCAATAAATACTGCATTTTTTCTTAAATGTTGTTCATCTTCATTGCTCAAAATCTGAAGGAATATTAGCTGTGGGCATGACACTATTCTACTCCCATGTTTGACAAAATTACCAAGACGTTTCTACCAAAACCTTTATTTTGTGAAAAAACACAGTGGTCAAAATTAGAGAACAGTAACCACTAGAGCACAAAAGAAGATTGCAACTAATATTTTGGAGGGTTACAACTGTCAGAAATTAGTAGGAAGTGTAGAAGTCCTTGCTTTGAATAACTTCAGCACATCTGTGGCTGCAGGACGTCACTAGTTTCTAATACTGCGCTATTGTGATCTTGGTCCACTCTTCTTCCACTCTCTTCCATAGTTTGATAACTTTAGTGGCTTTCTTTGTCACCAAAGATTTTCCAGAGATTTTCAATCAAACGCGTAGGGCTGAAACCCTATTGTAATTGTTAGAATGATCATGGATCAGTGATCTCCATGTAAAACTGCTCGTGCAGACCAAATCGTAAGTTGTAGAGACTTGAAACTTGGAGGGATGGTATTACTCACACTGCCTACAGCTTGACCAAGTCTTACCCCAATCGGTCTGACGGGGGCGATACAGTGATCAAAAGTATGAAATCACACATAACTCCTAAACCGTCAATCGCAGGCTCAAGTGTCTTATGTCATTGGAATCGCTGGACAAAACACATGCAATCAGATTTGATCATAAGCCTGGCGAAATTTTCAGGTATTTTGCATTTTTTTTAAAAAAATACTACTTTTGCGAATTAGTCCTAGGTTTTTCACATGATCTGAACCAAAGCATTGAAGACTGATTCTCTGAAGAGTGAATATCAATAATTATCCAAAAAAAAAAAAAAAAAAAAAAGTTGAACTTTCGACTCACCATCGCAAAGGGGAGCCAAAACGTTCGAAAGGGGCAGGGACACTTTTAGTAAACAGGAAAGAGATATCTCTTTCAAACTCAGAACGCTTATGTAAGAGCTCAATCTGAGGTCACAGGAAATAAAAAAAAATTTAAAAAAATCGCGAACTTGGCCACTCTGTGGCCCTATAAGAGGAAAAAAAAAAAAACATTTGTCCTATCAACATGAAAATCAGTGTGCACCTTTTTAGTCCGAAGTAACACAAGTCTCTGCAAGGACATCTGCATATCTCAAACCAAGTTTGAGCACCTGTTAGACAAGGTTAATGGAGGCCGATCAGAATGAAACTCAGTGGGCCGGTTCGACTCATGGCCCCTAAAGGTCTGAGAGAAATTTGAAAGAAATCGGCCACTGGGGGGTGGTATCGCATTTTTCAAAGCTGTAAACATTTGTACGTCGCGCGGTGTTTCGCACATATGCACAATATTCGTATCATACAATAGAACTCCTTATTCCGGACAACTTTGCTTCTAGAACAGGGTTCCTCAAATTCTGCCCTGGAGGGCTAATGCACTGCAGAGTTTAGTTCCAACCCTGATCAAACTCACCTACCTGTGATTTTCTAATGATCCTGAAGACATTGATTAGCATGCTCAGGTGTGTTTGATTAGTGTTAGAGCAAAACTCTGCAGGAAAGTGGATCTTGTTGGCCAGATTTGAGGATCCCTGCTCTAGAATCACTGCTGTCAGTCAAAGTATTTATGGAATGATTGAGAAGATGTAAAAAACATACTTTTGCAGACTAGTTCTAGATTTTTTGCCCGATTGGAACCAAACCAGATAGATTCTCTGGAGAGAGAATATCAATAATTATCAAAAAAAAAGTAAAAAAAAAAAAAAAAAAAAGTTTTTAGTAAAATACCTATAACCCCTAAACAGGAAAGAGATATCTCCGTCAAACTCAGAACACTTATGTAAGAGCTCAATTTGAGGTCACAGGAAAAAAATCGTGGAGCTTGGCCACTTGGCGGTGGTATAAGAGGGGAAAAAAAACATAAAAATGGCTAGAACTGCGCAACAGTTTGTCCTATCAACCCGAAAATTGGTGTGCACAGTCTCAGTCCGAAGTGCCACAAGTGTCTGCAAGGACATCTGCGTATCTCAAATGAAGTTTGAGCACCTGTTAGACAAGGTTAACGGAGGCCGATCGTAATGAAACTTGGTGGGCCTCTTCGACTCATGGCCTCAAAGGTTGGAGAGAAATTTGAAAGAAATCAGCCACTGGGGGGTGATATTGCATTTTTCGAAGTTGTAAACGATTGTGCGTCACACATTTTCACACCTCAAGAACCACTGCTATTAATCAAATAGTTTGTTAAATGATTGAGAAGATGTAAAAAAACTTTTTTTTCTGAACTAGTCCTAGGTTTTTCATTCAGTCTGGAAAAAAAAACACTGCAGTAGAATTCTCTGGACTCTCCAGGCCAATAATTATCTGAAAAAAAAAGTTTAAATTTACCCTTCGGGAAGCTATAACGGTGTCATTTAGAAAAGGGGCCTGGAAAACTCAAAACTTCACAAAACCCATGCAATAGGTGAATCTAAACAAGCATGCAAAGTTTTAAGGGGATTGGACCACAGCTGGTGCTATAACAGTCATAAACGTTAAAAAAAAAAAAAAAACATATTTCTATGGTAAATTATCTGGATTTGCCAAAAATGCGTTTTAATCATTGGTTTAGGTGGGTTTGGAGCAGTTCTTCTCTCTCCACACAGCATGTTTATCAGCAAAGGTGCACTTAACCTTTTGATTTTGTCTGCTGATGAAAGGTTTGGTCACTGCAAAGTGCACTTTCAGTCTGACTTCTCTTAAACATGCTGAGACAGATCCTTATCCTTTTCAGCTTCGACTGGCAAGCAGTTCCAGCTGCAGTGCTGAACCGATTCCCCATTGAGACTCTCGTGCATTTGTCTTACATGGAATGAATTAGTGTCATTGTAAACCTGCAGTATTCAAGAAATCACAGATTTGGAACGACCAACTTCTCTTGCAGTGACTGAAAGGGTCATCCCTTTAGCCTTCATCTGGACAACCTCTTGTCACAGGGTTTTAGTAACTACTGCTGTTAGGATAACTTCAAATAATGACCTTGAAATTTAGGAAATTATAGGTTGTTCTCTAATTTTGATCTCTACTGTATCATGAGAGAGAAAAAAAAACAGTTCATGTTAGCTCAGGTTCATTTAAAATACTTTAATTATTGACTTAATTAATGAAGCTTTTTCTTCATAATAATATCAGGACAGTTGCATCACCTTAACATTTGAGTCTTTATGCGTTCAAAAAAATATATCAAAATGAATCATAAAACAGAATATTCAAGTGCTTGTATGTATGAATTGCATTTTTAATGTATTTCTGAATAAATGAATAGTTAAGCATCATGTCACTGACCCAACATTATGCATCCTAGTTTTAATCCAGCTGCAATTAATACCAATTGTATCTCAATTAAGTTTGAGTCCGAACCTTTGATCCTCACTGCATATTCTCGACTCCGCATTTAATCAAACACATCTATATTCAAAAGCCAGAATCTAATTTGAAATGATCACATTTTATTAATGAGCTTCATATTGCATTGATTGCAGTAATCAGCATGTGTGTGGCGTGCCGTAATAATGACATTAGAGACCTCTGCTGTTCTTTGTTAGCCGATTAATCCGCTATTTGTCACCATTGTTTTACGCGGCTCCGGAAAGTAAATGTTGTTGACACACGGCGGCTGCGGCACGGCGGTAGTTTTTGTCTAGGCAGGTGCGGTGATTCACTCTGGCTCTGTCTCTCGGCAGCGGTGCGCTGCGGTTCTTTCTGTCCCCGCCGAGTCTGTTTAATTAGTCACCGATGTCGGTTGTCAGCATTGCGGCGGCGAGTCGTTGAGCTCCCGTGGTGCTGCGCCGGCAGAGGAATTCGCACCGAGCAAACACGTTCTGAGGTGTTCTCACTGGGCGAGGGAGGAGATATTGAGATTTGAGTCCTGAGGGAAGCTTACTTAAAGAGGAGCGACGCTCGCTGAGCAGCAGACACGGGTCAGGGATCCACAACTGCAGTGTGAACATACATATCCTTCGTGCCTATAGAGGTTTGGTTCAAGAGAAACATGTTTCTGGGAAACAGAATAGATGGAGTTAGAAAGGTTAGATCATGTGTTGGGACCACCTACACTGTAAAAATTGAAGGGAAAAAAAATCTCATTAAATAAAACAGAGATTATGTTATACAAGAAAATACTATTACTATATTTTTAAGTAGATTTTAAATCTATCTATCTATTTTTTTCTTGACAGTGTTTTTTTTTTTTTTTTTTAATCACATTTAGTATTACGGGTCAATGGTATGAGACACTTTTTATCAGAATCTATTCATTTTTTTTAACAATGCAGTTCATGCAGCATCTATTCTATGATTGACATGTGAGTAATTGGATATTTTGGTAGGCATAAAGTAAAAAATGTCAATGTAATACAACCTGATTTTATAATGAATAAAAAAGCCTTGTTGAAAGATTGACATTTTTGAAAAGAAGAAACATTTATTTTATTTATTTATTTATTTTTTTTTTTTATTTTTTTCAAAAAAAAGGCAGGGAGCAATGTTTGTTATTATTCAAATATTTTAAATATTATTCATATTTTCTAAAACGTTTGTCCTTCAAATTGAAGTCATGTGCAACCAGCATGCCAAAACATGCAGGGAAAATAAAAAATGAAATGATATCATAAAGAGGACAGCTGGAGACTGTTATGACTGTTTAAATCATTATGATAAGATGTTTAAGTCATTAAAATATCAAATAATTTGATCTCTTTAATGAAAAGGCAAGGTCAGTTCAGGTTGTAAAATGTCAAAACTTGAATAGAAAATAATTAAGATGTGCACAATTATATGTATTCATATCGAGGAAAATGTCAATATTTTAATAGGTTATTTATTTATTTATTTATTTATTTATTTATTTATTTATTTATTTATTTACATTTTAAGTTTTAAAAAAGTTTTGAAAATACATAAGAATCCAGCATGAATAAAAAGAATACATTTCTAAAACTTTGCATGTTTTAGCTAGAATTTTAATTTCTTTTTGACTATCATTATTGCATTTAATGTGTTTATACTTTTCACATATTTCGGTTGTATGACAGCAGCTTTTTACTCAAACAGTTTAAATTGCTGAAAGTAAAACACTGTTATTATTTCATTAAATTTAAAACCTTTTCATTTTAATGTACAGTTGAATGGTAATGAAGACTTATTTTTGTCTTTCCAGATAGTCTGTATGCAACAATGTTTTAACTTTCCATAGCTTAAAGGAATAGTTCACCCAAAAATGAAAATTCACTCATTAATACTTCATCCTCATGTTGTTCCAAACCTATAAGACCTTCGTTCATCTTCAAAACACAAATTAAGATATCTTTGATGAAATCCAAGAGCTTTCTGATTGTGCATAGACAGCAATGCAACTACCACACATGGTTGCCAAGTCCACATATTTTACGCGACATTGGGCTTCTTTTTTTGCGAAATTAAAAAAATCACCGGTCTTGTTTTTTTTTTTTTTTTCTTTTTTCAATATATTGCTGACACTGTCTGCTCAACAGGTGAAAGCCAATAAGTGGAATAATTAATGTGCTCTAGGGTTATTCGTCATCACACATCACGCCCCCTCCCCCTTATTGGAGTTTAACTTGCATGTTAAAGTTAGTAGATGTAAATAGACAAACAAGGCCACCAACAGAGATGTACAGAGATGGAGGAAACATGGAAAAAGGTGAACGGTGCAGGGAGGTATTTTTATATTGCATTAATCATAATACTAATAGTAGATACTTGGTTCAAAGGTTTTTTTTTTATATATATATAAATATGTGGCTATATTAAAGCTCCCTAATTATTTATTATCATCAATAAATAATATTGATGATAACAATTAATATAATAATATTGGGAATGTTTTTGAAGCTGCAGTTGCTTATTAAGCTTGCGAGAGTTGGCAACACTGCTGACACATTTAAGGTCTAGAAAGGTAGTAAGGACATTGTTGAAATAGTTCATGTGACATCAGTGATTCAACCGTGATGTTATGAAACTACGAGAATACTTTTTGTGTGCAAAAAAACAAACGCATGCACGTTTTCTTAATATGACAATTAAAAACCAACAGGATGATAAAAATGCGGGACATTTTCTCAATATGCGATGTGCGGGACGAAGTGAAAATGTGAAAAGCGGGACAGGTGGTCACCCTAGTTGCGTCACTGTCAAACAAGGGTCAGAAAACTCTCGGATTTAATTTTCATCTTAAAGGAGAAGTCCACTTCCAGAACAAAAATTTACACATAATGTACTCACCCCCTTGTCATCCAAGATGTTCATGTCTTTCTTTCTTCAGTTGTCAAAAAATTATGTTTTTTAAGGAAAACATTTCAGCATTTTTCTCCATGTAATGGAGTGAAATGGTGCCAAGAGTTTGAACTTCCAAAATGCAGTTTAAATTCGGCTTCAAACGATCCCAAATGCGGTTGTAAACGATCCCAGCTGAGGAAGAAGGGTCTTATCTAGCGAAATGATCAGTTATTTTCATAAAAATAATATTATTTCTATACTTTTTAATGCCAAATGCTCGTCTTGTCTTGCTCTCCCTGAACTCTGTGTTTTCTGCCTCATGACAGTTAGGGTATGTTGAAAACTCCCATCTCATGTACTCCCTCAACTTCAAAATCGTCCTATATCGCTGTTTTACCTTTTTTGTTAAGGGTGTTTGATCTTCTTTGCATGTTCACTTCGCAAAGACTGGGTCGGTACTTCTGCAGTGATGTAGGATGATTTTGAAATGATTTTTGAAGTTAAGGGAGAAAATACGATTGGAGTTTTTCAACATACCCTAACTGTCTTGAGCCAGAATACACAGAGTTCAGGTAAGACAAGACGAGCGTTTGAGATTAAAAATATCGAAACTGTATTTTTTTTAATGAAAATAACCGATTGTTTTGCTAGACTCTTCTTTCTCGGCTGGGATCATTTACAACCACATTTGGGAAGTTCCAACTCAGGGCACCATATCAGTCCATTATATGGAGAAAAATCCTGAAATGTTTTCCTCAAAAAACACAATTTCTTTACGACTGAAGAAAGACAGACATGAACATCTTGGATGACAAGGGGATGAGTAGATTATCTGTACATTTTTGTTCTGGAAGTGGACTTTTTTTTTAATTAAAGTTCATGAGGGTGAGAAATAATAACAGAATTTAAAGTTTTGGGTGAACTGTCCCTTCAATAAAATTACATTTTATTTATGTATTTATTTTTTTAATTGAATTAATGATAGTGAATTCAAACACAGAAATTAGTGCACATTCCTGCTGCATGAATGTGAAAAAAATAACTGTGGTCTAACTTTCGCTTGCAACTTCTTTCACATTCCACAGTACTTTAGACATTTACACTTTTTTTATGTTATGCATTGTTTCAGAATGTTCTACATTGCCTCAAACAAATGCAGAGTCCCTTTGATCTCTTTCTGTCTTTGGCTCTTCCTCTCTCTCAGGTTTACATTCCCTGCAGAACCGCTATTGTTCTGGCCAACGAGGAAATCGATTACTGCTACTGAAACACAATCAGCGATTCACCGCGAGATGGAAACCCAACACACTTCTGTGACTCAACCTACCTCCATTCACAGCGTGTTTGCCATCATCCCTTTTGAAAGCTCACATTTTCCCGTCAACCGCCTCCAAACTCAGCTGAGTATAGGATGTTATGAATACTTGCTATCCCATTTTTTTCTGTCATTATTGATTATCAAGAATTAGTTTGTCAATATCCCACTGCCCAACTCAGCTAAAATCTAATCTTCAAACCCTGGTATGTTCAAATTCAAACATAACTGCCAAGATTATATCTTAATTACTACTGAAATTGCTATTCAACAGCAAATAATGTTGAAGTAAATAATCACTTTGAACTGTGGTCAATATTATAAGCAATATTAGTCAGCACTGTATTTGTAATACTGTAATTGTGAAAAGTAAATATAATTACTTCACGTAAGTTTGATCCGTCTGCTGTTTAATTTGACACCAGCACTTTTTGACATTCTCTGTGTGATTTACGTTCTGCATAAATATTTATGTGCATCATGTATTAATTCATCCAAGTTAAAAAAAAAAAATCGTTTGAGAGCGATGTATTGATTACATGTCAGTTCAGTGCTGAGCTCTTGTCAACAGAGTTGAATTATATATTTTTAAAACATGAACTCTGTGTAAAGTCATAAAATCTAAGTTATATTTTTTTCTGACAGGCTGTTTTTCAGTGCCTTTAAAACTTCAGTCATAACTAGGTTTTGATGAATATTAATTTGACTAAATTAGATTTTTTTTTTTTATTCATTTATAATATAAAAGCTAACATATCTTGTGTAATTTTCATTTAAAAACGTCTGTTACAATATATTTTCTTCTTGCTCTTTAATGACAACAGCTTTTGTAGCCCTGATCGACATCCAAGTCTCTGTGTGTGGAAATATATGAAAATTATTATTATAATCTTAAAGCTGCTTTCCTCAAGGAATCATTGGACACACTTGTTGCTCATTTTTCCCTGATGTCTTGTTTTGTGGTTCAAAAAAACTAAATTTGCCCTCAATGAATCTGATTCTCACATAGATGTAGAGTAACTGGTAGCATAATCTGTCATACTGAGAAACGGCTTTTCAGAAAGCATCTTGAATGAAGATTCATCACCACTGCTTATTTTTGTTATTATGAAAATATAGCAACTAATGAGAAAGCTTTATTTATGAAAACAAACAAAAACGTTTAAAAATTCAAATTCGAAGTTTGGAATGTCTTTTGGATGGTCAATAAATGTTTGTGTGCAACATTAAAAACTGTGCCATTTGTGTGTGAACGCTATGCTAAACTAAAATAAACCACTGCTGAAACAAAGACTGGCTTGTTCTTTCCTCTTTTAGAACTAAACAAGCATCAAATTGCCTGTTTTACCATTTTAGCTAATGGAAACAAGCTCAAGAATCTCGAAGACTTCATATACAGTCGATTTTTATCACAACTAAATCGTTCTATTGACCAATCAGAAACCAGGACCAGAACTCTCTCTTATATTATAAGATTTATGCAGCTCGTAGTGCTTCTAAGGTAGATATTTTCCTGTTAGTCAGGATGTATGTGCTTTCAGAGCCATTGATCGCAGGCAAATTTGCACTGAGAGCTTGTCTGGCTTAATGCAGTGATTGTATATAGAGATGTTTAAAAAGGCTTTGTCAGTGACAGTGACATCTTTATCACTGAGATTAGCAGATCAAGTCTCTAAAGTGCTCAAAAACAGACAACAAACCACATCCTCACACGCTGATATACTTATTCAAGGCCCCTGATAGCTTACTCCATTAAAGTGTTATGTAACTCAGCCAGCGCATGTTTATTTTGAATAATATTTCTTGTGGTAATCTATAGAAACCTGTTTCAGCCTCAGAGTGAAACATAAAAAGGAACTTTGCAATTGCAAAAAAAATGCACTGACCCTTTGCAGGGAGTTTGACTGACAGGCATTTTGACCAATCGTAATGCTGAATCTGCCATTTTTGTCCCATAAACAAAACGTTGGTGGACTTGAACTTGAAAATTTTGTGTATTGACGTCTTTACCTTCTGGATGTTTATTCATGTTTATTTCATGATATAACTAATAAAAAGGAGACTGTCACAACACATGGAAGTACCACAAAACAGTGTTTGTTGTTTGAAATTTAAAAAAAAAAAAAGTGAAAAATTAAAGCTGAGACTTTGTTTCCTACTGTACCTAAAGTTACCTGCTCTGTCTCGTCTGTCAGTGTGTTGTCAGTTTCTTCAGTACACTGTGAAATGTAATTAGTTGATTTTACTTAGAAAAACTGTAGAAACCAATTGCACAAAAAAAAAAAACGAAGTAAAGTGAAATAGGAATAGTATGTTGTACTGACAAATGCTTAGTTAGTATAGTTTACTTACACAAGAGTTGTAGTACCTAACAAAGAATTGTTGATTCTTGACTTTAGGTTTACTCTTGACTTAGTATAGCTACTCACTGACTCCCAGAGTGCACTGCGACATGAATAAATTATGCAATTGCTTTGCTTTACTGTTGTTGTTTGTATTTGCCAATTTCATTTGCTGTCTTGTGTCAGTAGTAAAAACAAACAAACAAAAAAAGCTAATGGTTTTTGATACAGTTCTAAAATTAAATAATATATATAAAATATATATAAAAATATATATAAAATAAATTAAAAAAAATAAAATAAAAAAAACAGTAAAATTGTAAAAGATCATTAATTGACATGAAAAATACACAACCTAATGATTTAATTACACTCATAAAAATGATTCTTTAACACTGTTCAGATTATTTTAAAAAATCCTTTTCATTTAACACCATTGTGTTAGGTTTCCCATTTATACAATTGCATTGTGTTAAACTGACTTGAAACAGTTGCGTTTTTGTACAACTCAGTATAACTCAATTAATTTGAGTTGAGAGTACATAAATTATTTTACTTGTGTAACTAGGAAGTGGATTTCCCCTTCCCATCATGCTTTGCATGCTTTGTACAAAGAGAGTAAATGTTGAAATAAAATGTTATTTTATGCATTTTTTTAGTTAAGATGATACAATTGGGAGACTTGTTAATGTTTAATGTTCTTTAATGTTTGTATTTAAAACAGTTTCTGGAGAGTTAATGTTTTTGGGGGTTACCATTGTGGTGAAGTGGAGACCATGAGCTTGGGTTGAGGACCTGCTAACATAAATTACTTTGGGCATGCCATGGAAAGCCATCTTATAGCTAATGCCTAACAAGTTGGTTAATGCCTAAAGTTAAGTACATCAAATGTATAATTTTTTGAGTGTAAAAGGGTTTCTGCCTGGTTATTTGTTTTCCAGTTAAATGTTTTAGTTTGAGCATAAAATAATCACTTCATGAATGTATCAATTTCATTTAAACTATATTTGATCGAATTGAGTTGGCCCAACTCAAACTCAATTACATTTCATTGCATGAATTTAATTTTTATGAGTTGGGGTTACACATATTTATTGGATGGAAATCCTGCCCTTAATTAAATTGAGTTCATCCAATGAATTATTTTTTTGAGTGTAGAATATAGGTCAAAAAAACAAAAACTTTTTAGGAAAATCAACATTAATTTATGAAGTTTGCTTATGTGATGTTCTCTCAAATATTTCAGTTGTATTGAAAATTCAACATTCAAGAAGACTTTGGGAAATGAGTGAATGCAAGTAGTGAAAGAAAGATATGAGTGAAAAGTCTACTAAAAATTGCCCCATCTCAAAAAACTTTCTTTTCTTCTTTCTTTCTTCTTCTTCTGTTGTCATGTTGCACATTAGCAACATATTAGTGCCCTGCTGCCTCTCACTGGTTTATTAATGTCATTGGTTTCTTTGTGGTTACTTGAATATTTTAAGTAAACATCACTCAAAGCAGTAAGTAAATTGCTTTATTTGCCTTGAAAGTAGCTGTAACTTAATAAAACCTAGTAAGTATAGTAACTAAGTAAAGATAACTAATTATATCTAAGTAAGGTAAACGATTGGGTTTTACAGTGTAATGAAGGAACGCAGGACTATGCGAAGGGTAAATCAGAAAAAATATTCACAAAGTACAATATATAAAATGACATTACAAGATATGTTCACATCAGAAGATATAAAGTCCCAATTATGATACATTAAAAAGTTGCAGTTGTGAAGCATATTGTCACGTTGCAAATTATCTTCACAGTGTGGGATATTAAGCTCCAATGGCTGTGAGAAGTTACAAATGTGAGATATAGTGACACTGAAAAAAATATAAAAATAAAAATAATCCCATTGTGAGATGTAAAGTCACATTGCAAAATGTGTCTCAGTCACAGACCATATAAAGTCTAAATTATGAAATATACAGTCACACTAGGAGATATAAAGCCACACTGAGAGATAAAATGTCCCAACTGTGAGATATAAAAATGCAATTTTGAAAATTTTGAAAAAAAAATGAGAAACAAAGTCACAATTGTGGAATATAAAGTCAAACTGAGAGAAGATACAAATTCTTACTTCACGAGTTCACCTGCCCATCCAGTCCCGATGGGCAATAGTAAACAAACTTGGCTTGCTGTCCTTAATGGAGGCCCAAACCTGAGGCTCGGCTTGAGTGCACAGTTCAACCCCCCATTGCGATATTACCTAGAGAAAGAATAACAGAAATAGAGGAGGAGAAGGAGAGGTGGAGGGATGCCGGAAGAACTGACGCTGGGACGGTGCAATGAGAGCTGCTTATATAGGCTCGTAATGATATTTGACAGGACTGAATAATTAGGCTCCTCCCAAACCTACGTTTGGAACTTCATTTACAAGAAGCAAAGTTGCAATGTCAGATGTAAAACAGCAAATATAAGAAACGAAGTCTAATATTATTATATTCAGAGATTTAGAGCCACATCATGAGATAAAAAATTAGAAACAAAGTCACAGTATGAGATGCAATGTGAGACTGAGCAATAAAAGGTTCAATTGTGAGATAAAAACACAAAATGAGAACTAAATTAACAATTGTGGAATACAAAGTTGCATTGTGAGATAAAAAATCTGATAAACAAAGATGCAGTTGTGAAATATATGATGTGAGATACTGTAAAATAAGTTAGAGAGATACATTTTCAATTACAAGAAACAAAGCTGCAATGTGAGATATAAAAAAAGCAAATATAAGAAACAAAGTAGCAATTATGAGAGAAACTCACAAATATAAGAAACAAAGTCACAGTTGTAGAATATGAAATCAAATTGAGAGAGAACATTTCTCATATACAAGAAACAAGGTTGCAGTGTGGGATATAAAATGGCAAATATGAGAAACAACGTTGATAACGATTGTGCAATAACAGCCACATCATGAGATAAAAAGTCTCAGTTACGAGAAACAAAGTCTCAGCTGTGAAATATAAAGTTTCATTGTAAGATATAAAGTCACACTAAGCGATAAAAGGTTAAATTATGAGATAAAAACTCAAACATGAGTTGCACTGACAAAAGCCTCAATTACAAGAAACAAACTCACAATTGCAAAATATTAAGTTTCATTGTAAGATATAGTCACACTTTTTGAGATAAAAAACAAATCAGAAACAAAGATGCAAATTGCAAAACATAGTCACATGGTGAGATATACTGTAAAATCACTGAGAGATACAAATTCTCTTTACAAGAGACAAAGTTGCCATGTGAGATATAAAAAAGCAAATATGAGAAACAAAGTCTCAGTTGTGTGATATAAAAATGCAAAAATTATAAACAGTCAACTGTCAAAATATAAAGTTGCATTGTGAGATGTAAAGCGATAAAGGGTTCAATTCTGAGAATAAAACGCAGAAATGAAAAACAAAGTCACATTGCGAGAGATAAAGTTACACTGAGAAAAAGTCTTAATTACAAGAAACAAACTCAGTTGTAAAATATAAAATTGCATTAAGATATAGTCACTCTAAGTGATTAAAAAGTCTCAATTGTGAGATAAAAACATCTGAGAAACAGACACAATTGCGAAATATAGTCACATGGTGAGATATAAATTCTCGATTACAAGAAAAAAAGTTGCAATGTGAGATACAAAAAAGCAAATATGAGAAAGTAGCAATTGTGAGATAAAGTCACAAATATGAGCAACAAAGTCGCAATAGCAAAATAGTCACATTTAAAGATAAAAAGTCGCACTGAGAAATTAAGAGTTAATTACAAGAAACAAAGTCACTAAATGAGAAAAATGCAAATATGAAAAGTAGCAATTGCAAAATAGTCACATTACACTGAGAGATAAAAAGTCGCAATTACAAGAATTACAGTCGCAATGTGAAATACAAAAAAGTCACATTGTAAATCAGTCACACTGAGAAATATAAAGCCAACTACAAGAAACAAACATGCAATTGTAAAATATAAAGTTGCATTGAGAGATATAAAGTCAAACTGAGCAATAAAGGGTTCAATTCTGAGATGAAAATGCAAAAATGAGAAAATGTCACATTGCGAAAGATAGTTAAACTGAGAGCAAGTCTTAATTACAAGAAGAAAACTCACAATTGCGAAATACAAAGTTTCATTGTCACAAAATGAGATAAAAATGCAAAATATAAAGTGAGATATAAGGTCACACTGAGAGATAAAAAGTCTCAATTTCAACAAACAAAGTCTCAGCTGTGATATAAAAATGCAAAAATTAAAAACATAGTCACATGTATGAAATATAAAGTAGCAATTGTAAAATATTAAGTCACATCACACTGAGAGATAAAAAGTAGCAATTAGAATTACAGTAGCAATGTGAAATACAAAAAAGTGACATTGTAAATCAAAGTCAACTACAAGAAACAAACATGCAGTTGTGAAATATAAAGTTTCATGGAGAGATATAAAGTCAAACTGAGCAATAAAAGGTTCAACTGTCAGATAAAAAAAGCAAAAATGAGAAGTAAAATCACATTACGAGAGATAGTTATACTGAGAAAAAGTCTCAATTACAAGAAACAAACTCAGAATTGTGAAATATATAGTTTCATTGTGAAATATAGTCACACTGAGCAATTAAAAAGTCTTAATTGTGAGATTTCAATCTAATAAACAGAAGCAATTGCAAAATATAGTCACTTGGTGAGATATAAATTCTCAATTACAAGAAACAAAGTTGCAATGTGAGATATAAAAAACCAAATATGAGAAACAAAGTAGCAATTATGAGGTAAAATGACAAATATGAGAAACAAAGTCACAATAGCGAAATAGTCACATTTAGAGATATAGTCACATTACGAGGTGAAAAGAGAGATCAAGACTCAATTACAAAAAAACAAATCACAAAATGAGATAAATAATTGTGAAATATAAAGTCACACTGAGAGATAAAAAGTCGCAATGTGAAATACAAAAAAGTCACATTGTAAATCAAAGTCACACTGAGAAATATATAGTCAACTGCAAGAAACAAACATGCAGTTGTGAAATATAAAGTTGTATTGAGAGAAATAAAGTCAAACTGAGCAATAAAGAGTTCAATTCTGAGATGAAAATGCAAAAAAGAGAAAAGTCACATTGCAAGAGATACAGTTAAACTGAGAACAAGTCTTAATTACAAGAAAGAAACTCACAATTGCAAAATATACAGTTTCATTGTCACAAAATGAGATAAAGGGCTGTCAAACGATTAATCGCGATAAATCGCATACAAAATAAAAGTTTGAGTTTGCCTAATAAACGTGTGTGTACTGTGTGCAATTATGATGTATATATAAATACAAAAATATTCAGATACATATATAAGAAATATTTACAAGTATATGTATTTATTATAATTTTGATATAATTTATATTATATATAAATAGAAATATTTTTTACATAGATAACATATTTGTGTGTATTTATATATACACAATAATTACACACAGTACACACGCATACATTAGGCAAACTCAAACTTATTTTGTATGCGATTAATCGCGATTAATCGTTTGACAGCCCTACAAAAATGCAAAATATAAAGTCATGAGATATAAGGTCACACTGAGAGATAAAAAGTCTCAATTTCAAGAAACAAAGTCTCAGTTGTGATATAAAAATGCAAAAATGAGAAACAGTCACATTTATGAAATATAAAGTTGCAATGTGAGATATAAAGTGACACTGAGCAATAAAAGGTTCAACTGTCAGATAAAAAAAAAGCAAAAATGAGAAACAAAGTCACATTACGAGAGATAGTTATACTGAGAAAAAGTCTCAATTACAAGAAACAAACTCAGATTTGTGAAATATGAGCAAATATGAGAAACAAAGTAGCAATTATGAGGTAAAATGACAAATATGAGAAACAAAGTTACAATAGCGAAATAGTCACATTTAGAGATATAAAGTCACATTGTAAATCAGTCACAGTGAGAAATATAGTCAACTACAAGAAACAAACATGCAATTGTGAAATATAAAGTTGTACTGAGAGATATAAAATCAAACTGAGCAATAAAGGGTTTAATTCTGAGATGAAAACGCAAAAATGGGAAAAAGTCACATTGCAAGAGATACAGTTAAACTGAGAAAAAGTCTTAATTGCAAGAAACAAACTCACAATTGCAAAATATAAAGTCACATTGTGAGATATAAGGTCACACTAAGAGATAAAAAAGTTCGAAAGTTTTTAATTACGAGAAGTCACAATGTGAGATACAAAAATGCAAATATGAGAAATAAAGTCACATTGCAAATCAAAGTCACACTGAGAAATATAAAATCAACTACAAGAGACAAACTCGCAATTGTGCTATATACAGTTGCAATAACCAGTTAAAAAACAAAACATAAAAAAACACTGAGGCAGGAATGGATTTCCACTGTAATCAGTGCACAATACCAGCAGTAAAGCCATTTGATCACTTTCCGTTGCAAAGGACCTTATGTTAACTGCTAAACCATATGGTCAGTTTTATACTTTCTTGGCCAAGCACAAGAAAACATTCATATTCCAAACCCATCAGTTCAACGCAAGTTCTGAACACCTCATTTACCTTTATGTAACATCAAAAGGGCTTAAAATCACTCGCTGTAATGCTAAAAGCTTTGAGAGGACCACTTTGCATAAATATCTGCCTCTTCCACAAGGACCATTGTGAATTTGAAGAAGGACGTTGTGCTTAATCGTACCTTTCATCCTGACCAATGGCATTTTCATTAGAGTTTTTGAATTGAATGTGTTAATCTAAACGGGGGGAGTCAACAGGAGCGCTGGGACCGCTTTGTTTCGCCCGTCTTTTTAGCTAATCAAGTCTGCTGTTCGTCATTAATCACCTCTGTGACTGTGTGGAAATCAAGAGCGACTGAAGAAAGCTGTGACCTCAGCCTCCCCCGCAAGGTCATAGAAATGTGGACAATGGCTTCTTTTTATGCTTATTATTCGGACTCCTTTTTTGCTCTCCTTCATCTGCTCCTCCGTCTCCACTTACTGATGCACCATGTAAATCATCCTCTTTCATTGACACTTTTGTGATGTATGTTTGGCCTTTAATGTAGTACTGAAGAATGTGCACTGCATCTATCTTGCGTTTCCCTCATGGGTCGGATAAACTTGCATTATCTCACTGATGAGCCAGCAAATGGCCGTACTAATGAAATTTCGCTTGGGTTTTGTCAGAGCTCCTCTTCCCCATTGGTTACAAAGGGATCAAGTGTTGTTCAGATGTTGCAGGCCATTCTTAAAGGTTCTTTGTGGGACACTGGCTGTGGTTTGTCCTCATATTCATGAAGGTAACAGTGAATAATGCACAGTTATGTCACTGCTCACTGGCGTTATACTCAGAGTCTGTGGAGTAATGCTCCCATCTAGTGGTAGCATTATCTCAGCACCCTGTGTCTACTGTTTCTAGAAGATATTTTACACCAGGGATCTCCAACCCTGCTCCAGAAGAGCAGCCGTCCTGCAGACTTCAGTTCCAACACACCTGTCTGTAATTATTAAGTAACCCTGAAAACCCTTGATTAGCTGGTTCAGGTGATTGGGGTTGGAGCTGAAATCTGCAGAACGAAAGCTCTCTGGGAGGTTTATAAAGTTTGAAATATGGATATTTTTCTTACATAAATGCATTGATTTGCTTCAGAAGCACTTTTTATGATGGATTGATGCACTTTTTTAGGCTTCAAAATCTTAACAGCCATTATAAAGCTAAAAAGAGCCAGGACATTTTTTAATATAACTCAGATTGTATTCATCTGAAAGAAGTAAGTCATATATACCTGTCTTGAGGGTGAGTAAATCATGGGGTAATTTTTATTTTTGGGTCAACTATCCTTTTAACTATTTATTTACATTTATTTGATTTTATTTAAATAAACATATTTTAATATGTCCATATTTTGGACATTTTTGTCCTTTTCAGTTTTGGTTTATCATTTTGCCTATGTTATTGCCAGCTGCATAAATTTTGGCACAGGTGTGTATTTATATTGGAATTTTACTATGTCACCCCTATTTCCCTTGATTCATTTAATAGATCTATTTTGCACTAGCTAGAAAAAAAAATCCACTCAGGACCTTAAGGGCAAAAATGTCCCCATTGAAAACTGATTTTTTTTTTAATCACAGTGCTAATTAACTGTAAAATGATGCAATTTTTGTTAACAGACTTTCATTCTGTTGGCAAGGCTTTAAAATTATTTTATTTTTTACCATTTTTTACCAGATGGTGCCATTTTTTCAAGTTTGGCCAATAATGCTCGCTTTATTCCTGTTTTCTGCTTCAGCATATTATAGAGCCAACTGGATTAATAATGCAGCTATAATTGTGTGGGTGTGTTGGTATGGATGTCAGAGTGTGGTTTGTATGTGTGTCATAAAAACAATTGTGTGTGCTTGTAATATTTGAGAGAGAAAAACTCACAAATCCAACCACTGTGTGCACCAACGGAGTTTTGCTGGCATCTAATGCGGAAAATCTGGTACCGCATCCAAACAAAATCTTACTGAAAGCTAATTTTTTCAGATATCAACCTCAAATTTGGAACACAACTTTGGTTTTGATTTTCTAGCAAGTTTAGAGTTCAACATGTTTCATAAAATATATATGTTATATAAAATATTGTTCATAAAACATTTTCATAAACTTAAACCTCTATGTGTACTAAGGACCTATGTGTACATTTTTTTTTGTGGAACAAGCAATATTTGGTTAGTTCAAATATATGACATTGGAATAAATTGAATTTCTTTCAACTATATAATAAGGATTTGTTTTCCCCTTTGCAGCTGAGAAGGCTTTCCACAAGATTTTAGTGTTTCTGTGGGAATTTTTTGCTTATTCATCCATCAGATCATTTGTGAAATCAAACACTGATGTTGGACGAGAAAGCCTGGCTCTTTCCAGTTCATCTCAACTGGATGGTGCTGAGGTCAGGACCCTGTGTAGACCAGTCAAGTTCTTCCACAACAATCTCATCCAACCATTTCTTTATAAACCTTGCTTTGTGCATTAGGGCTCAGTGATGCTGGAAAAGAATAGGGCACCAAAGTTGGAAGCATAGCATTGTCCAAAATGTCAAATATTTCCGTTCACTGGAAGTAAGGGGATTAGACCAATCCCTGAAAAACAGCTCCATATGGTTATGGGTCATTCTATAATTAGGGGTACATTTAGAATTTGACAATGTGAAGAAAAAAGTTTTCCTGTTTCCCAAAAACCCAAACATGACCTTACATAGCTGCTTTGAAACCATCTATATTGTATAAAGTGCTATATAAATAAAGGTGATCTGTAGAAATATGTTCATATGTCACAGAGTCACCAGCCACACCCACCTCACCAACCACGCTCTCAGTCTCCCGATTACTAATCACTCACACCTGCATCCACTTACCTGCACATTCAAATACTCACTCACTTCAGTTCCTCGTTGGCTGGTCTCAAGGTTGCACACAGATTTCTCTGCTTTGACGTACCTTCCTGGAACTTACCAAACATGTTCAAATTCCCTCTCGTCGTCCTGGACACTCTGTGGATACAAGATAAGACTGTTTATCCTTCAAACATTTGAGCTTCAGTATTTATGCCTATGTTGACTTTTGAAGTTTGGGAAGTTATCCTCATTTGTGTTTCAGATAAAGAAGCTCCTATTGAACTTAACATTGTCTGCCTCTTCACCAGTTGTGACAGCATAAAATAACATCTATGTTTGCTACTGTCCACTATGTTACCTTTACTGGGTAACACAGTTGATGGGTAACTTAGCTGACATTTTTAGTGTACTGGGCCTATACTCAACATGGAAGCCTAGAACTACTAAGCATATGGTGTGTTTAGAAATATATTTTCATAAACAATACAAGTTTTAGTTTAATTATCTTGTTAAAATTTGCAGCAATAATACTTGTGTAACACTGTTGACAGTCAATTAATCCACTCTTGACAGAGGTTTGCTAGTTAAACCAACGTTAGAGGAAAGAGAGAGGACATAACTTCTAGTGTTTCATCCATGTGCATCTAGAGGAAATATCAGCATACTGTGTAAATTATACGAGAATGGGACAAACCTTTCCGTTTTGAAGCGGGGTTTTCTAGTGGGTAACTTAGTTGACAATGGTATTTTGGATACAAATACACTAACACTTATTATTTTTGAAGAGCACACCCAAATGTCTTGATAACCTAATCTAACTGAAGGCAAAACTATGAAATTAATTTATATTTGAGGTCTTTTTGCACCCTTAAATGCAGAGTAGAATGAGCAACATTACAAAATCGGACAGCTGGATACCAGAGTTGTATGTGATATGAACATCATTTTTGAATGGCAAGATCATTTTATTTAGCAAAATATCTCACCATTCACTGATGCAGCCAGGTCGATCTTAATCATCATTATATGTGACCCTGGACCACAAAACCAGTCTTAAGTCGCTGGATATATTTATAGCAATAGCCAAAAATACATTGTATGGGTCAAAATTATTGATTTTTGTTTTATGCCAAAAATCATTAGGATATTAAGGAAAGATCATGTTCCATGAAGATATTTTGTAAAATTCCTACTATAAATGTATCAAAACTTTATTGTTGATTAGTAATATGCATTACAAACTTTATTTGGACAACTTTAAAGGTCATTTTCTCAATATTTTGAATAATTTTTTTTTTTTTTTTTTCTTGCACCCTCAGATTCCAGATTTTCAAATAGTTGTATGTAAATGTTGTTCTATCATAGCAAACCATACACCAATGGAAAGCTTATTTATTTAGCTTTCAGATGATGTATAAATCTCAATTTGGAAAAAATGACTCATATGACTGGTTTTGTGGTCCGGGTCACATATGTTTGGTCTAAGACAAAACCGCAGCAACTGAGTCATTTTGTGGTGTTTTGCAGGACACTTATAAGAAAAGTGTAGAACAGGGGTGCCCAAAGTTAGTCCTGGAGGGTCGGTGTCCTGCAGAGTTTAGCTCCAACCCCAATTAGACAAACCTGTACCAGATAATCAAGCTCTTACTAGGCATACTAGGAACTTCCCAGCAAGGGTGTTCAGGCAGGTTGGAGCTAAACTCTGCAGGACACCGGCCCTTCAGGACTGACTCTGAGCACCCGTGGTGTAGAAAGTAACACATCTTTAGCAACAGTATGAGAGTGAATAGCACATAACAGACATAATACTGACATAAACATAAGGTGTGTCTGGAAGTAACCTGTCGGTAAGCTCCGCCCCCCTAAGTTACTGTTGCAAACTTAAACAAACAGTTGCTAACTGTCTTACAATGACAGCTATCAGTGTAAAAACCTTGTCCCAAGACGTTTTTGATACAGTTTGGACACAGAAGGACCACCTATCGTCGAGGAGCATAAGTGGGACATAAATATGCCATGGAGGGATATATTAAAGATGTTAAAAATAAATATGCTGGGTAACGAGATTAATTTAGAAGTTAGAGTTTACAGTTCACAATGCGAGCGGGAGATCACAGATGACAACATCCAGGATCAACACTGTTCATGCCCTGCAGGGTAAGTTTACATTAATTTACATTTAACCAGTTTAATAGGGAGAGGCAATAAAATGTCGACCTTTATTTATGTGTTTTCGACCTACACTGTGCATGACGTGAGACCAGTTATTTAATTTGTACATTAGCATGGACTCACTTTAAAGTTTGCTGAATCAGACGATGACATTAAAGTCCCCCAGGCACATCGTTTTACCATTTTTGCAGCATCAACAGCATCAAACCAAGAACTTCAGATCTTCCATTGTTTCTCTATGGCGCTAAAACTTAAAGATCATGTTCTGGTCTCTGTGCAACTTATGCTCAAATGCTCATCTGCGCTTGAGGGGAGGGCCTTACCAATAGGTCAGTTGCATGCTGCCTGAGAAACCTACTTCGCCACCATTTAAACCAGTGGTTCCTAACCACGTTCCTGAAAGCCCCCCAACACTGCATGTTTTCCATGTCTCCTTAATCAAACACACCTGATTCAAATCATCAGTTCATCAGAAAAGACTCCAAGCAAAGCCACTAGAAGGCAAGCCTGCAACTATTAGCCAAAAAAGCACCACGGCTAAAGCTAACGCTTCCAGTCTGTCAGCATGCGGGAAAGGAGACCAGAAGCCGTTTTCTTTGAATGGATGTCAATGAAAGACTGGCTTCACTACGGTGAATAAACAGCTTTTTAGAGGAAACGGCTTATTTTAATGAATCGACAGTCTATCTGTTAATCTTCAACATGTTTTACACTAAACAATACTTTTGCATTGAACTATTTTTAGAGTTTACCACAGAAAAATTCAATTTTTTTTTTGTGACAGGTGGGATTCAGCTTACGGCACTTCTCACTTATTCCTATGGTATCTGTAAATGGCGGATTGAGTGTCGAGTGTGAGTTTTTTTGGAAAATAACAGATCGTTTCATTTGGGATCATTTAGAACCCTTTGAAGCTGCATTTAAACTGCATTTTGGATGTTCAAACTCACAGGCACCATAAAAATCCTGAATTTTTTTCCTCAAGAAACAATTTCTTTACGACTGAAGCCAGACATGAACATCTTGGTGAGTAAATGATCTGTAATTTTTTTGTTCTGCAAGTGAACTTTATATGCTGTCCTTTCCCTAAACAAACAAACAAACAAACAAAAATTGTTCCTGAGAGCAACAGTAAACGGCAAGAGAATATATGCCTCATCTTATGGAGCTCAGATTAAAAACAGAATAGAAAATCTTATTCTTCGCTGTGTCATTTATTTTTTTTTAACACTATACATGATATTTTCTCACACACCTGGTTATCTCTCAGCATGAGAAAACGTCTGGTTTCCGTCTTCTAGTTTTAAAACAGACCGATTCGCGGCACAGCAAGTTTGCAAGCGTCATTACAGTGTAAACTGATGGACAAATATGGGGTTATTTTTGTGTCTTTATTATTCAAACAAAAATACTGTGTTTGAGAGTAAAACTAAGTATTTTGTAATTAAAAAATAAAAGTTTGCAAAAAAAGTCTTCTTAAATCTCAAAAATAAAGAAGTTGATAACAAAAGTATTTGCAGTGCATGTACTTTTCTTTACAATCTTTATTTTTCTTTGCGCACTTCAAACACTTCTCATCGCGAAACCACAAGTTTTGCTCTCCTTTCTGCTTTCTTTTTTTGCGAGTCTAAAATTTTTTTTTGCGAGTTAAAAAGTTTTGCTTGCGAGTAAGCTGTATCTCAGTGGGCGGTCTCTACCTACCAGGATGAAAGGCCTTTTTCTATTGGTCACTCTCGATTGAAGTGACCACGCCCACTACGTTGTGCCGCCAGGCGCCAGTCTGACTGAGGAGCGAGCGAGGTTCAGCCATGGCGAACAACAGCAACAACAGGTCGTTTACTGGGTGAGATAACCAAGTTAACGTCTTAAACTCAGTGACAAGTGAACTTATGTAGTCTCTCTTCTCATGCTCACATATTTAAATACGTAACGTTAGATAAGCCCGCCTGTAGTTCGGCGATACCGTTAAATAGAGGGGCACGAGATGACTCGGATGACGATTGTAATCAAGGTAAAGACCATTATGACATGCAAGAGTCATACAGTTGCAGTATTAACATTAAGTGACATGGCATTTGACACGCGGAAGGTGCAGGAGCAGTGACACTTTCAGCAGTGACACAGTCCATCGGCATATGTCAAAGAAAACCGTATGTGTCACTGGCACTGAGCAGTGGCATGCACCAGTGGCTTCCGTGCGTCAGATGCCATGTCACTTAATGTTAATACTGCAACTGTACGACTCTTGCATGTCATAATGGTCTTTACCTTGATTACAATCGTCATCCGAGTCATCTCGTGCCCCTCTATTTAACGGTATCGCCGAACTACAGGCGGGCTTATCTAACGTTACGTATTTAAATATGTGAGCATGAGAAGATAGACTACATAAGTTCACTTGTCACTGAGTTTAAGACGTTAACTTGGTTATCTCACCCAGTAAACGACCTGTTGTTGCTGTTGTTCGCCATGGCTGAACCTCGCTCGCTCCTCAGTCAGACTGGCGCCTGGCGGCACAACGTAGTGGGCGTGGTCACTTCAATCGAGAGTGACCAATAGAAAAAGGCCTTTCATCCTGGTAGGTAGAGACCGCCCACTGAGATACAGCTTACTCGCAAGCAAAACTTTTTAACTCGCAAACAAAAATTTTAGACTCGCAAAAAAAGAAAGCAGAAAGGAGAGCAAAACTTGTGGTTTCGCGATGAGAAGTGTTTGAAGTGCGCAAAGAAAAATAAAGATTGTAAAGAAAAGTACATGCACTGCAAATACTTTTGTTATCAATTTCTTTATTTTTGAGATTTAAGAAGACTTTTTTTGCAAACTTTTATTTTTTAATTACAAAATACTTAGTTTTACTCTCAAACACAGTATTTTTGTTTGAATAATAAAGACACAAAAATAACCCCATAGACAAACAGAATCATACCTGAAACAGAAAACTAACAAATACAGTAATATTCCCTCCTCACTTCGGAAACGGTGGGTTTCCGCACGGACGCGCTCACACATCAACATATCTCCCATATGAGAAAGTTGGTCTCAAAATTAAAGATAAAAGATAAGCAGGGGTCACTCGTACTTCATAAAATAAACAACAAGCAGTACATAATACATAATAAACGGAACCGTTTTGATGCTATATTACTGATTGTTTATGGTGCTAAGGGTGTTTTTCAGTGATGCATATAACCGTTGGATGAAGCGGTCGTAGCGCTGCTTTATCGTGAACAAAATACAGTTGCTGACCAATCAGAATTGAGGACTGGAACTAACCATTTTATAAAAGACAATAAAATACTGTCACGCAAAATGGATTTTCATATATTTATTTATCTTGGAAAGTTTAATTTGGCTTGAAAGCACATTCTTGTGCCATATTCCAAAATGCACTTATTAAATATATAGAAAAATGCTTATTGTATGAAATTGCAGTGTAGGCCTATGAAATATTGTGTACATGTGTGAACGTGCTATGGATAATAAGCACTATTCTGACCTCTTGTGGTGATTTTAGTCAATTCTGTGCTTATGATTTTTAATAGCTTTGGTCTAGTTTAAAAACATGATTTAATTCTCAGTAGACTGTGTGAATATAAATGTAAAAACTTATAAATGTAAAATAAATCCAGAATAGGAATTTTAAAGCAGGCCTTCAGGTGATTTGGAAAGCATAGTGCTGATACACAAAAGCATGGTTATTCCAACAAATTATTTTGAACTGAAACATATTCCCAATCAATGCACCAACCATCAGAGGGCAAGAGATCACAGTTATTAACTACAAAACTAAAATAACACATCATGGTTTCACATAAAGGTTTCTGACCTGAATCTGGTTCACTATTGCACAACTTTTGATTTTTGTAATTTTATGTGCACAATTTGTGCTCTTATCTGCATCCAGCATTTTTTAGCTGTACAAAACAACTAATTTTGCTGCTTGATATTGTAAATTGGCGTGTCTTTCCATATTATTTTAATGTATTATTTTAATTATGAGCACACTGGCTCGTAGTGCAAACAGTTTTATCATTTACTGAGCGTTGTTATTCTTCTCGTTATTTCCCTATAGCGGATAATGAACTGGAAGTCTCACCCATAGGCTTTTTACCCATAGGTAAGTGGACAAGTGGGTGTGAAGACTGGAAGTGTGTGTTTAACTTTTGATTAACCTGATGGGATGCGACTAAAACACAGTGTAGTAAAATGTAAGTAACGTTTTAATAAAGTTTTATTCACAGATAAACATCTAAATGTCTCTTCAGTCCCTCTGAAACGGATGACACAATTTAGTAATTGTCGTGCTTGTAATTAACTGTTATACCAAAAATGAAAATTTACTCACCCTCAGGCCATCCAAGATGTAGATGAGGTTTTTTTTTGTTTTTGTTTTTGTTTTTTTCTTAATCAGAACAGATTTGTTCTGTTTGTTAGATAAGTTTAGCATTACATCACTTGCTTACCATCATTGTAGTGAATGGGTGCCGTCAGAATGAGAGTTTAATTAGCTGATAAAAACATCATAATAATCCACAAATCCAGCCCATCAGTTAGCATCTTGTAATGTGAAAAGATGTTTGTATTAAACAAATCTATTAAGACGTTTTTAACTTCAAGCTGTTGATTCTGTTTAAAATACAAGTTCTATATCCAGTTTAGCCTTTTCCAAAAAAGTCATCTTGTCTGAATCAAGAGCAAAATATGCACAGATCAAGCACCTTTTTACAATCAAAAACACTCCAAAACTAAAGGACAACAGGGGATGGACACAGAGGAAAAAAAGGAAGAATTATTATGGATTATGGACTCGTATTTTGGCCAAAGTTAATTTTTTATTATTTTTATTATTTTTATTATTATTATTATTATTATTATTATTATTATTATTGTTGTTGTTGTTTTGTTTTTTTCACAAACATTTCACTTGACAAGATGTTAACTGATGGACTGGATTTGTTTGGATTACTTTTGGATTACTGTGATGTTTTTATCAGCTTTTTGGACTCTCATTCTGACGGCACCCATTCACAGCAGAGGATCCACTGGCGAAGTAAGTGTAATGCTAAATTTCTCCAGATCTGTTCCAATGAAAAGATTAACTCATCTGGATGGCCCATGGGTAAGTTCATTTTCATCAGTTTTTTATTTTTGGGTGAACTGTTCCTTTTAATAGTCCTTATAAGTAACAGATGCCACACAATTTAATAACTAAGATATTTGTAATTACGGGTAATTCTTTGCATTATATTTTACTACCAAATGATAAGTTATATCTAATTTATTCACTCTCAAATAGTCAAGACCCCAAGTGTGGGTATTGGCCCGGTGTTAACGAATTGGTTTGTTAAAGTTGGAAGCAACTAACTCATTAAGACAGTCACTAGTTGCCACATATTAATGTAGCTTGAAAAAAGTGTTACTGCAAACTCCCCACCACTAATGCATGGTATTTCAGCTCTGTAGCTCAGTTCTGTTTTAAGATGTTCTGTTTTTTGAAAGTTGTTTATTTCTCTAGAATCGCTCTCAGAACAGACTTATGGGAAAGTCCACAGCTCCTTTCAACAAAGAAACCCTGTGTTATTAGTGAGTCAGCCTACAGATGTTTTTGAGTTTGGATAAGGTGCATGTTTGGGGGAGCCTTTTTCCATCGTCAGACTCTGTGTAAATCAAACTATCAAAGGTTTCTTTGAACATATTTGCTAGAATGAGGGAGTAGCAAGATGATTTCAGCAGTGAAAAATATATACAGCTCAAACTGACTTACTTTATTCAAAATATGCTGTGTGAATAGTGGTGTTTTGTTGCTAGTTTACTTCATGCCTTCACTCTGAAAACTACTGAAAACAGTTAATACTTTTAAACTGTTTATGCCCTTCACAAAGACACTTACTAATGAGAAATACTACATTCAATAATGCATTCTTCTAAAGGTTCAGCCACATAAAATTTCACTCAAATTTCCATGAAACTTAAAAGGCAAAACAGCTCCACTGTATGTTGTCAATTGTGTAGTAATGTAAGCATAACTCACACTGAAGTCACTTTTAAAATCAATCAAATTTCTGTTTCACAATGCATCGAATTACCTTGAACCCTCTGTGAAATCTGCATGAGAAAATAAGTAAATAAATTAGTGCTGTCAAACGATTAATCGCATCCAAAATATATATATATATTTTTTTTGTTTACATAATATATTTGTGTATACTGTGTATATTTATTATGAACATATAAATACACACACATGCTTGGATATATTTAAGAAAAATGTTGTTTATATATTGAATATATGTATATATAATATTATATGAATAAAAATATATACATGCAAATATATGTAAACATTTTCTAAATGTATACTGTATGTGTGTGTATTTATATATACACAATAAATATACACTGTACACACACATATATTGGAATGCGATTAATCGTGATTAATCATTTGATAGCACTTAAATAAATAAATTAAATAAATAAATACTACAGTATACTGTATAGCCAAGCTACTAATTATGTAAATACCTGTGAGATGGGTGCAGTTGTGGTGGAGAAAGGTTAAGTTTGTGTTTCTGTTGAGGATCATATTTGATACATCAGGTTTACATACTGTAGTAAGTATGATATAGGAAAATATGGAGCTCATACACTGAATTCGGAGGCCCAAACAGGTAAAAACATGCAATTTGATGCGATTCCTGATATTTGTATGGCCATAAAGATGAAATTCTGGTAGCTTATAATGTACAGTATTGCAGACTATTTACATAAAATGCATACAGACTTCAGTTGTTGCTCTGTATCTCTCAATACAGTTAAGGTAAAAAAAAATTTACACCCCCCTTTCAGAATCATTAAAAATGTTAATTATTTTACCAAAATTTTACCCCCCTCAACCCCCCCCCCCAAAAAAAAGACGTTTACATATAGTCTACAAGAGAAAATAATAGTTACATTTATAAAATTAACCTGGATTTGATTCTTAATACTATGTTGTTACCTGAATGATCCACAGCTGTGTAGGTTTTTGTTTTGTTTTGTTTTGTTTTGTTTAGTGTCTTGAACAGTTAAACTACCCGCTGTTCTTTAGAACAATCCTTCAGGTCTCACAAATTCTGGTTTTCCATCCATTTTTGTGTAAATGAACCCCTTCCAACAATGACTGTATGATTTTGAGATCCATCTTTTCACACTGAGGACAATTGAGGGATTCATATGCAACTATTACAGAAGGTTCAAACGCTCACTGATGCTTCAGAAGGAAAAACAATGCATTAAGAGCTGGGGGTGAAAACTTTTGAACAGAATGGAGATGTGTTCATTTTTCTTACTTTGCCTAAATATCATATTTTTTTTCATTTAGTACTGCCCTTCAGAAGCTACAGAAGATACTTACATGTTTCTCAGAAGACAAAATAAGTTAAATTTACCCTGATCTTCAAATTTAAAAAGTTTTCACCCCCCAGCTTTTAATGCATCATGTTTCCTTCTGGAGCATCAGTGAGTGTTTAAACCATTTGTAAGAGTTGCATATGAGTCCCTCAGATGTTCAAACAAGGGACTGGTGAACAACTATCACAAAACAAAAACAAAGCAAACCAAAACAAAAATACACACACACACACACACACACACACACACACACACACACACACACACACAGAGCTCTGGATCATGCAGGTAACAACAATATTAAGAATCAAGGGGATGTAAACTTTTAAACAGGGTCATTTTTATAAATTCAGCTATTATCTTCTCTTCAGCATCAAATCACTTTTACAATTAAACTAAAAGGCCATTTATTTTCTTAAAAAAAAAAGTAAAAGTATAATCTATCTTAGATGACAGAAGGCATGTAGTAGGCCTAGTAAAACAGGTTTTTTCAGCAAAGTTTTGATCAAACTGATAATTTAGAGACGTTTGAATAATTTAGAGCGTATGAACAAATATTACACAGTAGGCTTTATAAGGTTAGTAACAGTTTAACTTTTAGGAAACAACGCTAACAGATGGACAAGAAAAGGTAGCTTTCATTTGAATATCATACGCGACTATGTACAATCAGGAACTATGGGTCTTACACTATGTATGGGTGTTGGCAACACGGAAGGATGTTCGAGAGGATCCTCCAATGATACCGCATGGGTGGGAGTAATTCAAGGTTGAAGGGACAGTATTTTGTAACGTAGTAATAGTACGAAAAAAATAGTCAACTGCCAGCTGTCCACTAGCTTTTTGTTTATTTTTTGTCGTGCTCGAAGCTGACAGTTCTAAAGGTCGCGGAGTGAATTTAATTTGGGGATCCTTACGAGGTAAGAATGAGGCACGTGTATTTAAACAATACACGTATTATATTGGGCACTAATCCTCTTCTATGTGTGCTTTTTGACAGTTCGAACGGTTTTTTTAAGCTTTCTTTCTGCCTTTTCCTCATGTCTGCTATGCACACGTGGTGTGGCAAGCTCTCCATTTATCGGCTGATGCAACACCACTTTGAAAGATGACGAGATATCGCATGAATTCATCTAACTTAGAAGTTTATCTATCTGTTTGCTTGTTGTAGGAATCTGTTCGCGTCGTTTAAGTACATCTGGTGTGATTATTATCTGTTCTTATATCGGAATTAGGGGTGAATTAGGAATAGCTAGCGCCTGTGTGGGCAGCGCGTGCACGTCCGTGTGTAGTAGTGAGTTGTAAATCATTTTCTGTAAGCCGGATGCGAGCGGAATTGTGAATAACCAAATCTCAAACAAGACCCAAAAAATCGCAAGACCACAAAGATGACATGTGGCATGTAAGCACTACTTTCGTCTTCTCCTGTGGTTTTAAACTGGTTGGTGCAGTTTTAGTATTTTTACCGAATCTTACCGGGTTTCTAAAAAAAAGGTGATTCTTTTTATAATTCAAATGAACCGATTTGTGTGAACCGAAACCGCGACTTAACATTAAAATGGTAAAGAACTGAGGACATTTTATTTCACAACTCAAGCGAATCGTTTCCCTCAAAATTGTTCATTGAAAGAATCCGTCTGAACTAAATGATTCGAACACCACGCGGTGGACAGTGTGCATTGTTTCGGTTTGGCGCGTGTAAGTGCAAGAACTGCTCACTGCAGAGCCGAGTGGCCTCCAGCGCCCCCTCTTTGGATGTCCAGCTCCACCTTTGTGTGAACTAATGGGGTTCCAGCGAGGGGGAGTTAGAGCTCCAGCTCCTCCCCTAAAAAGGCGCACTCTGTAAGTGCGCCTTTTTATGACGTTTAAAAAATGCGGGAAATTTGTTTGCTACATTGTATACCTGCAAACGCGTCGTCTTTCTGCATAAAACAACATTCTGAACAAGAAATTGTCCATTTATTTGAATCGAACAAAAGCGAAGAAAACGAACTGTGGTAAGCGCTTGTTTACGTTTTGCTTCATATGTGAAATGAAAATGAAGATGTATTAGTTAACTCAATAGCAAAATATAGAGATGATCTGAACCCAGGAAATCAGTATTCAAATGTAATACTCGTACTCATATATAGATATCTAACGCAAAGTGTGTGTAAGAATGAACAACATTATGGCAGATTCCCATACAAATGCAGCGTGACATTAACACTGCCTTTAATAACATTAGCAGACATTACATTTTATAATGCTTAACATGCCATTGTTTACAGTACACTAAAAAAAAATTAACTTTATTTTCATTTTAAGCCTCATGTTTAAATATAACAGCTTATCTGTGGTGTGCATTGTAGAAGATTTAATAATGATTTATTGCTTAAAGTCACCCTGAGTACGCTGATACTAGGTCTGTTTACAAAGTATCTTATCTTTATCAAAAAGAGGTAGTTCTTTATCATGTATCATGCTATTTGTGAAAAAACAGCTTCTGCAATTAGGCCTTTTTATATTTTCCATTTCCTTAAGATTTAATTTAATGAAAGAATCATATTGAGTCCTGTATGTTATACATTAAGTCTTCAAAACTTTAAATCGTTTTGGTTTTCATGCCTGTGTTTGATACAAAATCTAAATGAATTAGATTCAAGATCTACAAAGGGAGTAAAACTCTAGTTAAAAATAATGTGTGTTTCTAAATAAGAATTATTGAATCATTTTTATTTGTATATGCAGCACCAATATAATGCTTAGTAAAAAGGCAAAATGAAAGATGTGGTGTAAACATTTTTGAGTGATGATGCATTGAGTTTAAACAGACTTTAATACTATTTGAACTAATTCAGGAAAAGAATCAAAGAAAGTTGTTTGATAGTTTTCTCTGTATCTTGAAACACAGCCATGAACAACTGCAAACATAATGGTCAAGGTGACTGTGCCCTAGTTTATCACATGTGTTTGAATATTATGTTTGAGGAAGGTGCAAGCTATATTGAATTCAGCGGAGTTGTAAAATGAAGATTTATATTTCCAAGAAGTGAATGCATTTAGCGGACATCCATATAATGCCTTTAAATGCCTGTGTGGTAAAATATGTAGAGAAACAATTTCAGTGAGTGATTGCATAAGTTATTATCTACAAATTCTTAGTTGATTTGGGTGTTTATGATATGGGCTGTTGGAGCTGTAACAAAGCAAATTTGTTGCGCGTGACCATCCCTGATTCTGTTTGATTCAAACCAATGTATTTATTTATTATGTGGTTATGTTCATATTGACAGAAGTCAGTCAGAGTACATTAAAAGTGTATTAACAAAGCTGTTACTGTAGAGTTGAAGAGCGGTGAACTGTGTTTGCTTTTCAGGGCATGTCGTGTTAAAGTGCCATGACTTTGTCTTGACAGTTTTTGTTTGGACAGTAAAAGGGTCAGATGTGCAGATATAAAGTTGGCATGAGTATATGGCAGGTTTTAAACCCCAGAAATCCCTTTGGGTCGCTTCAATAAATCACCTGTCATCGCTATTTTGTTTCGAGGATGCTTGTGGTTTTCACATCAGCATAGGGTGGTTTTGTTTTTCATCATTAATACCCTTTATATTTCAGGAGACAGTGTTAATATTGCCATGATGACATGGGCTGGTTTGATCAGTGTGGGTGTTGGCAGGCCTCTGCTGTTTGATTGGACTAAACGTCCATAAAGGTGTGAGTTTTATCAATGGTCTATATTAATACGCTGCCTTATAATATACACAATATCAGTCGCACACACAAACATCCAGGAGCGCAGAAATTGTCAATGCTGTTGACTTTATTCACAAAAAATGCTTCGCTACTGAAAAGCAAACTAATTCTACTAGTTTTCAAATTATTTAAATGCACAGCTTCACTAGAAAAATTTAGCATCAGCCTCAGGTTATTCACACAAGCACATTCATTCAAATGTATTTTAATGTATTCAAATAATTTTACTGAGTTACTTCATTTTATTTCAGAATTCTCGTTCCAAAGACTTGTAGCTAAAGTAATGAATAATATAATGAAAATGAACTTTTTTTTTTTTTTTCTTTTTTTTTATCCTTCCGGATAAATATTGTGCTGCTACAATGGCGTTTTAGTGCCACGTTAAAAGATTTTAAAAAAACATTTAATATTACGAGATTAAAGTCGCAATATTCTGAGAATAAAGTCAAAATATTTAGACAATAAAGTCAAAATTACGAGAATAAAATTGAAGTGTTTAGAGAATAACTAGCCTATTGCACATGGAAATGGCCCAGATTAGGAGCACCGGGAGATAGATTTCAAATTCTGTCAGTTTTATAGTGAAATACAAGCAATATGTCTGTTACAATGTGTTTTTTTTTTAATGTGGCGTCACAGATGGCGTATTCGCCTCAGTTTAAGCAGCATGTGAATCAGTCATCTTTCCGATTACAATGAAACATTCATTTCATTAAATTAGGCTATACTGTTTTTATTTATTTATTTTTTTTAATTCCTTCTGATGTTTCTTCATGTTTATATTGTGCTGTAAACTTAAAATAAAGAGGAAAACACATTTAATTTGTATTTCGTGATAAAACTGGCAGAACTTGAAAGCGGAGCTGTGTTATATTAAAAGCAACAAAGCACAGAATTATTGCAATTACTGGGTGCCTGGCGTGCAACAAATAATAGAAGACGTTAAATATTATTTTCATCATTAACTGTATTATACTGTGAATAAAACAGCTTGTGAAAAGTCACCTATATACCTCAGAAAAGACAAAAATGTAACTTATGTTAATGAGTTGGAGTCCACTTCATCCTTTTGAATGTTTTATTGTTGTTTTTAATTAAATACATGTGAGAAATGAAAGATTGGACTCCACAGATGTTTTTTTGTAGAGTAGGTTGTGGAATTTTCACAAAACGAATGGCTCATTGTAATCAAAAAGACGACTGATTCACATGAATACAGTGATCTGTTCACATTAAAGAGCTTGAAAAACACATTATTGCAAGACACATAGTTTGTATTTTGCTACAAATCAGATTTTGAAAGCTGAGACGGTATTTTATATTAAAAGTACAGAGAGCACAAAGCTTATTGCTATTATTGGGTGGCTGGCGCACTACAAAAAGGCCTAATGAAAGCAATCGAAGATGTGAAATATTATTTCTAAGCATACGGTTACTGCGAGTATAACACATGGTATGATTTCTACTAATAATCACACATATATTCAAATAAATTCTGGCGGAATACATATATATATATATATATATATATATATATTATTATTATTATTATTATTATTATTATTATTATTATTATTATTATATTTTTTTTTTTATTTTTTTCTTCTTCTAGTAGTCTTGAATGAGAGAGATAAAAGTATACACCATTCAAAAGTTTGGGATCCGTAAGTTTTTTTTTTTTTTTCATAGAAAATCATAATTTTATTTCACAAGGATGCATTAAATCAAGTAAAAGTGACAGTAAGGACATTTATAATCTTACAAAAATAAATGCTCTTCTTTTGAACTTTCTAGATATCAAAAAATCTATCAAGGTTTCCGTTATGTTTTCAACAAGATCTTTTTCTGCATATTAGAATGATTTCTGAAGGATCATGTGACACTGAAGACTAGAGTAATGATGCTGAGAAGTCAGCTTTGCCATAAATTTAAAGTTAAAAGTTAAATAAAGCTGTTGTACTGTTAAATATTTAGATATTCGGTTTTCACTGTGTTTTTGATCAAATAAATGCAGCCTTGGTAAGCAAACTTAAAAAAAAAAAAAAAAAAAAACACTATACACTTTCAGACCCATGACTCTAGGGTGGTAGTACAAAATTCTATCAGCCAATTGCTGTTGCTTTGTTTCACATTTACATTTGTTTAGTTAGTTGTTAGTTATTAGTTGTACTAGATGTACGTCCATGTGCCTTAGATTCCAGTACAACTTTGATCTAATCAGATGCTGACATTTGTCCGAACAAAAGTCAGAGTCAACCGACCTGGGCATCATGACCTCACTGAAGAGGTGTGTGTACGTGTGACTGAGCACAATGTGACCGGCTAATGTGTTTGGATGCCTCACGTTTCTGCTGGTGCACTGTGATTGGTGGAAATTGGGACAAGGCCCTCTCCCAGCCCACTTACTGAATTTACACTTGATGGAAACACGAGTTTCCATGCATGTGTTGCTATAGCAGTTTAAATTAGATATGGATGTGCTAATATTACTCTTCAAGGCTGTGAGTGGCAGATGTTCCAGTGTGCCTTTCGCAATCGTGTGTTGCCACACAGCAGCGTTAGGCTGTATAATACGCAGGCTTTGTTCCATTACACTGCCCCAAATAAACAGCCCCCAGAATGTCAATGTTAATGTCGACAAGCATCCACTGAGAATGTATTCAGAAGAGCCCCAAATAAGTAGTTGTGTTGCTTTGTTTTGACCAGTGGTACTCAACCAGGGGCCCGGGACCCCTGGAGACTTTCAAGGGGGCCTCAAAATGGCTTAAAAGATTCAAAAGAAGTCAAAAATACTAATTTCCCCACCCCCAGACCTGGAAAATGTATTAAGATCTTGGGTCTTGGAGCCAAAAAGGTTGAGAGCCACTGATTAAGACTAATGAATAGGTTCTGCACTGTTTGTCTACACTAGTCAACATTTGAAGTGGATCAAAAAAGTTCATCAAAGTTGTCCTAAGACAAGAACGGGTATTGTTTTGGTTTTAGGGCAACTTCGATGAAAGGTTTTGATCCACTTCAAATGTTGACTGCTGTATACTGAAAGACTTTCAAAGGAATAGTTCATCCAAAAATGGAAATACTGTCATCATTCCATACTGTTCCAAACCAGTATGGCTTGCTTGCTTGCTTTTGGGAAAGAAGATCTTTTGAATACTTGCATACCGTGAGAGACACTTCACAAGCATTTTACCATTTCTTTTGAGAAAAACTATTGTCATACAAACAGAAACTTAAAGGTCTTCACTGCAACCCATCAAAAAAGTTCAGTTTAACTTGAAAAAACTGTGACAGAAATGCATTATATACTTCTAATAATAAAATCTTTAAACATTTTATTTATTTAAGGAATATTTATCTATTGAAAAATTATCTACCGGAATGTACTTAGCAGAAAAATGCAAATACACAACATAGGGCCCTGTGATTTCCGCAATGCGGAAAACACAGACGGAATCACGGAATACAGTCATAAAAATGGAATTTACTGAATAACGCAGAATGTCACGGAATTGGTCAAAGTTTGAATGAATTAATCAAAAGTATGTCATTACACTTAAATCAAATCACAATATGGACTAGTATAAATACATGAACAATATCTGCTGAGAGTCACTTCATGAGCATTAACTAGCGTTATATCACATACACACAGAAATGTAAAGGTAGACACGGCAACCCGTCAAAATAAAAGTCCGGTTTAACTTGAACACATTGTGCCAGAAATATATTATTACTACTACTACTAATATTACTAAAATGATACAAACATTATTTTTTAGGGTATAATTACACAACATTTCTTCCGTGTTTTAATTTTAATAGTAAATTCCCCTTTGTTTGCCAAAAAATGTTTGCTTAATTTTCAATCATTAAAAGATAAATGAAATTAATGTTTTATGCCTTCATTTGATAACCAGGACATTTTAAATACACAACACAGAATTTCTGAGGGTAAAAAACCTTTCATAAGGCTATTTTAAGAATAAATTTGAATAAACTAAGTATGCAATTAAATAATTAGACATGCTAAAATAGAAAATTTGATAACAATAATTATTTTTGGTGAGAAAAAGGGCCCTAAACATGTCATTTTTGTTAAACCTTTATTAAATTGATGTGAAATTGTGTAAGTTTCATGATTTTAATTAATTAGACATGCTCTTTGATTAATAAAATTTAATTTAACCATTAAAAAGGTGTTGAGAAAAATTAAAACGGGGAAAAAACGGAATCCAGAAAAATTAAAATGGAAAAAACGGAATTTGGATTTCATAGGGCCTTAACAAAGTATTTCTAAAGGGGGAAAAACAAACAAACAAACAAACAAACAAACAAACAAAAATATATATATATTATTGTTGTTATTATTATTATTATTATTATTATTATTATTATTATTATTATAAATTTTTTTTTTTTTTTTTTTTTTTTTTAATTTTGAATAAATTGCTGTTAAATTGTGTAAGTTTAATGATTTCAATTTATTATACATGCTTTTTGATTAATAAATTGTAATCAGTAACCAGTAAAATTGATTCTAGGAAAGTTAAAACAGGAAAAAAAAAAAAAATTCATAGGGCCCTACTTTTTGGTGATTGATAGGCATGGCCATTATAAATTGAATTAGGGCCCTATGAAATCCGTTTTATTTTTTCCCTGTTTTAATTTTTCTAGACTTTGTTTTAATAGTTCTATTTAAAATGTTCTATTAATAAAATATTAATGAAAAACATGTCTGATTAATTGAAATCATGAATCTTATGCAATTTAACAGCAATTTATTAAACATTTAATGAAACAAGTAATTTTTAAGGCACTATGAAATATTATTTTTTCTCTCAAATTTATTTATTTATTTATTTATTTTTTAAACCAAATTCTGTGTTTTTCATTAATTCCATTGTAATGGTTTCATTAGATTTTAATAATTACAAACAAAATAATTTATAAATTCAATAATTTAATTTATATGTGACCCTGGACCACAAAACCAGTCTTAAGTTGCTGGGTTATATTTGTAGCAATAGCCAAAAATACATTGTATGGGTCAAAATTATTGATTTTTATTTTATGCCAAAAATCATTAGGAAATTGAGTAAAGTTATGTTCCATGAAGATTTTTTGTAAAATTCCTACTGTAAATGTATCAACTTAATTTTTGATTACTAATGTGCATTATTAAAAACTTCATTTGGAAAACTTTAAAAGCGATTTTCTCAATATTTTTGTTTTATTTATTTATTTTTTTTGTTTGTTTTTTTTTTTTTTTTTTTTTTGCACCCTCAGATTCAGGTTTCAAATGATGTATAGATCTCAGTTTCTGACAGATTTGGTCAAAAATGGACCCTTATGACTAGTTTTGTGGTCCAAGGTCACATATTTAAATAGTATTTTGCAACGTAATATTCACAGACACCAGTCCATATCACGGTTTGATTTAAGTGTGCAGACCTATGCTTTTATTTTTTTATTTATTTATTTTTTTCATCCAAAACTTGTCAAATTCCATGACATTCAGCATATTAAGTAAATTCCATTTTTATGACTGGATTCTGCATTCCCGTCCCCGTTTTCCACATTTCTGAAATCATAGGGCCACATTATTTCAAAGCATATATGAGCTGTCATTTAAAGGTTGAAATATCTTGAAATAACGTCTAAGTGTCAGAGGTGTTTCGTGACAGAAGGCAGAGACAGGCAGAGTGACAGTAGGACTGTCTGCAGCTGCTGGTCTTCACGTGACCTCACGATGTGCTATTTGTGGCCCGAGCTTTGAATGAGTTAGTTGCTACAAAGGCATTTCACTCGTGCTACATACAGACACAGGTTTGAACACCTCCCCCTTCTTGTATTTATTACGAGTCAAGAGAGAAAAGACATCATCAAAGGTTTTACTTCACAAATCTTCATTGTGTTTGATACCTGGAGGAGGTGCTGAACCGACCCCGGAGCTCACAGAAAAGAATCACCAGACTTTATTTGTATTTTGAGGATTTCCTCGCTCTGCTGTTTTGAGTTGGTAAGAAAAAGATCTGAAACTTTAGAGCGCTCTGATTAGCGGCCTTTGAGGGTTTGATGTCTTGCTGTTTATGTTGCTCGAGTTTCCCATGAAACCCGTTATTGGTTTTTCTCACTAAATGATGCAATGGAACTCATTTGTTTTATAGGCTTAAGGGTTTCTCAGTGGCCTTTTGGGAACCTCAGTATGTGTATTTTAGACTAAATTATCTTCTAATGTCTCTCCTTTGAGTAATCAAACATGAATGGAATATTGTGAAGTAGTCTTTCTGTTTTTTTAGCCATGATGTACCAGTAAAATAAATGTAATCCATGTCAAGAACATGTTAATGTTGAGTATAATAAATACATATTTAGCATATTATTCACCTAAATATCAAATGCTTTTCATCTCTCTGTTAGGAGCTGATGAAATAAGGTGTCCTGTTTAAACCGTAAAAGGGAATAACACCCGTAAGCACACGTCCATCCGTTTATTGGCGCACGGTGTATTCATTACATGTCTTATTCTCTCCAAATATGATCAGTGACGTTAGCTTTGCACTTGTGTGTTTATAAAAGGTCCTACTGTAAAGTTCAAGTGATACCTTGGCTTACCTCTAGACTCCTTTTAGCTCACAGCTATTACAGTAACGATGAGTAAGAGAAATCACGCTAGCTGTGGTGGTGGTACCAGGCTCAAATATCATCACTCTTGTGACTCTCCCAGCTTATGTCAGGATTGCGCTTCTTGCATCATTTAGTAATTTAAGAATCGAGAGGTTCAAAAGACTGTTTTTACATCTTATTTGAATATTTTTACATATATTGATGTCATAAACTAACTTTATGTTAAAGGAGCACTCCACTTTTTTTTTTTTGAAAATAGGCTCATTTTCTAACTCCCCTAGAGTTAAACAGTTGAGTTTTACCATTTTCAAATCCATTCAACCGATCTCCAGGTCTGGTGGTAGCACTTTTAGCATAGCTTAGCATCGAACATTGAATCTGATTAGACCGATTGCATCTCGCTCAAAAATGACCACATATAATGATGATATTTTTCCTATTTAAAACTTGACTCTTCTGTAGGTATTTCGTGTACTAAGACTGGCGGAAAATGAAAAGTTGTGATTTTTCTAGGCTGATATGGCTAGGAACTATACTCTCATTCCGGCGTAAAAATCAAGGAACTTTGCAGCCGTACCATGGGTGCAGCAGGCGCGAACTTATTACGCAGCGCCTGAAAGTGACCGGCACTAAGTTTGTGTAGATGCAGAGTTGCAGCCGGCAGAGTTGCGCCCATGATACGGCAGCAAAGTTCCTTGATTATTACGCCGGAATGAGAGTATAGTTCCTGGCCATATCGGCCTAAAAAATCGCAACTTTTATTTTTTCGTCCGTCTTTGTACACAATGTAACTACAGAAGTCATTTTCGGTCATTTTTGAGCGAGATGCTAAGCTATGCTAAAAGTGCTACCACCAGACCCGGAGATCGGCTGAATGGATTCAAAAACGGTAAAACTCAACTGTTTAACTCTGAGGGAGTTGGAAAATGAGCCTATTTTCAAAAAAAGTGGAGTGTTCCTTTAAGAACATTACTGTATACCGAAATGACACTATAAAAGGTAAATGGAGGGAAAACATTATTAGTGTGGCTGATAGAGACAGATCAATTGATTTTGAATTATTGAACTATGTTTGATGCATCGATTTACCTTACGGTTACTTCACAACTTTGAATTTATATTTAATATTTAGTATTATATAATTTATAAAATTAATACATATGAAAATGATTTGAAATGTCGCAGTGAATTAAATGCAACAGTGTGCATAAAAATGCCGTCATTAATGATTTGTGAAAGTGAAAACCATATAATTTGAAAGTGCTACCATATAATTTGCAAAATTATGATTAGTAAACCTAAAATTCTAACTTGTTAAAACTAAAAATAACTTTAACAACCTTGACTTGAAGCAAACTAATGTACTGTTTATCAGAATAGTTATGAATTGATGTTCTTTGTTTTGTTTTTCCAGGTCATTGGTCCTACAGTGAACGGCTTGTGTGTTTTTGTGTGTGTGTGTGTGTGTGTGTGTGTGTGTTTGTTTGTGTGTCTGAGTGTTTAAGGAAATCAACATGGTCCTCACCCACCTCAAAGGCGTTGGGAAGCAGCTTCTGCGAGTGAAAGTGGTTGACTGCAGCACAGAAGAGTCTCGGCTTTCCCGATGCCTCAACACCTTTGACCTGGTGGCACTAGGAGTGGGCAGCACATTGGGCGCTGGAGTCTATGTGCTGGCCGGGGCCGTGGCACGAGAAAATGCTGGTCCGGCCATCGTCCTGTCCTTTCTGATAGCAGCGTTAGCCTCAGTCATGGCCGGACTGTGCTACGCCGAGTTTGGGGCGCGTGTTCCCAGAACAGGCTCTGCGTATCTGTACAGCTACGTGACGGTGGGTGAACTGTGGGCCTTCATCACCGGCTGGAACCTCATCCTGTCTTACATCATAGGTGAGAATATTTCAAGTGTCTTGGATGGAATCTATGAACAGAAAAGCAAACGCTATAATACTTTCATACACCGTTTAGTTTACTAACTTTGTTTAAAGTTCTGTGTAATAATTTGTTCATTAGAACTGTTAAACAGAGGCTGTAAACTAATTTCAGTGCTGTCAAAATAAGAGTCCTGTGCAGTGTCAAAATAAGTTATATCGTGCCTAACAGAAAAAATGTATGCCAATGCCAGTAATTTCAAAAATGTCAAATATCAAGATATTGCATGACCACAATTGTAATATTTTTATTTTTTTGTTTTTTTTTTCCTCTCAGGAACATCCAGTGTTGCTCGGGCCTGGAGTGCGACATTTGATGAGCTTATTGGGAAACATATAGAGAATTTCTGCAGGTTACACATGAGTATGAATGCCCCGGGGGTGCTAGCAGAGTATCCTGACATGTTTGCTGTGGTCATCATCCTCACACTGACAGGTAAGCCATTAAGAGTCAGATTGGACTAATATACTTCAGTTTGTGTATATTCAGGAAGGCAACAAATAATTGTTGTGTTTGTTTTGCAGCTTTGTTGGCATTTGGGGTGAAGGAGTCCGCTATGGTCAATAAGGTGTTCACCTGCGTTAACGTTCTGGTGCTGATGTTTGTGGTCGTGTCGGGCCTGATCAAAGGAACCCTCAAAAACTGGAACCTGGATCCTAATGAAATCCTCAACCACACATCCTATGAGAAGTAAGGAATTTTTCCTCCCTTTCATAGAGGCACAATATATTTTGTGAAATGGGTGTTTTATTACAGATCAAGGTCAAAAAAGAAACAAAGTATGTTTTGCATATTTTGACGTGCATCTGGGTGGTACAAATGAATTATCGTAAAAGGCAAACATGTAGGGCGAGGACTAAGTTTTATCTTCTTGATTAGATTTTGAGATGTGGTCACGGTGTTATTGTAAAGTAAAATAAAAAAAATAAAGATTATTTGTGTTCGTAGAAAATATTAGGTACGCTGCCATTCAAATGTTAAGGATCGGTAAGATTTATGCTCATCAAAGTTGCATTTATTTGTTTAAAAATACAGGAAAAAAAGAGTAATATTATGAAATATTATTGCAATTTAATTAATAGTTTTCTATTTTAATGTACTTTTAAATATAATTGATTTCTGTAATAAAAGGCTGAATTTTCTGATGCTTTTTCTTAATTACTCCAGTCTTTAGTGTCACCTGATCCTTCAGGATACATTCTACATTTATTATCAGTGTTGGAAACAGTTATGCTGCTTAATATTTTTTGGAAACTGTGATACTTTTTGTTTTAGGATTCTTTGATGAATGAATAAAAATTTAAAAAAGAACAGCATTTACTCAAAATAGAAATCTTTTCTAACGATACAAGTCTTTACTATCGCTTTTTATCAATTTAACACGTCCTTGCTAAATAAAAGTATTGATTCTTTCAAGCAAAGACAGAAAAAATGTACTGACCCCACATTTTGAACGGTAGTGTATATTGTTAGAAAAGATTTCTATTTTAAATAAATGAAAATTCAGCTTTGCAGCACAGAAATGAATTCTATTTTAAAGTATATTAAAATAGAAAACCACTATTTTAAATTGCAATAATATTTCACAATATTACTGTATTTTCTGTATTTTTTAAAAAATAAATTCAGCCTTGATGAGGAGAAAATACTACTTTTAAAAAAAACATTAAAAATCTTACTGTCAAACTTTTGAATGGCAGTGTAACTAACCAAACTAACTAAAACTGAAAAAAAAACTAATTAAAAAAAGAAAATATAAAAACTAAAGCTAATTCAAAACATTAGTAATTTCTCCACCAGAAAGAAGTGTCATTTTCACCAGAAGAATGAAATATGACCGTATTAAACATTAGAAGATCAAAAAGTATTTGCTTTAATGAACCATTTACAGTAAGATTAATAACATGCGTTTAAAAAAACAGAATTTAAAACAGAGTCTGTTTTTGAGGTGTTTTATGTGATATGTTGCATATGAAGTAATCAAAATTCCCCATATTAATCTTATTACTGTACTGTGAAAATAAATTTGATATTTAAATTGTAGCATTTGTTGTATTGCCTTTAATTTTTGCATATAAAAAAAGGCTGTTTTACAGTAATTTAAATTTTAAAAATGATACTACACCAATAATGAAAATCAAATGAGATTTTACATGGACAATCTTAATGATAATCTAAATCATAATGTGAAAAAGGAAAATTTGAATGCTTTATGTTGTCATCTTTGTCTGATACTATATCCGCACGTATCATATTTGATACACGAGTTTCTAAGACATATATTGACTCAATGAGAGCAATACTTTCTTTAAAAACCTATTGTATCTGTTTGGATACGTGTATTCTGCCACCTTGTGGAATTTCACTGTACTGCAGGCAGTAGAGGGGTGATTTTCTAGCTTTTCAAAATGGCGACTGCGATTTCATCACGCCAGACGCTTTCGGCAGGAAAATAAAGGACAATTTCAAGTTGTTAAGGTAAAAATAACATGTGTATTGCGCCCAATATAATTAATTAAACACTTTCTGAATTGAAACAATGCATAATTACTTAATGATTTAATCGTTAAATTGCAATTAAATCGTGTTAGAATTTGTGTATCAAATTTGATACTGCGGGTATTAATGGTGCTTTATGTCTAAACCGTCATGTCACATTGTTGTAATGAAATCTACTTTATGACTACCACAATGCAAACACACACAATATTGGGATGATTCAATTAATCTAATTAATGACTGAAAGGCCATATTAAAATATAAATTGTGTTAAAAATGAAACTGCAGGTATATAAGGTGCTTTATCCCTGAACAGTCGTGTCACATTTTTGTAATGTAATCTACAATATGCTTACCACAAATACATTTGTTATTTTTACAGTAATAATTCCTCTAAAATCATAATCAATATGCTGGGTTCATCAATTTGTTATGTGTATTTTTAGATGTCAAAAAGATTAGAGGAAGAAGAGAGAAAAAGAAAGCATCTTGAAAATGTCATCGACATAATAATGGATGGCAATTCAAGTGACCTAGAGCAGTCAGAGGAAGAGGAGGATGATGAGGAATGGGAATGGGAATCAGGCCATGCATGATGATGGAAGTTCAGACAGCAGTGATGAGGAAGATTATCAAGAAGAAAGCGTAGTCCAGAGCAGCATAGAAGTTGAGGTCCCAACAACACAGGACACAATCAAAAAGCAGTCAGTGAAGGATAATGCAAAAAAGAAAAATATAGATGGAGAAAAAAACAATTTCAACCTCCATCTGTCGATTTCATTGCATCTGATGAGGAAGGGACAGAAGACAGGTGTAACTGGACTCCATACATGTATTTCAAACAGTTTGTCACTGATGAAATGCTACAGGAAACGGCAGAACAAACAAATCTGTACAGCGTACAAAAAGAGGGCAAGTCGATAAACACAACTGCCAAAGAGATAGAGCAAGTTCTAGGCATGTACATGCATATGGGGTTAGTACAGATGTCCTGCGTGAGAGCATATTGGGAGATGGAGACAAAGCTTCCTGCAGTTTGTGATGTAATGTCTCGAGATCGGTTTCTGAAATTGCTCACTGATTCACTTTCAGGACAATTTCCGTGTTTCTGATGATGCAAAGAAAGATAAACTGTTAAAGGCATAATAGTTTTTTTGTATCTAAAATCTACACTGTTGTAAGCAAAAAGTTCCCAAAAAGCCTGATGTATCAAATGTGATACAAAAAATATATCATAAACAAAATTAGTTGGCAAAAATTTTTTTTTTGATTTTGTTTAAAGGCTTAATAAACATCTGATTTCCAAAAAATATATAATTTTCTGCCAATTTTTTAATGTGTCAGGCTTTATAGGGTTATGTCTTATCTTATCTTATATTCTCTTTTGTTTTTGCAGTGTATCAGAGATATTGCCGTCTGATGAGAGTTTGGGTGTTGGCGGTTTCATGCCGTTTGGTTTCTCTGGAGTTCTGTCCGGTGCCGCCACCTGTTTTTACGCTTTTGTTGGGTTTGATTGTATCGCCACAACAGGTTAGTATTAGAAGTCTGATCTAACTGAAGTCAGGTTCCATATGGAAGTGATATTTGAAGGCATTTTTAAGTCAAATGCACTGAAAAATCAGATTTTTATTTTTTTTTCCATGTTTCAGGTGAAGAAGTGAAGAATCCTCAGAGGGCGATACCCATTGGCATTGTAGCATCTCTTCTCATCTGCTTCGTCGCCTACTTTGGCGTATCAGCCGCCCTCACGATGATGATGCCGTACTACATGCTGGATAAAAACAGCCCTCTTCCTGTGGCCTTCAAATATGTGGGCTGGGAAGGGGCGACGTACGCAGTAGCCGTCGGTTCCCTTTGTGCTTTGTCCACCAGGTAAGAACTACACAGGTGCTATCTAAGTTGTCGGTTTTGTGTGTTTGTGTATTTGCATAGCATTATTTGTTTTAAAGCTGCAGTATGTTGTTTCAGTGCCATTATCGGCACCAAACTTCGGAAAGCTCCATTAGAAATGGAAATATCTGCAAATACACATGCACAAAATGCTCACTGAAGTTATGGCATTTAAATTTTTTTTTCTTCTCTCTCTCCATGATATGACCCTGTTATGGAAGCCTGTTTCTGCCACTGAATAAAAAATTAAAAAACGGTTATTGTGACTTCTCTCAGAATTTTGACTTTTTTATTCAGAATTGCGTGATACGAACTCGTAATTCAGACTTTTTTTCCCTCAGAATTGTGAGTTATAAACCTGCTATTATGAGAAATGAAGTCAGACTGCAAGATAAAAACTCGCAGAGACTTTTTCTCGCAAATGCAAGTTTGTATCTCGCAATTCTGACTTTTTTCTTGCAATTCTGGCTTTTTTTTTTTTTTTCTCCCAATTGTTTTTGAGACATACATTAAGACAAACTCACAATGGCAAGTTATAAAGTCAAATTTGAGGGGGAAAAGACTGATGTTCTCAAAATTGCAAACTTGTATCTCGCAATTCTGAGTTAAGTCACAATTGCTATATATAAACTATAAACTTTAAAAAAAAATAAAAAAAAAAGTGAGTTTATATCTTGCAATTCTGACTTCATTTCTCAGACTTGCAAGTTCACAATCACAATTCTGAGAATAAAAGTCAGAACTGCAAGATGTAAACTCGCAATTGCGATAAAGTCAGAATTGTGAGGAAAAAAGAGCAATTACCTTTTTACCTTCACTTTTATTTAGTGGTGGAAATGGGCTTCCATACTCTTTAATACCAGAACAATGAGGTGTAAAGATGTGTAGAACTTAATATACAAATTACTACCAAGTTAATTTAGCTGCAGTGTTTTAAAGTAATTGTAATGTTTTATGTTAATGAGTTACAAATATTTTAAAGTGCAACTAAAAACAAATGTACATAGAATCAAACATGTTGCACAAATATTTCAGTGATGTCTCACAAGCAATAATGAATGACTATAGAAATAGTAAGTGACAGAATGATTATTTTCATGGAGTGGGAGACCTGGAGTGGGTGGGGCTTAGTCTGTACATGGTCTCTGATTGGTTACATGCTGCTGCAAACACATACATCCACTATTTTTCAGAAGTTTGGGATCAGTAAGAAAGGTTTTACTGCCATTCTTGCTAAATAAAATAATTTCTTTAAAAAAAATACCTCATACTTTTGAATGGTAGTGTATATTGGTAGGATCTTAATTTTTTTTTTTTTTTTTTTTTTTTTTTTTTTTATGGCACACTCAATGTTTTTTTTTTTTTTTTTGTTTTTTTTTTCCTGATAAAGCTAATTAGCTTCAGTAGATGTTAAATGCACAAGCTAACTGCACTGCATGGCTTGAATCTGTTTCTCTCCCCCTAACTAGTCTGTTGGGCTCCATGTTCCCAATGCCCCGTGTAATATGGGCCATGGCTGAAGACGGGCTGCTCTTCAAGTTCTTGGCCAACATCAGTGAAAAATCCAAAACGCCCATAATGGCCACTGTAACCTCAGGCATAGTGGCAGGTGAGGACGCTCATTCAAACTACTAACCGACTCGCTCCTTTACAGATCTCACAGCGATCCAGCAACCTCTCGAACTGCACCATGACTAAATATGAACAAAACTCATCCACTAAACTCCAGCAATGCCAGAGAACTGACCCTTAACTGACCCTTTAGAATATGTTTATTTATGCAAACGGGCTTTACTCAAGCCTTTATGTTCAGAGAATTGCAGTAGGCTAAACAAAACAACGTAGGCGTAGAGTTTGGTCACGTTTATGATTACAAAAAGTCTGAACTGCATAAATTAAGCTACGTTTCAATTGAGGAGCTGAACTATAAGGTGTATATTGAGCTTTTGCTCTCCTTTATGTTCAGCTTTAGTGGTGAGTCTAGGGACATCTGCTATTTTCTGAACCGGGCTCATATTTGACGTTCAGATTTCAATCATATATCCACTCATCCTCCCTCCCCTGCTTGTGTAGTCTGCTGGGCTCCATGTTCCCACTGCCACGCATTATCTTTGCCATGGCAAATGACGGTCTGATCTTCACCTTCCTGTCTCGCGTCAGTGAGAGGAAGACGCCCATCATCGCCACCATGGCGGCCGGGCTTCTGTCCGGTAAGCGTAGAGGAGAAATGGATTAACCTGTAGTGTATAGCAGGATTCATGTGTCTCTCTTCCTTTTAATAGATTTATCATCAAACTCTAATATAAAGTGTTAAGATGATTATACTTAATGTACTTTAGTTTGTACTTTTTAATCACACCTAAAACCTTTTAACTGCATGTCAGTCAAGCATTGTCAGCGAGACTTACATTTCTGTATTACTACTAGTGCAGGATGTTGTTTTTATACCTTTGGCACCGGCTGTTAACAGGATATGCGGCAATGCTGAGAGAGGATATGCAATGTCAGATATCTAACGCGGTCTGCACAGAATCTGAAGTGTTGTTTGTTTTCTTTTTAAATATGGCACATCATTAACTGTTTTTAATTTGGGTTTTGACAGATTTTAACAGATTATTGTGTGTTACTAATGACTTCTTGTTGGTTGTTATTACATTTTTATATGCCACAAGGATATATTTACAGTTCACTAATAATGTTGACACCACAACAACACTACTGTTCAAAAATTTGAGCAGCAAGTCAGCATATTAGAATGATTTCTGAAGGATCGTGTATAATAGACAACTGAAGTAGTGATTTTTTTTTTTTTTTTTTTTTTTTTTTTTTAAATATTTGTAAATATTAAAATGACTTTTTTTAATTACAGATATTTTAGCTCTTAAAAATTGCTTTCAAAAATGAAAAAATAAATTTATGATTTTAAACTGTTATTTTAAATTGTAATAATATTTGACCGTATTACTGTTTTCTGTTTCTATTTTTTTTAAATCTGTATTTTAATCAATTAAATACAGCCTCTGTTAGCTTTTTATCTTACCAACTTCAAATGTTTGAACGGTAGTGTATTAATAATCATGCTGCTACTCCTACTGTTTGTGAACTTGTTATAATTATTACAGTCAGTACAACAGCTGAATCATTCTCTTGCAGTAACACACACCTCTTCTCTCCACAGCGGTGATGGCTTTCCTGTTCGATCTAAAAGATCTGGTTGATCTCATGTCCATTGGCACGCTGCTGGCGTACACACTAGTTGCGGCCTGTGTCTTAGTCTTGAGGTACGGCTTCAGATTTTCTGCTATGAACAGGGAGGCACGGAGTTGACATTACCAGTTCTGTTTTATATTTTGTAATTAATCATTTTGCCTTTTTTTCCTAATAATCACACTAAATTAATTTTAAATTGACAGCCTTGCTTTTAATGTATTTAATGTATATTGTTAGTTTAGTATAATTTGTTTTTGTTAATATTTTTGGAGATGTGATGCAGAGCAGCAACTCCATAAATGCAGTTATGCCCTAAAATTCAAGATATTGGTGCAAAAAATGTTTCTGTATCTGTTTTGTCTCAAATTTATATCACACGAGTGCTGCTTTTGTCTTGATCACGAGCTTAAATGTGATTTTCTAAAACAGTTCAGTAAATAGAAAGTTGATATTGTGTTATTTTAAACTAAAATATGATATGTTTTTGCTGAATTTTGCAGACAATATATTACCTTTGAAGCCATAGCAGAATTGTTGCACGTCTCAGAGCAACACAGCGGTGTTTAGTTTCTGAATGAATCCGCATTTTGAACGAATCGTTTGAATCAATGATTCAAAACCCCAGTCATAAAGAGAGCCATTTACTTCATTCCTGAATAAAGCAGCTATTTGAATGAATCAAATGAATAAATGAAAGACTCTTAAGACATTTACTGCCACCTACTGGCAGATTTAGTTCTTATTTAGAGAATCATTTCATTTAAAAAATTCTAATAATAAAAATAAAAACATTAAAGGGATAGTTTACCCAAAAGATTTAACTCTGTCATCATTTACTCACCCTCATGTCATTTCAAACCTTTCTTTTGTGGGACATAAAAGAAGGTATTTTGAAGGCTGTTCGTAACAAAACAGTTTTGGTTACCAATGACTTTCATTGTATGAACAAAAAATACTGATATGTTTCTAAAATTATCTTTTATGTTCCATAGTTTACGTTAGGCCATTGCAGCCTGAATGTTTGTGTAATCTGATGTTGAATTACATAAAATATTTCTTTTTCTAATGCTACAAATTGTAATGTCTACTTAATACATTCTCAACTGACACAAAAATAGCTTTACATATCTTTTGTGGGTATTAAGTAATTGAAACATCATGTGATTAATTAGATTAAAAATATTAATCGACAGCCCTACTATTTTTTTTATTTTAATGTCTAATGTCGTGTTTAATTTTAGGTGTAGTTAATGTTTGGTATTTGTGGTAATGATTTTTTTTTTTTTTTTTTTTTTTTATAATGCCAAGTTCTGAAACTCTAGATGGCTCAGGCTGATGGGTCATTAATCCAAACTGATGATATTCACAGCGTTCATGTTGCATATGCAGCCAATAAGCTTGCTACTTTACTTTTAAATGGCTGGTTAGCATTCACTAGACCATTTTGCAGTGCACATTCAGAGTTCCTCTGAAACCCTCCACCTCCCCAGCTCCACCTGTATAGATCTACTATGGGTTATTATATATGCTGTTTATGCAGCAGCAGTATTTCTTAAATGCTCACAGCACTGTAACGGCATATGTATTGGCAGTAGCAAGTTCCTATACTTTCTTTGCAGCAGCAGCAGCAATAATTTACAACATCAGCAATAACCAACGGTAGCAGCAATTCAGCAGCGTATCAGATCTGTTCCACCAAGACCAAATACACTAACATTGTCATATACATTACCATGCTAAAATCCTCAGAGAGTTGTCATGATAGAAATGGCTATAGTTTTAGTAAACAGTAATAACTGTTATCATATTAAGGTTTAGACTATTACATTTCTCTCTCTCAGGTACCAGCCAGAGCAGCCCAGTGTGAATGTCCAGTATCAGAGAGCCAGTTGTCAGGAGGAAATGGAGGCTGAATCCATCAACGAGAGCAGTGCTGGTTTCCTGCCTGGGTCTCAAGATCTCTGCAGCCTCAGCAACCTACTGTTCCCCAAAAACGAGGAACCGTCTCGTCTCTCTGGCTTCACCGTTAACATCTGCACCAGTGTATTAGGTCAGACACGTGTGCATGCAAATTTTAAAATAATTATTGTATTCACTTTAGCAGCTGTGAGTTCTTCACAGTGTGAGTCACCGTTTCCTTCTTCTCTCTGTAGGTGTTCTGGTGTGTGTGTTTTGTGTCGTGGCGGTTCAGGGTGGATTTCAGGTCTGGGCTGTTGCAGTTCTTGTCGTTCTGGCTGCTGTTTGTTTTGTCATCACCATGTTAATAGGGCGGCAGCCTGAGAGCAAGACAAAACTGTCTTTTAAGGTACAAAAAATGCCTGCATGCACACAGGGAGCTTTATAACCGCTGTTTATAGCAGTTTGTAAAGACAGGTGGATGTTTGTGTGTGTACCCAGGTTCCGCTGCTGCCATTCCTTCCCGTCCTCAGCATGTTTATTAACGTGTACCTGATGATGCAGCTGGACAAAGGCACCTGGATGCGCTTCGCCATTTGGATGGCTATAGGTAAGTCTGTAATACATCACATAGGCTTTAAATGTGGGAAAATCACTATAACATTCTGTCTAAACCACACACAATAAAGGGAATCAGGTGTTTCATACAAGACTAGAGTAGGTGGACCTAGGATTTTATAGAGGGGTCAGGGGACATGATTCCCTGTAAGAAAATGGAATGTAAAATGGATCTAGTGCACTTTAGGAGCAAAATTAAGAAAAAAACAAAAAAGTATTTACATTTACAAGCTAACTGAATATTTATTAATATAATTATAGATAACTAGATCAGCTTATTATGTAATAACTAGATTATTAACTACATTAATGTATTGCTATTGTAATACAGCTTCACTGTAAAATGAAAAAATAATTTTATAAATAATTTAATTTACCAGGCAAACGTTTGACACTTCATGTTTTTAACTTTTTTTTTTTTTTTTTTTTTTAATAATCTTGTTGTCACCAAGACTGCATTCAATCAAAAATACAGTAAATATAGTATAGTAACAGAAATATAGTGAAATGATATTACAATTTAAAGTAATTGTTTTTAATTTTAATAAATGTTAATGTCATTTGTTCCTTTCATTTCAAAGCAAGAAACCGTTCTTATGTTGATAACAGTTTTTGCTTTGTAATATTTTGTGGAAACTGTGATAGTCAAAAATTTGGGTTTACTTTTATTTATTTATTTTAATAAAAATACTTCTATTCCAGGAGGACACATTAAATTGCACAAAAGTGAAAATTATATGTATAATGTTACAGTGATTTTAAATATTATTTATAAATAAACATATATTTAGCAAAGGATTTTATATTTAAATAAGCATCAAAAACTGTTGATAATAATCAAGAAACATTATTGATAATTAAGCACCAATAATTATTGATTTCGGAAAACATCAAGTAACAGATATGGACGCCCGTTTCCACCACTGAATAAAAAATTGGAGAAAAAAGGGTAATTGCGACTTTTTATCTCACAACACTGACTTATTTTTCTAGCAAATGCATGTTTACGTCTTACAATTCTGACGTTCTTTCTCAGAATAGCATGATACAAACAATTACAAATTTGCAATTTTGACACAAGATACAACTTACAAATTTGCAACATACAAATTTGCAGTTTTGACTTCATTTCTCAGAATTGAAGATATAAACTCACAATCCTGAAAAATGAAGACAGAATTGCGTGATATAAATTCGCTATTGTGAGTTAAGTCTGAATTGCGAGACAAAGCTGCAATTCTGAGATATAAGTCACAATTCTGAGAAAGTATTTAAATTTTTTTTTTTTTCAATTTCAACTTTTGTCACAAATAGTCGCAATTCTAAAGAAAAAAACGTCACAATTCTGAGAAATAGTCACAATTCGGAGTCTTTATTTCAAATTTTTTATTTTGACTTTTCTTTTGTTCCAAATAAAGTTGCAATTCTAAAATAACATTGCAATTCTGAGAAAATAAAAGTTGCAATTCTGAGAAAGTCGCAGTTCTGAGTATTTATTTTGACTTTTAATTTCGACTTTTCTTTCATTGCAAATAGTCACAATTCTGAAATAATGTTGCAATTTTGAGAAAAAAGTCCTTAATCTGACTTTTTTTTTTTTTTTCTTTCATCGTAAATAGTATTTCATAATGTTGCTGTTTTTACTGTATTTTTGATTAAATGAATGCAGCTCAAAAAAAAAAAAAAAAAGTTAAAATATTAATTTCTTTACTACCAAGGGTTCAGGATTCTGTGTCACAGGTTTATAATGCTTCACATTCAAAATCTAGTGAAATGCTGTAAACTACTGCCCTTCAAAATGTTAAAAATTATGCAACTGCCAAAATAAAGCATCCCAAATTACCAAATGTGTGTTAAACTCACAGCATATGTAGAGATGCGTTCACTGTATTTACTCAGATGCTGAAGACAATGGATCATGAGCTGCTCACGTGTAAATGAACACAGATCTGAAACACACAGCCCAACAGACTAAATATTTAGTTCTCATGTAACTTTTTGTTATTTGATAAGTGCGCTACACTAAAGGTTAACATTTATTGTGTATCGCATTATGCTTAGGACGGTAAAATACACAGCCTTGAATAGCTAATGCAACAGCAACATGATAAAACACAGTAAATAGGTACAGTTATTAATAATAATCACCATAAACTTTGATTACAGACAGAAAACAAGTACAAGGTATTTTGCTCTCCTTGAACTTCTTTGTTTCTTTCTAGGTTTTGTTATTTATTTTGGCTACGGGATTTGGCACAGCACAGAAGCGGCCTTGGCCAGTAACGACACAGAAGACAACACCTTCAAACCCACAATGACAAACGAACCAGCCACACCTGAGAAAGAGGCTTTCTTGAGTAACGGTATTAGTGCCAGAGCAGACGAGAGCAGCGACCCTTGAAGAAAAAACACTTGAAATGTGCTGTTACGGATGACGTGCTCACCATATCGACGTATGTGACTTACAACAACTGAAACGTCCAAACCGAGAGCTGCTATTGATGTTCAAGACAATGTCGTTTGTGTGTTACTGTAGGTCCAAAGCACCTTTAAGCAGCATTACAACATGTGACGATTATTATCTACCAGATGAATTGCCTGTTGTTCAGGTAAAATTTGAAGGACAGAATTAATGATCATAATGTGTACATAAAGATGTGCACTGCACTATTAGAACAGTCAGTTTTTCCTTTGTCTAATTGGTTTATTTTTAACTATTTATTTTTATAGCATGTGGTCATCATGCTTTATAAAAATTATTTTGAGCAAAACGCATCACGTTGTTACCCATAACTTTTTTTTGTGCATTTTGTATGTCGAATGCAAAGGGACGCACCAGTTCAGTGTCTGCTGATACTGACAGTTGCTTTATCTGCAGCCTTGCTTTAAAACACTGATAGTTGCATAGCCTCTGAAGAAATTTAAATATTAAGTTTAATCTGACATTTCAAATATTTATTTAGCTGACCTAAGGTGCTTTAATTAAATTTTCTCATTGTGAGAAGGTTCTTCATGCTGCAAATCGCAGCTCAGCTGTCAAGACAGAGACTTTTTTTTTTTTTTTTTTCTTTGACAGGTTTGTAACTGTCCAGTGCCTTTTCTCACCCTTTTTGGTTGACAGTGCTAATGTCTCCTCGCACTGGCAATGATTTGTAGTGGCCAATTCTGGTGCCACTTTTCAGACTTTGAGGCGGTTGCCAACCCGTTGGGTTGGGAGAAAAAAACTGTGCAATTAAAGTCTTGGATCTGGGAAAATCTTTGTTCAGAGGGATTGTAATGAATGTTTGTTTGGTCAGTTTCCTTTCCATTCTGTTGTGTGCATGTTGATTCTCTGTTAGCTGTTTTACACTTGTATCTGGTGTTAGGCTTAATTTTGTACAGTATTTTTGGACTTTTATGCATTGTACTTTTATTGTTCATATCTTTTATTGTCTGCTGATTTGTTTAAAAGCAAAAAAGCCAAAGAATTCATGATTACGATTGTTTTGATTATTGACATTTTGCATAAACCAAACATTGATTTTGCAGACACATTATTGCATGTCACTGTGCATTTTGTGCAGTGTATTTTTAAGTAATTCAAAAATATTTGGTTGTTCATGTTCAAAAGGTTTGTAAATTTACTGTAAATATTTGCTTTTCTTGTAATAAATTATTTTCTTGTTTGTAAAGAGACTTTCTCTCTTTTTCTTTTTATTTTCTTATTTTAAAACCAAAACAATACCCATTCTTGCCTTAGGACAATATTTTATTTTTTTTTTTTTTTCCCACTTCATATGTTGACTACTATGTCATGAACCAGTTTTTCTTGGTATTTTGACACATCACCATTGCGCTAAAAATAAACTCTCTCATAACTTAAATGTTCAATGTAACGCTGAAACCCTGTTGTAATTGTTAGAATGGTCACAGATCAGCAATCTCCACATAAAACTGATTGTGTAGACCGAACTGTAAGCTGTAGAGACTTGAAACTTGGAGGAATGGTAGTACTCACACCACCTACAATGCGACCAAGGCTCGCCCCAATCGGCCCGACGGGGGCGCTACAGTGATCAAAAGTACGAAATCGCTCATAACTCCTAAACCGTCAGTTGCAAGTGTCCTATATATGTCGTTGGAATCCTTCTCTCACACCGGACAAAATGCATGCCTTGGATTCTAACACCTTTTTCGGGTATTCTGCGTTTTTTGAAAAACCTGCTTTTGTGAACTAGTCCTAGGCTTTTTTGCCTGATTGGAACCAAACAGTGCAGAAATATTCTCTGGACCGTGAATACCAATAATTGTCAAAAAAAAAAAAAGTTAAATTTTCGACTCACCGTCACAAAGTGACGCCAAAGGATTCAAAGGGGGACGGGCCACTTTTAGTAAAATATTTTTGGCAAACTCAGAACGCTTATGTAAGAACTCAATCTGAGGTCACAGGAAAAAATCACGGAGCTTGGCCACTTGGTGGCGCTATAAGAGGGGGGAAAACATAAAAATGGCTATAACTGTGCAACCATTTGTCCTATCAATATGAAAATTGGTGTGCACAGTCTTGGACCGACATGCCACAAGTGTCTACAAGAACATTTGTGTACCTCAAAAAACGTGGGCGCCATTGGACGATGAAATCTGAGCACCTGTTAGACAAGGTTAATAGGCCGCACAGCCCCAAAGGTCTGAGAGAAAATTGAAAGAAATCAGCCACTGGGGGGCGATATCACATTTTTCAAGGGCACAAACAATTGTATGGCGCATGTCTTTTTGCACATACGTGCAATGTTCGTATCATACACATTCATATCTCCTCATTCCGGACAACTTTGCCTCTAGAACCACTGCTGCCAATTAAATCTTTTGTTAAATGATTGAGAAGATATAAAGAAAAAAACACTCTCTGTACTCTCTATGCCAACAATTGTCAAAAAATAAATAAATAAATAAATAAATTTAACCTTTGGGAAGCTATAATGCAGTCGATTAGAAAAGGGGCCTGTCCAAATTTACCCAAAATCCTATAAAGCCTAAAGGAAAGCTCAAAACTTCATGAAGCCCACTGAGCACAGGTAACAGGTAATTCTAAACAAGAATGAAAAGTTTTAAGGAGATCAGACCACAGTTGGTGCTATAACAGTTATAGACATAAAAAAAAAAAAAACATGGTATTTGTATGGTAAATTACCTGGAGTTGCTAAAAATGCTTTTTTAAATCATTGATTTAGGTGGCTACAGGCTTGCTAAGTAAATTCTTTTTTCATATATGCTTAAATGCCTTAAAGCAGTTGAACCCTGGTAATCGCTTCTTGCAGCTATATTATATAATTGTAATTTTTAACTGAATTTTTGTTTGCCAATAAGTGGCAGTTATAAATGAATACATTTAAAGCTAAAACAAACAGACTAAAACTATTATACTATAATTGCTGTCATATTTAGCTTAGTCATTGGTTACAGTTATTATGTTTTATACTCATTTTGTAAATGAAACACTTTTTGCAAAATGCTAAACACATTCTCTACATTAGAAATGAGCTAATGTAAAACTAACAGCTCTTGTGTTTGATTTTGGAAACACTGCAACTGCCACACTTACGTGAAAATATTTTTACAGTTAGAAATCAAAGTTCAGTGTCTTGAGGATAAAAAAAAAATGTATTGCATTTATTTTATGGTGTAAATATACCTGATTTGATCACTTAGAAATTAATACTCAATGTTTTTAGAAACAGTACTTCGTAAATATATACTAAATATGCATACAAGTCACCTTTTTTTCTATATTCCTATATTTCTAGTTACAATAGTTTTGAAGGACATGTTTGCTTTTACAGACACATGGTTGGGCAGCCCTGTAATATCTAAGACATTTTTAAGACAACCCTATTGTGCCAGCTCATATGCTTATTTACACATTAGTGAGGAATGAATCAGTTTAGTGACAAGTAAGTAGTCTGTCCTTGTATGTCCTTCAGCAAAATCATTGACCCTTTATTCAAGTCATTTTGTTTATTTCATTTACTGGAGCAGAGTTTAATTAAAATGTTTAATATTTATATATATATAGGAGACGGCACAAAACAAGTCAACAAGTCCCAACTTTGCAGTGACTGGATCATACAGTAGAGGGCGTAATAATGCAGAAAATAATTATGGGAAGGCGTATTAAATAATTTAAAAGAAAATGAAAGAAAGAAAGAAAGAAAGAAAGAAAGAAAGAAAGAAAGAGACCCACCAGGCCTTTAAAACAATCCAACTGAGGTGAATAGACCAAAAAAGTTACCTAAAAAGTAAAATACTTTAAAAAAAAAGTCCGCACACTCTCAAAAATCAAAAAGTCACAAGCGAGATGAAAGCAATGTGAGCAATTTACGTTTGCATTTACATTTAGACATTTAATAGACGCTTTTAGCCAAAGCGACGTACAAAAGAGGACAATAGAAGCAATCAAAATATTTGATAAAATATAACATTTACTGAAAACAAGGCAAACGTTTTGGTCATATGACCATTTTCAATGCCAAGCTAACAGTGTTGAAGATGGCTCCTATATGTTAAACAAAGTATGTAGACAAGGTTGATTTGACTTATATTGTTATAATAAAGTCATGTTTTAAGTTCTTCTGTGAGAAGAAAGAGAAACACCGTCTCGGGTTGGCGTCAGACTCTTTTGGTTGTCTTTATTGTGCAAATATAACATGAATTATGAAATTAATATTTTAACTTAATTCCCTGATTGGTAAAGTATCATTTGCCCAGCTGTGTGTGCTTTTATAAAAGCAAAATGAGATGATTTTATAGGCTACTTTTATACTGGCAATTGAATAAGTTGCCTATATTGTTCACAATTCAGTACAAGCCTTGTATCTATCTATCTATCTATCTATCTATCTATCTATCTATCTATCTATCTATCATTAGTAAATGATTTAAGACTTGTTTATTGAATCACTTGACGAATCGTTTGAGGGATTCTAATGAGGTGGTTACTTGTCGACACCTGCTGGCATAACAGTGTAACTTAAAGTCGATTGTCAGTTGTTGGTAATGATTCTTGGATGGTCTTTAATAATTTTGTAATTATAAAATAAGGGTCAGACTTCTTCTTTTTTTTTTTTTTTCCCAAGAATGGCTTTGTATATGGAGGGAGATACTGCTGTTTCACTTCTTGCTCACTTTTTGCATTGTGATACTCCAATTTACAGATACAACCTTGACAAGACATTGTATAAATATTGATATATTCAATATTGGTGGGTACATTTTAAATTAACAGTTAGGTGAATGTTCCTCTTTATTGGAAGTATCTAATTCTGATATAGGCTAACTAAGCCAAAAGATTAATCTAATCTTTAAGCATAATGGTGTTTTGTAATTTTATCAGACTTTTTTCACGACATGCAAATATGTATGTTTAAGAGACAGGTTTAAGAGATTTAAACTGCTGTTTTTCATCTTTTTCGTCTTGCTGCAACATCTGGATCAAACCACCTTCTGGAAAAGTCGAAAAAACAAGATCAACAGTCACTACATCACACTGGCTCTCTGATGAACCTTTAAAAGTGCACTTTGTTATCTACTCTTGTCAGCTTCTACACATTCACACAAACACTGAATGTTGGTAAAACAAGGGAGTAAAAGAGCTGAGAGCAAAATGTTGTTCTGCTTCAATTTTCAATGGATTGCATGCAAAGCTCAGTTACTGGTCTCATTTGATGTTTATACCCTGGCAAAACTTTATTCTAAAACATACTAACATTTTTATTCAAGTCAAGGTACATTATTTGTCCTCATAAAATGATTAATAAACTCCTTTACATGAACACACCAAATAACAAAAAGAAACAAATTACACAACTCACAGATCTACAACCAAAAGATCAGTTGTGAATATTTTGCTGAGGCTTTATGTCTCAATGCATAATGAACATTCACCCCTTCTGTTTGTAAAAGTTTGCTGGTACTGGATATAGAATAGAATAGGGAATAGGATATTCATGTATTTAAAGGTTTATGACCTTCTAAATGCCTATAGCCTATTTAAACATGACCAAATGACAACAATGTTTGGACAAAAATGTTTTGTCCTTATTAAAAAAAAAAAAAAGTTTTAATTGTAATTGTTGCCTTTTAGTATTTAAGCTGTTTATTTTAGAAGTGTTAAAAATCTCATTAAAAATATGTAATGTTAAAGTGCATTGTTTTGTGGGATCATTTTGACAGCCAGATCCAGTCGGACACCACCCATATATACACTGTTGTTCAAAATATAGACACAATATGCTGCCCCCCCCCCTTCAAGCAAAAGACAAGAAAGATTGAAAGAGTATGTGAACAAAATGTTTATTTGCTCTATTACAGGCTGAACTGGCCTGATCTGTAGTCATTTGAAATTAGAGGCAACCACTGCATTTACAGTTCAAACAAAGATGCATTAGCAGACTTTAGTTTTGTGAAATTATGAAAATGAAAATTAAATGAATGAAAATTAAAAAAGAAAATTCACTCTCTGCCAGTAGGTGGTGCTTATGGAACAGCAGCGTTTCCTGTTTCAGTTCAGCGTTTCAATTACTGTAAACAAAGCAGCGCTTATACTTTCATATGAATAATATCTCATCTCCGACCTTTGTTAACGTGCTGTTTATATACTTCACTGTTCATAGTAACATTTCCACATAGGCTATTTACAGAGTTGAAGGAATACAATAAAAACAACGGTATTTAAAACGCATTTAATCTTCATGCATTTGAGCTGTTTGAAAAATAACAAGGTTGAGCTAGAATTATGATGCGAGTCACGTGACATTCTTTAGAACGTTGGTGAGTCAAAATTGGAGCTCACACCTGATTGCGATTTGTAGCGAGTCGGCGAGTGATTGTGAGTACACTCTTCTTCTTGAATTTGATCGTTTTTCTTTTAATCAATATTTTTTCATGACAGTTTAAGCAGTGTGATATTATTATTGTCTCATGTGTGTATTTGGACAAAAAATATGGTGCAATGAGAAAATAAATATGCATACTACACAGTGGAGGTCCGTTTTAAGTTTGTTAATACATAGATTGGGTTTGATTTTTATATATTTGCTGACAGTTGTGTTCCACTATGCAAGTGATATCCTCCAACTTCTAAAAGTAGTTATCACCAATGCAACTCAATCACCAATATAACTTTTCAGTTTAGTCGAGGGCTTTTCCAAAAACCTGTAACTGTCTAATTGTGCACTAATCTTACTTTGTTTCATTTAAATGGCTATGGACCACTGTGTATATAAGGAAAAAAGCTCCATATTTTCTCATGATTCTGCATTATCCAGATTAATATGTGAACTGATTACAACACAGGTTAACTTCATCAGCTTACACATTTTATATACATTTTTAAGCAAGCTCTCAGCCTCCTTTGCTCCTCTGATGGACCTCCACTGAATGCACAGCCTGTTATGCAAATAATAATAATAATAATTTAGTAAACTAAAGCAACCAGTTTTTAGGCTTTGATGCGTTTACTCAGCTCAAATGTTCCTTCTTTCTTTCTCTTGCAGAGTTTTACAGATAGTTGCACACAACCGTTCAAAATTACACATCTTGTTTTGGATAACTAGTATTACCATCATCACTTATCTAAGAACCTAAGCATGTCAGCCATGCCTGCAAAACGCTTCATCCCCACTGATGAGCATGATGAGCTCATTGCAGCCCTCCTCGCAGGGCGGTGGTGGGCGGTCATGGAGGTTGAAGACCTTTTACGCTCCTCATCTGAAAAGGTTGAGTATGAGCATCTCCCTTCAGGCCAGTGTTGGGGAATAGTGGAGGAAGCACCTTTACCCACTGCATTCCCCATGGAAGCACCCACTCAGTCCAGGTCCCCTGAGGGAGCATCTATTCCCTCTGCTTCCCCTGAGGGAGTCTCTGTTTCAGCTGTGCTCCCTGAGGAAGCACCTGCTCCAGTCAGGTCCTCAGAAGGAGCACCTGCTCCAACTGCGGCCTCTGAGGAAGCACCTGCTATGACCAGGTCCCCTGAAGGAGCACCTGTGCTCAGTGCTTCCCTCGAAGAAGTACCTTCTCTGGCCAGGTCTCTTGAGAAAGAACCTGTTTCTGCTGTATCCTCCGAGGAAGTACCTTCTCCAGCCAGGGCCGCACTGAGTAGAAAAATAACGATCCCTACAAATATGAGGCTGTACCTGACAAGGGATGTCATTTTAACACCTTTGCCCTTAAGGCCTCCAAAGGGACCAGCTCCACCTGCCAGGGTCCCAAAAGAAGGACCTGTTCCCTCTGCTTCCCCTCAGGATACATCTGTTCCAACTGTGTCCTCTGAGGAAGCACATGCTCCAGGCAGGTCCTTAGAAGGTGCACCTGTTCATATAACGGCCTCCGAGGAAGCACCTGAAGGAGCACCTGTGCTCAGTGCTTCCCCCGAGGAAGTACCTTCTCTGGCCAGGTCTCCTGAGGAAGAACCTGTTTCCGCTGCATCCTCCGAGGAAGCACCTTCTCCAGCCAGGGCCACAATGAGGAGGAAAATAACAATCCCAGAAAATATGAGGCTTTATCTGAAAAGGAACATCATTTTAACACCCTTGCCCTTAAGGCCTCCAATGGGACCACCTCCACCAGCCAGGGCCCCAAAAGGAGCACCTGCTCCAGCCAAGTCCCCTGAGGGAGAACCTGTGCCCACGGCATCTCCCAAGGAAGCACCTGCTCCACCCAGGTCTCCTGAGAGAGCACAGAGGCTCAACAGTTCCCCTGGGAAAGCAGCTGTGCCCATCAGGTCCCTTAAGAGAGCACCTGGACCTGCCTCACGTCCACAGGGAGTACCTTGGAAAAGGCTCTGCCAATGGAGCACTGGAGATTTGGTAAGTTCCTATTGTCAGAAAATGTTCTTAGTTTTATTTTCGTTAAAGTTAATTATTATTATTTTTTTTTACATTTCGTCTAAGAGGCATTCATTAAAACTACTTGTGCATTAAATGATGATGTATGTTTTTTGTTTCAGCCACCTCCACATAAAAAGCAGCGTGTGGAAGAAGGTCCCATAGGCCCATTGGCCATGCCCAGAGAGCACTGGAGATTCGGTAAATCCCTCCGATCTATTATTTGTTCTTTTCAGATTTCTTTAAAATGCAGTTTCTATTTAAAATCTATTGTATTATTTTAATGATATGTCTTATCATAAGGTGCACCTGTTCAAACAGCAGCCTTCGAGGAAGCACCTGAAGGAGCACCTGTGCTCACTGCTTTCCCTGAGGAAGCACCTTCTCCAGCCAGGGCCGCAATGAGGAGAAAAATAACGATCCCAGAAAATATGAGGCTGTATCTGAAAAGGGACGTCATTTTAACACCCTTGCCCTTAAGGCCTCCAATGGGACCACCTCCACCAGCCAGGGCCCCAAAAGGAGCACCTGCTCCAGCCAAGTCCCCTGAGGGAGAACCTGTGCCCACGGCATCTCCCAAGGAAGCACCTGCTCCACCCAGGTCTCCTGAGAGAGCACGTAGGCCTAACAGGTCCCCTGGGAAAGCAGCTGTGCCCATCAGGTCCCTTAAGAGAGCACCTGGACCTGCCGCACGCCCACAGGGAGTACCTTGGAAAAGGCTCTGCCCATGGAGCACTGGAGCTTTGGTAAGTCCATCTTGTCAGAAAAGGTTCTTAGTTTTAATTTAGTGATTTTTTTAGATTTCGTCTAAGAGGCATTCATTAAAACTGCTTGTCCATTAAATGATGATGTATGTTTTTGATTCAGCCTCCTCCACATAAAAAACAGCGTGTGGAAGAAGTTCCAAACGCACACTCTGAAGAGGCCGTGCCCATGGAGCACTGGAGATTCGGTAAATCCCTCCTATCTATTTGCACTTTTAAGATTTCTTTAACATTTCTTTAAAATGCAAATGGATTTTTCATTACATGATGATGTGGCTTATTTCAACAGGACAATGTAGATGGGGTTCAGCCACCTCCACGAAAAAAGCTATGTGTGAGGAAAGACCCCAAAGCCTCTGCAAGTTCCTCAGCACACCTTGAGCAGAGGCAGTGCCTAAAGAGCAGGAGACCAAAGGTTTGTCCCTTCTGTTTCTCAGTTTTACTTATAAAAATGAAACACTTCAACTAAGCTACTGTTTTCTCAGTCTCCTATTTGAAATTATTTGCATTGTATTATATAGTAAGAGTATAACACACTTTTCAATTCATGGACCATTCATGTTAAAACAATAGAAGCATTATGTCTTTTCTCTCCTTCCAACTCATTAAACCTTTTTTTCTGTTTCCTTAACAGGAAAATGTACATCAGTGTCAGCGACGTCCACATAGAGAGCGGAGCATGCCTAAAGAATGAAAGAAGAAAAAAAACTCCTCAGACAGAATCTTCATTTTAAAAAAATAGTTACATTTTTTCATGAAATAATTGTAATTATTTTAATTCTAATAATTTTTAATTCTCACTGCAAATGGATAAAGATATAAATATGTCTATTAATATGTCAGTTTAAAAAGTTGTTTATTTATTTTCATTGTTATTGTTCATTGTTGTTTGGATTATTAAATCCTGAATTGTATAAATAAATAAATAAAAGAAAAAAATGTCATTTATTATCTTTTATTAAAATGTCGCTCTTAGTCCTGCATTTAACTCTAATGACAAATGGGTAAAGAAAAACATTTGGCAAAATGCTCTAGAAAAGCAACTGTGCATTTAAAAAGACTTCTCACATTTGTCTGTTAATATATCAGTTTAAAAAGTCATTTATTGTAGAATTTTAGAAGTAAATAAAAGGGAAAAAAGTAATTTATTACCATTTTATTTTTAAATGTCACTCTTAGTCCTGCATAAACATGGAAAAGAAATAACAAGGGTGTCAGATCAGTAAACACTGTATAGTGGGGTGGAAGAAAAAAAAACCAGTTGGTTAAAAAACATTTTTATCCACTTTATAGCATATGAATCACCATCACCATTACATTAAACATCCAAACAGCCATGGTATATGATAAAGATGACTGCAGTTTGTAGACCAATGTTTTACTCTGTTCTTTATCAGAACTCCAAATAATAACAACAAAAACGTTCACTATTCATCAACACATTTCTAGGCAATTGTGAGCAAACATATATTGCTGTTAGCCTGTTAGCCAGAGACCTACAAGCTGCGCTGAGAACTAAATATGTATTTTGCATGCAACACAGTACATGACAACAATTTATAAAGAATTATTCGACTTTCAGAATAAAAATTTCCTGATAATTTACTCACTCCCATGTCATCCAAGATATTCATGTCTCTCTTTCCTCAGTCACAAATAATTGAATGTTTTTGAGGAAAATATTCCAGGATTTTTCTCCGTATAGTGGACTTAAGTGGTGCTCAACAGACTGAAGGTTAAAAAAGAAGTTTGAATGCAGCTTTAAAGGGCTCTAAAAGATCCCAGCCGAGGAACAAGGGTAATATCTAGCGAAACAACTGCCCATTTTCGTAAAAAAAAAAATGTATATACTTTTTAACCACAAATGCTCATCTTGTCTAGTTCTGCGATGCACATTTGTGCACTCCGGTTCAAGACAGTTAGGTATGTCAAAAAACTCCCATTTCATTTTAAACGAGAACACAGAACAGTGTTGTTAGTCTTAAAATGTGAAAATCGGCGCCGATAGCCTTGTGGGAAACGCGCTGACGTAGCACCGTTGTGCTTCAGTTGTCCCGTGTTCAAGTCCCGGCTCAAGGACCTTTCCCAATCCCGTCCCCCTCTGTCTCTCCCAATTCACTTACTGTCCTATTGAAATAAAGGCATAAAACGGCAAAAATAAAATCATTAAATTGATGAGAGCCCATCTTTGAAAAATTGCAATCTGAAGCTACAGAAACTGGAAAGAAATCACTGACAATCTGCATGCGTTTGGTCTTTAGTCTTTGAGAGGAGTCTGTTGTACTCTTGGATACGTCTCTTTGCAACACCTCTTTTCTGCATGTGCATTGTTTGCCCAGGTACCAGGATATTCATTTAGGAAGAATAACAAAGTTGCAAGTGTTCGGCCATTGTCATGGCAGATTTGTCAAGTAAGCCATACTGAAAATTTCTGCTCTGCATTTAACGCATCCAAGTGTGTAGTGAGTAGTCTGATGCTTTAACCATTATAAAATGATAAAACAATTTCCCACAGTTCTACATTAGACACAACCTTCAAAATTAATAGCTCTTGTGTTTAACTGTGTTTAACACAAGCAAAAAACAAGATTTTGTTGTGTTTTACATTTGTCACGTGTGTGTAATTTTGGCATTTGTAGCTAATCATTTGATGTGTGTGTAGAGTTAGTAGGCAAAAACATAATTCTATTAGAGTTAAAACAGCCTTTGACTTTTGTCATTGATTAATCCATTTTGTATATTTCATTTATTTGAGCAGAACTGAATTTTTAGCAGCTCAAGTCCCTCAAGGAGAAGTCCACTTCCAGAGCAAAAATTTACAGATAATATACTCACCCCCTTGTCATCCAAGATGTTTATGTCTTTCTTTCATGTCGTAAAAAAAAAAATTGTGTTTTTTGAGGAAAACATTTCAGCATTTTTCTCCATATAGTGAATTTCTATGGTGCCCCAAGTTTGAACTTCCAAAATGCAGTTTAAATGCGGCTTCAAACGATCCCAAATGTGGTTGTAAACGATCCCAGCCGAGAAGGAAGGGTCTTATCTAGTGAAACAATTAGTTATTTTCATTAAAATAATACAATGTATATACTTTTTAATCTCAAATGCTCGTCTTGTCTTGTCTTACTCTGCCTGAACTCTGTTTTTTCATGACAGTTAGGGTATGTCGAAAAAGTCCCATCTCATGTTCTCCCTCAACTTAAAAATCGTCCTATATCGCTGTTTTACCTTTTTTGTCAAGGGTGTTTGATCTTCTTTGCATGTTCACTTTGCACAAACTGCGTCGGTACTTCCACGGCAATGTAGGATTTTGAAATGATTTTTGAAGTCGAGGGAGAAAATACGACTGGAGTTTTTCGACATACCCTAAATGTCTTGAACCAGAATACAGTTCGGGTAAAGCAAGACAAGACGAGCATTTCAGATTAAAAAGTATTTGAATTATATTTTTTTGTAATGAAAATAACCGATCATTTCACTAGATTTCTCAGCTGAGGTCATTTACAACTGCATTTCAGATAATTTGAAACCGCATTTAAACTGCATTTTGGAAGTTCAAACTCGGGGCACCATATCAGTCCATTATATGGAGAAAAATGCTGAAATGTTTTCCTCAAAAAACATAATTTCTTTACGACTGAAGGATAAATTATCTGTAAATTTTTGCTCTGGAAGTGGACTTCTCCTTTAAGCAGATTTAGGACAGAGCACAGAAAAGTCAAATCCCAACTTTGCAGTGACTGGATCGTGCAGCAGAGGGCAGAGTAATGTAGAAAATGATTATTGTTGACTAAAAGGCTGCACAGACCAAGAGATCAACAACAACAACAAAAAACTTCTGGAATTTTTATCTACACTGTAAAAATGATTCTGAGTTTAGTCAGGTGGACAAGTTAAATCATGTTCTGTCAACTTGCAGTGTCTCACTACACAACAGGATGAGTTGGAACAACCCCAACTTAAATAGAAATTGAAAACTTAAAATAACATGTTCATATAACAACAAAACAAAGGTTCTATCAACTGTGTAATGCGCATGTGCCAGATACTCTACGTCATGATGACATGCTATTTTAATGTAGCTGAGACAGACGCAGATAATTAGTGATTAATTAAGTGATGATTGACCATTATTAAAGACACCTGATGTTAACAAGCAGAATCACCAAAGGAGCAAAATCACAGTTTTTAAGCAACCATTATAGTGGTCTGTGTTTGCATTAGGGCTCTTGACACTTACAGTTTTAACTTTTAACTGAGTTATAACAGCCAGACAAGCCAAGAGCACAAATCATCAGGTGGTGATGATTATGTTTTAACTTAATCATTATTTGACCTGAATCGTTGAGCTCATTTAGAGTCTAATCTTTGAATTATTTTTCCATTATTGCAAATATAACTCAGAGATTAGACTCTAAACAAACTCAGTGATTCAAGTCAAATAATGATTATCTTGAACAATTAATGTCAGCCTTGTGATTCCACAACAAAAGATCATGTCTTTTTATATATACGTTTTGGGAGAATTTCTTACAAGCTATTGTGATTAAGAAAAATAAACTTTCTGAAGAAGTCCTTTGTTTAGGCGCACACAGACATCAAGAACCGGCGTATGAATCTCAACAACATGACAAACAGCATATTTAGATAAACAGATCAACTCTGAACATCACAAATCAAGCTACTAAAAAGTCACATAAAAACAGCAAAAACAAAAGAAAATAGTAAGAATCAAATAAATTTCAAAGACAATTCAGCTCATAATTTATTAATATTTATTATTATTATTATTATTATTATTATTATTATTACTGCAAGTTATTTAAACAACTACATATAAGTTCAGTGAACTTAAAGGAGAAGTCCACTTCCAGAACAACAATTCACAGATAATTTACTCACCCCCTTGTCATCCAAGATGTTCATGTCTTTCTGTCTGAAATTATGTTTTTTGAGGAAAACATTGCAGGATTTTTCTTCATATAATGGACTTCAATTGTGCCCCGATTTTGAACTTCCAAAATGTTGTTTAAATGCAGCTTCAAGAGGTCCCAGCCGAGGAAGAAGGGTATAGTGAAACGATCTGCCATTTTTTTCGGAAAAAATAAAAACGTGTATACTTTTTAAGCACAAAAGCTCTGTAGCAAGGGTTCTGTCACGCATTAACGACTCTACGTACTATTGAATCATGTGGAAACGCACCGAACGTAGGTGGAACTACAGTGTTTACAAAGCGAATCCGTAAAGACTAAGAAAGTGCAAGTAAGTCAAACGCTGTTTACAAACAAAAAGGTACAACGATGTCGGATGATTCTTAAGTTGTACGAGAAAATAAGATGGAGTTTTTCGTCATTCTCTACGTTTTTTAGCCGGAGTACACAGACGATGAACTTAGACGTGATTTGTAGTGGTGATGGGAAGTTCAGATCATTTTACCAACTCGGACCTTTGAGTCTCGTTCAGGAAAATGAACAAATCTTTTTTCCAAGTCATTTCGTTAATTTTAGCTAAATCAGCATCACATGACAGCCCCATAGGATGAACGAACGACTCGAAAATCCTGAAGACTCGAAACAGGTGAACTAATTCCAGTACAGAACCTAATAGGATGTTGCGCATGCGTGACTGAATGAATCACTCTCCGAGACAACTCGTCACATTAAAGATTTGTTCAAAATGAACGAATCGTTCAAGAACGATCCGTGGACGCACATCCCAGAACCTGTGCTACGCAGCTTTTGTGCTTAAAAAGTATACAAATTTTTCTTTTTTGAAAAAAAAATGACTGATCATTTCACTAGATTAGACCCTTTTGTCTCGGCTGGGATCGTTTAGAGCCCTTTGAAGATACATTTAAACTACATTTTGGAAGTTCGAAATTGGTGGCACAATTGAAGTCCATTATATGGAGAAAAATCCTGAAATGTTTTCTCAAAAACCATAATTTCTTTACGACTGAAGACAGAAAGACATGAACATCTTGGATGACAAAAAGGAGGGGGGGGGCGGGGGGATTAAATTGCAAACATTCACCTGCAGTCAAACTTTTAGGAATTTTTCCTCCTGCCGAATCCAAATGTAATAAGTCCCAGACGGACTTGTTATTATAACAAGACGAAGGTTTTGTTATTATATGCAGCCAGGCAGGGCAGTGGTGTTTATTCAAGGGCATCAATGTCGTAGCGTGTGACATGCACAGAGGTAGGCGCAAATGCTGTGTTTGGAGAAGAGAGGCCCCCTGCTTCGAACGATCCGCACATCATCCCCTCTCGCCGTGTGGATTTCTGGCACAATATCTGTGGAATGTCGTGCTTCTGTGAAATACAGTTCACACGGTCCGGTACCGAAAAGATGAACCTTATACAAGCAAACCCTTACCTTTCAAAAAGGGCCCCCTGATGATGTTAACAGAGTGTGGACTACTCTTATTAACACGAAAGCTCTTCCTATTAAGCACCATGCTGAATTTTTTTAAAGAAAATGAGGGGGTTTGTTTATTAAAGATAATCTGACTTTGGCTCCATGCAGGGACCTCAATCTTCAGCTTATTTGATTACAGAAGTGAGGACAGAAACGAATAGCAGATTTCTGCTAACAATGAGATGTTGTAGTTTTTGATGCTCTGCAAATGTATTTCTTGGCAAAGCAGCAAGCCTGGCTGGGTATAGGTTTGGACAGCTTAGGTCACGGATGAGTCAAAGGCTGAATTTGGAAAAGGGTATTGCATATTATACTTAGTGTTATTGTCATAGAAAGATAAGGCAGAAATAGTACAAGTAGGTGAACTTAGTCAAATTGGTGAGCCGCTGTTTTCCATGAAGGCAACAGGCATACGTGACCCTGGACCACAAAACCAGTCATAAGTAGCATGGGTATATTAGTAATAGCCAACAATACACAGTATGGGTCAAAATGATAAATTTTTCTTTTATGCCAAAAACCATCAAAGATCATGTTTCATGAAGATATTTTGTACAAATATATCAAAACTTTGATTAGTAATATGCATTGCTAAGAACTTCATTTGGACAATTTCAAAGGTGATTTTCTCAATATTTTAATTTTTTGCACCCTTCGATTTCAGATTTTCTAGTTATATCTCAGCCAAATAATCTTCTATCCTAACAACCATCAGCTTTCAAATTATGTATAAATCTCAATTTTAAAAAACTGACCCTTATGACTGTTTTGAGGTCCAGGGTCACAAATATGGCTCCTATATATTTAAATAGGGGAATCGCCAACACATGGCAACTGTAACTATTTTACATAATAGCAAATTGGTGGCTAGAGTATTAAGATTCAATCATGTCAACCGACGCCGGGGCCTTCCCCTTCCACGGGGGCCTGGCCGATCTGGGTGAGTTGAGTGGAAGTCAGCAGTGAGGGAAGGTTCCAAGATGTCCTCTGCGGGCACCCAGGACCGCTCCTCGGGGCCATAGTCCTCCCAGTCGACCAGGTACTGTAGGCGACCGTTCCGGCACCGGGAGTCCAGGATAGTGTTGACTCGGTAAGCCTCCTCGCCATCGATAATCAGGGGGGCAGGTCTCTGCAGAGCGGTCTCGTCTAGGATCTCCCTCTCCTCCGGGCGACCAGCGGGCTTTAACAGAGAGACATGGAATGTGGGTGAGATACGGTATTCAGCAGGTAACTCAAGTCTGAACGATACTGGTGTAATCTGACGTATGATCTTAAATGGACCCACGTACCTGGGGCTAAGCTTCTTGCAGGGCAGGCGGAGGCACAGATCCCGGGTCGAAAGCCAGACCCATTGCCCGGGCTCGTAGGAAGGAGCGGGCCGACGTCGACGATCTGCCTGGGCCTGGTTGCGACGAACCGCCCTCTGAAGGTGAACATGGGCCCGGTTCCAGGTTTCCTCGCTCCGTTGGAACCAGGAGTTGACCGCGGGTAAATCAGAGGGCTCCCCTGACCAGGGGAACAGGGGGGGTTGGAAGCCTAAAACACACTGGAAAGGAGTCAGATTGGTAGAGGGCTTACGGATGGAATTCTGGGCGTATTCGGCCCAGAGGAGATAACGGCTCCAGTCCTCATGATGGTCCTGACAGTAGGCGCGTAGGAAGCGGGTCAACTCCTGGTTCAGCCTCTCTACTTGTCCGTTGGCCTCCGGGTGGTATCCAGACGTGAGACTGACGTTGACGCCCAGGAGGTGGAAGAAGCTGGACCATAAGCGTGAAGTAAATTGGGGGCCGCGGTCAGAAACGATGTCCTCCGGAAGGCCATAAAATCTGAATACAGAGTTACACAGTGCCTCGGCCGTCTCCATGGCGGTAGGTAACTTTGGGAGAGGGATGAAGCGGCAACCCTTGGAAAATCTGTCGACCACTGACAGTACAACGGTGTGACCCTGAGACGGTGGTAGGTCCGTGACGAAGTCCACCGCTAAGTGAGACCAGGGGCGGTTGGGAACTGCAGTTGACGGGGAGTCCTGGAGGTGTTGCAAACGGCACAGTTCTTAACGAAGGCGATGGTATCAGATCGTAGGGTGGACCACCAAAAACGATTGCGTAGGAGATGAATGGTCGCCTCAATTCCAGGATGACCAGAACTGGGGGTGGCATGGACCTCGGAGAGGACTCGTGGACGGAGACTAGCGGGAACATAGGTGAGGTTATTGGGACAGTCAGCAGGAGGGGGGTCCTGGGCTTGGGCTTCCGTGATCTCGGTCATGACGTCCCAGGTGACAGGTGCAACGATAACTGAAGATGGTATGACATTTTCTGAGTGAATGACGTGGTCGGGTTCGTGAACACGGGAGAGGGCGTCGGCCTTGAGGTTTTGTGAACCGGGATGGTAGTTGAACCAGGTGAAGAAGAGTGCCCATCTGGCCTGGCGGTGGTTGAGAACCTTAGCAGCACGGAGATACTCCAGGTTCTTGTGGTCGGTTAGGATGATGAAAGGGTGCCGCGCACCCTCTAGCCAGTGCCTCCACTCCTCTAGGGCGAGCTTGATAGCAAGCAGCTCCCGATTACCCACATCATAATTCCTCTCGGCCGGGCTGAGCTTGTGGGAGAAGAAGGCGCAAGGGAAGGTTTTGGGAGGCTGACCCTGTCGAGAGCACGGCTCCTACTCCTGTGCTGGAGGCATCTACCTCTATGAGAAAGGGTAGTTGGGGATCAGGATGCCGGAGGATGGGTGCTGTGGTGAATCTCTGCCGGAGTTCGTGGAAGGCCTGCACGGCGTCGGGTGACCAGGTTAGGCGGACCTTGCCCCTCTTGACCATTGACGTGAGCGGGGCGGCTACCGTGCTGAAATTACGGATGAATCGGCGGTAAAAATTTGAGAATCCCAAGAACCGCTGGAGTTCCTTGAGGGTCTTGGGACGGGGCCAGTCACGCACAGCATTAACCTTAGAATCATCCATGGCCACACCCTCCGGGCTGATTACGTACCCCAGGAAGGCGATGCTCTGTTGGTGAAATTGGCACTTCTCCTCCTTAGCATATAACTTGTGCTGGATGAGACGCTGGAGAACCGCCCTGATGTGTTGTCCATGCTCTGCAAAAGAGTTGGAGAAGATGAGGATGTCGTCGATATATACGATGACACAGCGGTTCAGCATGTCCCGGAACACCTTATTGACAAACGCCTGGAAGTACGACGGACTGTTGGCCAGGCCGAAGGGCATTACCAGGTACTCATAATGACCGGAGGCGGTTGAGAAGGCCGTCTTCCACTCGTCCCCCTCTCGGATGCGGATCAAGTTGTAAGCTGAGCGGAGGTCCAGTTTAGTGTAGAACCTGGCTGACCGTAGTTGTTCCAAGGCCGGAGGAACGAGCGGGAGTGGGTATCGGTATTTGATGGTTACTTCGTTGAGGGGTCGGTAGTCGATGCAGGGTCGCAAGCCTCCGTCCTTCTTCTTAACGAAGAAGAAGCCAGCCGAAGCGGGAGAGGTGGAAGGTCGGATGAACCCCTTGGCAAGCTCCTCCTCAATGTACCTCTCCATGGCTGCAGTCTCAGGCTGAGAGAGTGGATAGATGCGCCCACGTGGCGGAACGGCCCCAGGCTTAAGTTTGATGGCGCAGTCACCGGTTCTGTGAGGTGGTAATTCTGTGGCCTTGATGGTGCTGAAGGCCTCGAGCAGATCCTGGTACTCGGTGGGTATGGTGCTGTTAGGAGGATGAGTGGCGGACTTGGGTGGAGTCTCAGGAGCTGGGTGAATGCAGTGCTGCTGGCAGTAGGACGACCAGTGAGTGATGGTTCCTCCCGCCCAGGAGATGGTGGGTTCGTGAAGATTCAGCCAAGGGTAGCCCAGGATGAGAGGTGATTGGGGTGAAGAAATTATGAAGAACCGGATGGTCTCGTGGTGGCAGGGTTCGAAACGGAGGGTGAGGTCGTCGGTAGTGTAATCAATGCGGCCGGATCCTAACAGTCTCCCGTCGAGAGCGGCCACTGCCACAGGAGAAGTGCATGAGAGAATGGGCAATCGGTTAATCTTGACAAAGTCTCTATTAACGAAGTTGCCGGCGGCGCCGGAGTCAATCAAAGCATTAGTCTTGATAGAGATGCCATCTGAACTCAGTATCACAAGAATTTCACACCGGTTCAAGCAAGATCTGGTTACACTCACCGAGGTGGGAGGTTGAGGTAGTCGAGTGGGACAGGTGGCCCGTATGTGTCCCGCTTGTCCACAGTAAAGACAGAGGTTATTACGAATCCGTCGCTCCCTCTCCTCTGGGGCAGACAGAGTTGAGGGTTGGGTCTGGGACACGTTGGTGAGTGGCCGGCTGGGCTTGCGAGAGCGCATCACATTGTCGATCCGAATGGATAGGTCGATGTACTGGTTCAGAGTGAGCCCCTCGTCCCGGCAGGCCAGCTCCACCTGGAGGTCCTGGTTTAATCCCTTGCGGTAGTGGAGCTTGAGGGGACCGTCGTTCCATCCACTCTGCGCTGCCAGGGTGCGGAATTCCAGGGCGTAATCAGCAGCGGTGCGACGGCCCTGCCTTAAAGCCACGATCTGCTCACCCGCCTCGCTGCTTTCAGGACTGGGCTGGAACACCTCCTTAAACTTTTGAAGAAAGGTGGAGAACGAGGGGTAGGTAGATTGACCCAGGTTCTAGACAGCGGTGGCCCAATCCAGTGCCCTTCCGGTAAGGAGAGAGCAAACAAACGCTATCTTGCTCTCGTCTGTGGCGTACAAGTTCGGCTGCTGATTTACAAATAAGGTGCATTGTAACAAAAAGCCCTTACATTTAGCCGCTGTACCGTCAAACTTCTCAGGAAATGCGAGTCGGGGGCTGGCTGTGACTGACTGAGCTCCCGGGAGTTGTGCAGGTGGAGGAGGTGCGACGGGTGGGGTGGCGGTCTGCAGTCCCTGGATCGCCTGAACCAGCTGCTCGGTCAAGGCAGTCAGTCGATCCAGTTGTTGCTGGTGCTGGGTCAGAAGTGTGGCTTGAGCAGACATCTCCGTCGCGATCTGATTAACTGTCGCTGGATCCGTAGATGGCGAAGTTTTCTGTGACGCGGTTATGGACGAATCGTGAGACGTTGGATCCATATGCAACAGTTTTATTAAATCAAGCAGAGTAAACAGGCGTAAGTCGACAACGGCAGACTGGTGTGGTGAAGGCAAGTCCAGAGGGATAGTAATAGTCCATGCAAAGGGTCGGGGCCGGCAGCGATCAAACACAATAATCCGAGAGAGTAGCGGGGGTCGACGAAGGGCAGGCAGCAAAGGTTCACACACAACGTTAACAGTCCGGCTGGCAACAGAAAGGCAGTCCGATAAGAAGACGCTCAGGATTGAAGGCATAACCAAACAAAACTTCGCGAAGGGCGAGCCGGCGGGGCACGCTAAAATGGCCACCAGAAAGGACGTGAACTGGGAGACCCGGAACCGGAAGTGGTGAGCCCCAGGCACGGGATGATGGGTAATGTAGTTAAAACTCCGGTGAAGGTTCCCGCTGGCGCGGGACAGAGGGAGCCACAGAGACCACGTTCGTGACAGTTTCTTTAGCTCAAATCACACAGAAATATATGACAATTTTGATATAAAACACCAACTAAATATAATGCAATATAATATAATATAATATAATATAATATAATATATATTTTTTTTATCAAAAAAAAAAAAAAAAAAAATATATATATATATATATATATATATAATTGACTTTTTAGGGGATTTTTTTAGTGTATATTATATTATTTTATATTATACACTGAAAAAAAAAAAAGAAAAACAAGAAAAAAGACATTTGTAAAAAAAACTTCTGGTAGCTTTGTAACAAACGAACGAACAAAAAAAAAAAAAAAAAAAAAAAAAAAGACCTGTAGCTGTAATTTCATGTAATGTTTAATTAATGATTATTTAACAATAATTATTATTTACTGTGTTGAAACAATTAATTGCCTATAAATGAGGTCCAATACTGCTATAATACAATTAATCAACCCTAAAAGTAGTTTTTATTACTGTATTATCTACTTTTTATTATATAAACTTATGGGGGAAAAATCTATATAAAATAATAACTCAAAACTTATACAGTTTCTGTTGTCAGACATTTTGACAAATGTGGGTAACCAAACAGGTGCTGGTCCACATAGTATTTAACAGTAGTATTGAATTCCATATAGTGTGAAAAAATAAATAACTAAAAAAAAAAAATAAATAAATAAATAATAATAATAATATAAACCATATAAATATAAACCATTTTGCTCGGTCTCAAGAGGATATTAGAGGCGTATCTTTCCAACACTAACCGGATTTGCATAATGGACGCCCCGCCCTACCCTATGACGTTATAGGTAGTGGAAAGTGGAAATCCGCGTGCCCTTTACTCATAGTCATTTCCACACTACAAGCACATGGGGAGAGAGCACGGACAATCACCTCACACCAAAGACTCTTAAGACTTTTACATTGACTCTCCCACCTTAACACAGCACAATGGCAGAAGAAAAGATCTCTATAGAAAATGTAAAGACGTCCAACGGTGAAGCGCACTTGGACGAACCGACTATGGCCAATGGCTTGGGTGACCACAAGAAGAGCGAACCGGAGACCAAGGGACAAAAGTTGAAACGCTTTGTCATGGCCAATCTGCTGGTCATCCTGACGGTGTCGGCGGTCATCGTCGGCGTGTTCATCGGGCTCGGCGTGCGAAGCGCCGGTTTGAACCGCACGCAGATCCTTTACTTCGGATTCCCCGGTGAGCTGCTCATCCGCCTGCTCAAGATGATCATCATTCCTCTGGTGGTCTGCAGTCTGGTGTCAGGGGCTGCCAGCCTTGACCCCAAAGCCCTGGGCAAGCTGGGCGATGCTCTTCTTTCTAGTGACCACTCTGATCTCCTCTGCCATCGGCGTTGTTATGGCGTTCATCATACAGCCTGGCTACAGTGAGGGGAAAAAATTAACGCACTTCACCCAGGATGACAGCAGTGTTCCTGAATCCAAAGAAGTCATCGATTCCTTTTTAGACCTAATAAGGTGAGTCGGACAAGTGACCAAACGCAGTGAACACGTGCTCGCACATTTCGCGCTTGTCATTCACAAAATGAATCGTAAAGTTGAAATGTACAGCAATATGTAGTTACATATATCTTTAAAAAAAAGTTACATATATCATATAACCATATAAAAGGTTACATATGTCTTCAGTTGATGTTTAAAGCATGTATATACCGGGGATAACTTGATGACGCAACACTACCTGAATGTGACATCTTTAAGCCAATTGAGTCAAACGTCCTTACAGTAACTGCCAGCGCATCGTTGAACTTTGCCAAACAGGAAGAGGAAAAGGAACATTAAGTGGCAAAATATGTCAACGAACACGAAAGGCTAGACGCATTTTTAACCTTTTATGTAACTAGTATCAAAAAGCTAACGCTATTGTTGACCGTCTGAACGGTCTCCGATATGTATATTCAGGAAGTCATTATTTCTCAAGTATAGTATGTTTTAATAATCGTTTTTCAATTAACGCTACTTCTTGCATCGATAATCGTAAATTCATTAAGCAGCATCGTTTTGTCTATCTATAGCGTGAGTTGCGTGACGTTTATGTGCCACATGTGCTGTAAACGGACGCCTTAATTGCATCAGCTGCGCTCAGCGTATTTGACGTAGCTAAAATTTGCTCGAAGAGGATGGTCAGTTTGGTGACCATAAACCTGCATCCTTTTCTGGGTGTGTGGTTTTCATTACACGAGAAAGAAACGCGGAATTTAAGTTCTTCTTTCTTTCAACGGAGGCAGACATCCCTTGCGTTCTTTAATGCGAGGTCTATGGGTGGGTTTTAGGGTTTGGTCCTGTTGTCATGTAAACAGGTCAAATTTCATCATGTGTTTAACAGAATGATGTGATGAGGACATTCTGTTCTCATTCGCCTTCAAAAACCATAACGACAACAGGCATTTTGTAAACGATTTGTAAACTTTCTCACTATTACTGAAGAGGAAGCATGTTAATATGAATGTATACAAAATGCAAATATTTACACTGACACAATTTAGGGCGACCTGAAACAGGGTTTTTCTGTTTTTGGTAGACTGTCCTTGAAAATGTCACACAGCCCACAAAGTGAGAGAAGACAAACTACCTTTGCTTATTTTTTATATATATATATATATATATATATATATATATATATATATATATATATATATATATATATAAAAAAAGTACAGGTTTATATTTTAGATAAATGTTAGATTTATATTTAAAATATTTATATATAATATAAATTATATATATATATATATATATATATATATATATATATATAATATACATATATATATATATATATATATATATATATAATATATATATATATATATAAATTTCAGTATTCGGTACCAATACCAGTGAAAATCCACGGTTCTCGGTACCAATTTCGGTACCAAATCAAAACACAAAAACATGAATTGAACAACACACTATTTTTATTAATAACAAACAAAAATAAAAAAAAGTTTTGGCTTGGAAGCTGGTATTTTGGGTTGAGGTGATGAAGCATTTGCTGTAATCCCCATTTTTCACTGTATAAACTGGCACTTGATCCATACATTTGAATTCAGCAACAGCTCTGTTCAGTTTTCTTGCCTCAGGTGAGTTTTTGTCGTACTTCTGCTGCTGAAAAGCATCTGAAACTGTCTGCTTAGGAGTTTGATTTGGTGGTTCGTGGTCTTCTTCAGCCTGTACAGGTTTATATTTTAGATAAATGTTAGATTTATATTTAAAATATTTATATATAAAATAAATTATATACTCTATATATATATATATATATATATATATGTAAACAAACTTTTATTTTGAATGTGATTAATCGTTTTGCAGCTCTAATTAATTTCAACAATAATTTTATTTTAAAAATGAGGTCACTTGAATATAAATGCAGCAGTTCTTTCCTCGCTTTAAATTTGTAGCCATTGATTATGGTGTCCGGTTTCAAGACCAGTAAAGGAATAAAGGTTTATAATTGTTGGTGATTTTAGTTGCTTACAGTCCTGCATTCATTCCCATATGACAAAAGGAGCTAAACAACAAAGCTTGTTTTATAACAGCTTTGAGATTGCTGTAAGTTAATAGTTTAATAACTTAATTCCAACAGAAGTTCTGTTGCTTTTTTTTAAAATACTTGCCATAACAGACAGCTTCTTTCAGGTGCCACAGCTATTTTTAATTTCCTTGTCATACTCATTTCACACTCCGTGACCAGTTCCTCAGAATATGAAACTCACCAGAGTCCTTTTTTAAACAAGTTTCAGTCTACATGAATTGGGTGTTTTTGGCCATAATTAGCATCCTAATGTAAAGCCAAACTAAAACATTAATGTTTGTTCTTTGGCTGCATCTCCAGGGGAAATCAATGAGGCGGCGTATGCCTTTCACATGAGGGCAACACGCACGTGCAAACACATGCAGACATGCACAATAGAAGCACGGTTAATTAGGAAGCTGATGTGACTTGTGCCTTCCATCAAAAGAGCTTTTCTCTTGGGCTTTCACCGTGACTAAATTCTGCTATACGATCATATGGACCACACTGATGCCTTGCTAATTTCACACTCTGACAGGCATGCAGTTGTATGGTCTTTCTATAGAAAGTCTACAAACAGGTCCTGGCATGTTTAGTAGGTTTGCTTGCCAGCAAACATGTTTTGCTAACACTCAAATTAGGCTAGATTTGTCCGTTTCTGCAAGTTTTAACTCATTGAGATTCATGTGTTACCTGTAGTTGCAGTGCCTTATCAGATTCAATGTGATGGTCAGACCCCTACCCCATGTTACGCAGAAGTTTATCTTAAAGGTCAAGTGAGTCATCTTGTTGCAAACTCATATGACCTTCTTTCCTTGTGGAACACAAAGAAAGAAGCTTTGAAGAATGTTCATTCTGCTTTTTTTCCTATACAGTTAAAGTAAATGGGCTGTTCAGGCAAGCCAACATGCATTACATTTCACTTCTTCCAAGCTGTTTGGTTTATTTGCAGAACAGATTAATGTTTAAGGTATTTTCTTGTGGTCACCATTCAATTTCACTGTTTGGAAAAAGAGTAGCTTGCTTGTTTTGTTTCACTGAAGAAAAGCAGTCAAATGGGTTTGAAATGACATGAGGGTCAGTAAATGATTTCTGGGTTAAATGTTCCTTTAACAAAGCATTAGCATATGCTTTGTGTACAGTGCCTGCAAAACCCACAGTTTCCCCATCCTGGCCTTTTTTTGTGTAAACGTTGTGAAAGTTTATTTTGGACGGGGCAAAGTCAGAGTGTAGGTACATTTTCCTGTTAATAGTTACTTTAATATGTCAACAAACACTGAGCTTACGATAAATCTTTGACAAAGATTTGATAAGGTTTGTGGAGTGCCACGTTTCAAGGAGGTCCTGTTTGACGTGTCTCGCGTTTACACGCCTACGTAGAAACCAGAAATGTTAATCTTAAAGACATACGTGGAATGCATTGAGTTGTGAAATTGACAAACAAAGTGCTCTGCCCATCCAACTCACTGGATTTGAATGTGACTCTTCAGAAACCAGTGGGAACATTTGAGTGCATCAGTATAGAAATATTTAAATGGCATGAGCTGGTTTTATTAGTGTTGCTATCCTGGTTTAGCTGGTGTGTTTAGGTGTCATAGAGTAAATATGTACGTTTTCACCTCTAGAGGGTGCATATTTAAAACAAAGAACGAACCAAAGGCGTAGTTTGATGATGTTGTGATTGAGTGTGGAATTATGGGAGTTTTTGTCTTCATCCCCACAGCCGATGCAGTCCAATATCATGTTCGTGGATGACATAATGTATTAAAGATTTAATAACGTCACTGTAGTATGAAGCAGGGTGGGGCTGAAAGTCACAGAAGCGGAACGAGGTCTCTTAAGCGATTGCTAATGAAGGGCGAGCGCGATACACGACTCAAGCAGCGGAGCTTTTATTATGCCACAGTCGAGCGTTTCCACTCCTTCCGGTTATGCGTATGTAGGAAAAGCACCAGTTTTATCACATTAGATACATTTGAGTATGTTGAAAGTTTTGTTATAATTCTACTGTGTTCATCGCCTGTCTAATTAAAAATGCATAACACATTAAAGTGTCTTTGGGGTTTCCATGTTTTCTACAAAATAAGACCGGAAAATTAAGGGTATGTAACGTCATACGCAGGCGATGCAATAACACAGCCTGTTACATTAGTTAAAATAGCTTGTTTCTCTGGATTTATACATTCTTTGAAACATTTCAGATAAAGTACACAAGTCAGCTAATGATATAACACTGTTCTAGTTGTTTTTGGATATTTTAATTAAAAAAATCTTACATATTGTGCCTTTTAAGATTCTTGCATGTATCTTCAGTTCTAACTTTTCTCAATGCTAAGACGAAGGAAATTTGAGAAGGGAATAACCACTGGCATTGGTGTTTGGCAGTGACCTGCTATCTTGGTCTGGGATGCAGCCTGTTGCTCAGCCCAGCAATTTTAAAGCTGTTCCTCCCTTGGGTTTCCAGTCTCATCTTGCTTAGGCTGCACTCATTTAAGATAATACTAGTCTCCTTACACCTTCCAGGCTTCTTTAGATGTTAGCGGGAATGATTGCGATGTATTGGAAAGCTCCCTATGGGCAATCGTTTCCAGACGTCTTCAGAATCCGGCCTGTAATAGCTGTACAAAACAGCTCGTTTTGCTGCTTGATATTGCAAATTAACCTTACTGTATTATTTTAATGTATTATGCTATGTGTATATTATGAGCACACTGGTTTGTAGTGCAAACAGTTTTACTGTTTACTGAAGTTGTTTTGGTCTCATTATTTCCTTGTAGCGGCTAATGAACCGGTAGTCTCACACATTGGCTCAATTCCCAATTGAAGAATAAGGTTGATACTAGTTTGATGCAAATGCTTTGCATATGCAAACAACCGAACTTCCAAAGAGTACTCCGTTTGGGGTGGGAATCTTCAGGGACTTCACAATCTGATCCGATTCTGTCAATTGATTTAAAAAAAAAAAAAAAAAAACTTTTCAGTCGCATTTTTTTTTTTTTTTTAAATTCTGAAATTAATTGTGATTAATCTCACCTAACATTCACATTTTTAAATATATTTCTATATTGCAATAATTTCACATGCAATCTTCAATTTAATATACAAAGACAGTATATTTTTAAACATTTATTTAGTGGCATCTTTTTTCATGTCTGAAGGCGAGTATCACTGATACGAATACTAATGTCTCTATGATCATTGATTATAGCCATTCAACATTACAGTATAAATGAGAACTATTTAATAGACTATTGTTGAAAAAATGGCAAAAAAAAACAACACGGAATGTGAACAACAGCATGTATGCAAATAAAAATTGGAGTTTCGAACACTAAGGCGTTTTAATATAGCTTTAACATGCACATTGCGAGACTGCTCATGTAAACACTCAGTAATGCAAGTCACTTGTATAATATTTAAGAATATAATATATTATAATAATATCGGTTATGTAATTGTACAGACTTTTCATTCTCCTTTCAGATCACCATTGCTTGGTAAAAAATAAATAAATAAAAATAAACATACATGTAAATACATGTAAAAACACTATTAAAAGTAAACTTTAAATTAACATTAATTGTTTAAAATGAACTAAGAATGAACAATACTTCTACAGCATTTATTAATCTTTGTTCATGTTAATTTCAGCATTTGCTAAAGCATTATTAAAATCACAAGTTTTTGTTAACATTAATGCATAACTATATTTTAATTAATTAACACTAACAAGGATTAATAAATACTGTAATAAATGTATTGTTCATGTTAGTTAACAAATGACACCTCGTTGTATAGTGTTACCATTATTTTTCCATTTATTTAGACAACATATTTTACTGTTGGCTATTAACTGGTCATAACTGTTAAATAAATAATTAATTAATTAAAAAAGGGGGAAAAAATGAATAATAATTTTATTTATTTATTTACTAGGAGCATTTTACTATTGGCTATTGACTGGTCAAAACTGTTAAATAATCAATTAAATAATTGTTACGAAAAAAAGATATAATATTTATTGATTTTATTGATTTATTTGTTGATTGTTTAGACAACATATTTTACCATTGGGTATCGACTGGTCAAGACTGATAAAAAAAAAAAAAATATTTAAGTTATGACCAGTTTTATAATTGTTATATAATTGTTACAAAAAAGTAAAATTGGTAACACTTTACAGTAAGGTTTATTAGTTTACATTAGTTAACTACATTAGTTAACATGAACTAAGAATGAACAATCAGCATTTACATATTTAGAGGCATAATTGTATAACTGTACTGTAATAATCGTATTGTACATTAATTCATGTTAACAAACGACACCTTATTGTAAAGTGCTACCATATAATTTGCTAAATTATGATTACTAAACCTAAAATATACAAAAAATTAACAGAAATATGTCTATGAAATAAAATTAAATCATAACATTTACTTAAACTTATTAAAACTAAAAATAACTTTAACAGCCCTGACTTGAAGCACATTAAAGTACTGTTTATCAGAATAGTTATGAATTTATGTTCTTTGTTTTGTTTTTCCAGGTCACTGGTCCTACAGTGAACAGCTTGTGTGTGTGTGTGTGTGTTTGTGTGTCTGAGTGTTTAAAGAAATCAACATGGTCCTCACCCACCTCAAAGGCGTTGGGAAGCAGCTTCTGCGAGTGAAGGTGGTCGACTGCAGCACAGAAGAGTCTCGGCTTTCCCGATGCCTCAACACCTTTGGCCTGGTGGCACTAGGAGTGGGCAGCACATTGGGCGCTGGCGTCTATGTGCTGGCCGGGGCCGTGGCGCGAGAAAACACCGGTCCAGCCATCGTCCTGTCCTTTCTGATAGCAGCGTTAGCCTCAGTGATGGCCGGACTGTGTTACGCCGAGTTTCCAGAACAGGCTCCGTGCATCTGTACAGCTACGTCAAAGAACTTATATTGACATGAAGTGAAAGCCAATGGAACGTTCCATTGCAACAGCAGCGTCCAGCAGCAGCCCTACGCTTCCACCATTTTGGAGTGAACGCGACTCGGCAGTCCACTAGCTTCTTGCTGTTGCTATGACAAATATCAGCTAGCTTTGTTTTAAAAAAACGTACATTAAAGCTAAAATACACAACCTGAATGATGACAACTTTTTTTTGTACACTTTTTACTCCTTTCCGTTTATTTCTTAAGAATTGTTGTACTTCTGTTAACTGTTAAACCGTAAGTCATTTATTATTGAAAGAATTTTTGTATGTTTTTTACGTATTGTAATATTTGTTCGTTATTATTGCAATAAAAAAAAATGATGACAACACAGAATAATTATTGTACAATCACTAGATAATCAAAAACAGACTTTGTCTTTCATTTATTTTTTACAAATCTTTGCTCTCTAGAAACCATGTCAATTTCGGTTGAAATTCCTATTTTAAGTGCATGTTTGTAGTGTGTTCCAGTAAATTAAAATGTAGCCTACAATATAATGTATAACTATATATGTCAGACCTATAATAGTAACTGATAATAATAATAGTAATGTGTAAAGTTGCATAAAATAAAAATAGGCTAAAACTGCCTCAAATGTATAATTAATGGTTGGATTCCACAACTGATAACATAAAACATATATAATAATACAATACAACATTTACTGTATTAGTCATAAAATGTACTGATTTGACTCGGCACAAAAAAAAATCAAAATCCCAACTTTGTAGTGACTGGGTCATACAGTAGAATGCAGAAAATAATTATGGGAAGGCGTATTAAATAATTTAAAAGAAAAAGAAAGAAAGAAAGAAAGAAAGAGACTCAACAGGCCTTTAAAACAATCCAGCTGAGGTGAATAGACCAAAAAAGTTTCCTAAAAAGTAAAATAATTTAAGAAAAAGTCTGCACACTCTCAAAAAAAAAAAAAAAGTCACAAGCGAGATGAAAGCAATGTGAGCAATTTACGTTTACATTTACATTTAGACATTTAACAGACGCTTTTAGCCAAAGCGACGTACAAAAGAGGACAATAGAAGCAATCAAAATATTTGATAAAATATAACATTTACTGAAAACAAGGCAAACGTTTTGGTCATATGACCATTTTCAATGCCAAGCTAACAGTGTCGAAGATGGCTCCTATATGTTAAAGTATGTAGACAAGGTTGATTTGACTTATATTGTTATAATAAAGTCATGTTTTAAGTTCTTCTGTGAGAAGAAAGAGAAACACCGTCTCGGGTTGGCGTCAGACTCTTTTGATTGTCTTTATTGTGCAAATATAACATGAATTATGAAATTAATATTTTTAACTTAATTCCCTGATTGGTAAAGTATCATTTGCCCAGCTCTGTACTATTAAAAGCAAAATGAGATGATTTTATAGGCTACTTTTATAGTGGCAATTGAATAAGTTGCCTATATTGTTCACAATTCAGTACAAGCCTTGTATTATTTTTTTCTATCTATCTATCTATCTATCTATCTGTCATTAGTAAATGATTTAAGACTCGTTTATTGAATCACCTGACGAATCGTTTGAGGGATTCTAATGAGGTGGTTACTTGTCGACACCTGCTGGCATAACAGTGTAACTTAAAGTCGATTGTCAGTTGTTGGTAATGATTCTTGGATGGTTTTTAATAATTTTGTAATTATAAAATAAGGGTCAGACTTCTTCTTCTTTCTTTTTTTTTTTTATTTATTTTATTTTTTTTCCCCAAGAGTGGCTTTGTATATATAACCGCCCTCAAGCAGCTGAGGAAGATACTGCTGTCTCACTTCTTGCTCACTTTTTGCATTGTGATACTCCAATTTACAGATACAACCTTGACAAGGTTTTTAGACATTGTATAAATATTGATATATTCAATATTGGTGGGTACATTTTAAATTAACAGTTAGGTGAATGTTCCTCTTTATTGGAAGTATCTAATTCTGATATAGGCTAACTAAGCCAAAAGATTAATCTAATCTTTAAGCATAATGGTGTTTTGTAATTTTATCAGAATTTTCTCACGACATGCAAATATGTATGTTTAAGAGACAGGTTTAAGAGATTTAAACTGCTGTTTTTCATCTTTTTCGTCTTGCTGCAACATCTGGATCAAACCACCTTCTGGAAAAGTCGAAAAAACAAGATCAACAGTCACTACATCACACTGGCTCTCTGATGAACCTTTAAAAGTGCACTTTGTTATCTACTCTTGTCAGCTTCTACACATTCACACAAACACTGAATGTTGGTAAAACAAGGGAGTAAAAGAGCTGAGAGCAAAATGTTGTTCTGCTTCAATTTTCAATGGATTGCATGCAAAGCTCAGTTACTGGTCTCATTTGATGTTTATACCCTGGCAAAACTTTATTCTAAAACATACTAACATTTTTATTCAAGTCAAGGTACATTATTTGTCCTCATAAAATGATTAATAAACTCCTTTACATGAACACACCAAATAACAAAAAGAAACAAATTACACAACTCACAGATCTACAACCAAAAGATCAGTTGTGAATATTTTGCTGAGGCTTTATGTCTCAATGCATAATGAACATTCACCCCTTCTGTTTGTAAAGGTTTGCTGGTACTGGATATAGAATAGAATAGTTGATAGGGAATAGGATATTCATGTATTTAAAGGTTTATGACCTTCTAAATGCCTATAGCCTATTTAAACATGACCAAATGACAACAATGTTTGGACAAAAATGTTTTGTCCTTATTAAAAAAAAAAAAAAAAAAGTTTTAATTGTAATTGTTGCCTTTTAGTATTTAAGCTGTTTATTTTAGAAGTGTTAAAAATCTCATTAAAAATATGTAATGTTAAAGTGCATTGTTTTGTGGGATCATTTTGACAGCCAGATCCAGTCGGACACCACCCATATATACACTGTTGTTCAAAATATAGACACAATATGCTGTCCCCCCCCCTCCCCCCTCCCCCCCCTCCCCCCCTCCCCCCCCCTTTCAAGCAAAAGACAAGAAAGATTGAAAGAGTACGTGAACAAAATGTTCATTTGCTCTATTACAGGCTGAACTGGCCTGATCTGTAGCCATTTGAAATTAGAGGCAACCACTGCATTTACAGTTCAAACAAAGATGCATTAGGAGACTTTAGTTTTGTGAAATTATGAAAATGAAAATTAAATGAATGAAAATTAAAAAAGAAAATTCACTCTCTGCCAGTAGGTGGTGCTTATGGAACAGCAGCGTTTCCTGTTTCAGTTCAGCGTTTCAATTACTGTAAACAAAGCAGCGCTTATACTTTCATATGAATAATATCTCGTCTCCGACCTCTGTTAACGTGCTGTTTATATACTTCACTGTTCATAGTAACATTTCCACATAGGCTATTTACAGAGTTGAAGGAATACAATAAAAACAACGGTATTTAAAACACATTTAATCTTCATGCATTTGAGCTGTTTGAAAAATAACAAGGTTGAGCTAGAATTATGATGCGAGTCACGTGACATTCTTTAGAACGTTGGTGAGTCAAAATTGGAGCGCACACCTGATTGCGATTTGTAGCGAGTCGGCGAGTGATTGTGAGTACACTCTTCTTCTTGAATTTGATCGTTTTTCTTTTAATCAATATTTTTTTCATGACAGTTTAAGCAGTGTGATATTATTATTGTCTCGTGTGTGTATTTGGACAAAAAATATGGTGCAATGAGAAAATAAATATGCATACTACACAGTGGAGGTCCGTTTTAAGTTTGTTAATACATAGATTGGGTTTGATTTTTATATATTTGCTGACAGTTGTGTTCCACTATGCAAGTGATATCCTCCAACTTCTAAAAGTAGTTATCACCAATGCAACTCAATCACCAATATAACTTTTCAGTTTAGTCGAGGGCTTTTCCAAAAACCTGTAACTGTCTAATTGTGCACTAATCTTACTTTGTTGCATTTAAATGGCTATGGACCACTGTGTATATAAGGAAAAAAGCTCTATATTTTCTCATGATTCTGCATTATCCAGATTAATATGTGAACTGATTACAACACAAGTTAACTTCATCAGCTTACACATTTTATATACATTTTTAAGCAAGCTCTCAGCCTCCTTTGCTCCTCTGATGGACCTCCACTGAATGCACAGCCTGTTATGCAAATAATAATAATAATAATAATTTAGTAAACTAAAGCAACCAGTTTTTAGGCTTTGATGCGTTTACTCAGCTCAAATGTTCCTTCTTTCTTTCTCTTGCAGAGTTTTACAGATAGTTGCACACAACCGTTCAAAATTACACATCTTGTTTTGGATAACTAGTATTACCATTATCACTTATCTAAGAACCTAAGCATGTCAGCCATGCCTGCAAAACGCTTCATCCCCACTGATGAGCATGATGAGCTCATTGCAGCCCTCCTCGCAGGGCGGTGGTGGGCGGTCATGGAGGTTGAAGACCTTTTACGCTCCTCATCTGAAAAGGTTGAGTATGAGCATCTCCCTTCAGGCCAGTGTTGGGGAATAGTGGAGGAAGCACCTTTACCCACTGCATTCCCCATGGAAGCACCCGCTCAGTCCAGGTCCCCTGAGGGAGCATCTATTCCCTTTGCTTCCCCTGAGGGAGTCTTTGTTTCAGCTGTGCCCCCTGAGGAAGCACCTGCTCCAGTCAGGTCCTCAGAAGGAGCACCTGCTCCAACTGCGGCCTCTGAGGAAGCACCTGCTATGACCAGGTCCCCTGAAGGAGCACCTGTGCTTAGTGCTTCCCCCGAAGAAGTACCTTCTCTGGCCAGGTCTCTTGAGGAAGAACCTGTTTCTGCTGCATCCTCCGAGGAAGTACCTTCTCCAGCCAGGGCCGCACTGAGGAGAAAAATAACGATCCCTACAAATATGAGGCTGTACATGACAAGGGATGTCATTTTAACACCTTTGCCCTTAAGGCCTCCAACGGGACCAGCTCCACCTGCCAGGGTCCCAAAAGAAGGACCTGTTCCCTCTGCTTCCCCTCAGGATACATCTGTTCCAACTGTGTCCTCTGAGGAAGCACATGCTCCAGGCAGGTCCTTAGAAGGTGCACCTGTTCATACAACTGAAGGAGCACCTGTGCTCAGTGCTTCCCCCGAGGAAGTACCTTCTCTGGCCAGGTCTCCTGAGGAAGAACCTGTTTCGGCTGCATCCTCCAAGGAAGCACCTTCTCCAGCCAGGGCCACAATGAGGAGGAAAATAACAATCCCAGAAAATATGAGGCTTTATCTGAAAAGGAACATCATTTTAACACCCTTGCCCTTAAGGCCTCCAATGGGACCACCTCCACCAGCCAGGGCCCCAAAAGGAGCACCTGCTCCAGCCAAGTCCCCTGAGGGAGAACCTGTGCCCACGGCATCTCCCAAGGAAGAACCTGCTCTGGCCAGGACTTTACTGAGGAGAAAAATAACGATCCCAGAAAATATGAGGCTGTATCTGAAAAGGGACGTCATTTTAACACCCTTGCCCTTAAGGCCTCCAATGGGACCACCTCCACCAGCCAGAGCCCCAAAAGGAGCACCTGCTCCAGCCAAGTCCCCTGAGGGAGAACCTGTGCCCATGGCATCTCCCAAGGAAGCACCTGCTCCACCCAGGTCTCCTGAGAGAGCACAGAGGCCCAACAGTTCCCCTGGGAAAGCAGCTGTGCCCATCAGGTCCCTTAAGAGAGCACCTGGACCTGCCGCACGTCCACAGGGAGTACCTTGGAAAAGGCTCTGCCAATGGAGCACTGGAGATTTGGTAAGTTCCTATTGTCAGAAAATGTTCTTAGTTTTATTTTCGTTAAAGTTAATTATTATTTTTTTTTTTTACATTTCGTCTAAGAGGCATTCATTAAAACTACTTGTGCATTAAATGATGATGTATGTTTTTTGTTTCAGCCACCTCCACATAAAAAGCAGCGTGTGGAAGAAGGTCCCATAGGCCCATTGGCCATGCCCAGGGAGCACTGGAGATTCGGTAAATCCCTCCGATCTATTATTTGTTCTTTTCAGATTTCTTTAAAATGCAGTTTCTATTTAAAATCTATTGTATTATTTTAATGATATGTCTTATCATAAGGTGCACCTGTTCAAACAGCAGCCTCCGAGGAAGCACCTGAAGGAGCACCTGTGCTCACTGCTTCCCCTGAGGAAGCACCTTCTCCAGCCAGGGCCGCAATGAGGAGAAAAATAACGATCCCAGAAAATATGAGGCTGTATCTGAAAAGGGACGTAATTTTCACACCCTTGCCCTTAAGGCCTCCAATGGGACCACCTCCACCAGCCAGGGCCCCAAAAGGAGCACCTGCTCCAGCCAAGTCCCCTGAGGGAGAACCTGTGCCCACGGCATCTCCCAAGGAAGCACCTGCTCCACCCAGGTCTCCTGAGAGAGCACGTAGGCCTAACAGGTCCCCTGGGAAAGCAACTGTGCCCATCAGGTCCCTTAAGAGAGCACCTGGACCTGCCGCACGTCCACAGGGAGTACCTTGGAAAAGGCTCTGCCCATGGAGCACTGGAGCTTTGGTAAGTCCATCTTGTCAGAAAAGGTTCTTAGTTTTAATTTAGTGATTTTTTTAGATTTCGTCTAAGAGGCATTCATTAAAACTGCTTGTCCATTAAATTATGATGTATGTTTTTGATTCAGCCTCCTCCACATAAAAAACAGCATGTGGAAGAAGTTCCAAATGCACACTCTGAAGAGGCCGTGCCCATGGAGCACTGGAGATTCGGTAAATCCCTCCTATCTATTTGCACTTTTAAGATTTCTTTAACATTTCTTTAAAATGCAGTATTTATATTTAATGATATGTCTTTGGATTTTTCATTACATGATGATGTGGCTTATTTCAACAGGACAATGTAGATGGGGTTCAGCCACCTCCACGAAAAAAGCTATGTGTGAGGAAAGACCCCAAAGCCTCTGCAAGTTCCTCAGCACACCTTGAGCAGAGGCAGTGCCTAAAGAGCAGGAGACCAAAGGTTTGTCCCTTCTGTTTCTCAGTTTTACTTATAAAAAATGAAACACTTCAACTAAGCTACTGTTTTCTCAGTCTCCTATTTGAAATTCTTTGTATTATATTATATATTAAGAGTATCACACACTTTTCAATTCATAGACCATTCATGTTAAAACAATAGAAGCATTATGTCTTTTCTCTCCTTCCAACTCATTAAACCTTTTTTTCTGTTTCCTTAACAGGAAAATGTACATCAGTGTCAGCGACGTCCACATAGAGAACGGAGCATGCCTAAAGAATGAAAGAAGAAAAAAAACTCCTCAGACAGAATCTTCATTTTAAAAAAAATAGTTACATTTTTTTCATGAAATAATTGTAATTATTTTAATTCTAATAATTTTTAATTCTCACTGCAAATGGATAAAGATATAAATGTCTATTAATATGTCAGTTTAAAAAGTTGTTTATTTATTTTCATTGTTATTGTTCATTGTTGTTTGAATTATTAAATCCTGAATTGTGTAAATAAAAGAAAAGAAAAAATGTCATTTATTATCTTTTTTTAACATGTGACTCTTAGTCCTGCATTTAACTCTAATGACAAATGGGTAAAGAAAAACATTTGGCAAAATGCCATAGAAAAGCAACTGTGCATTTAAAAAGATTTCTTAAATTTGTCTGTTAATATATCAGTTTAAAAAGTCATTTATTCTAAAATTGTAGAAGTAAATAAAAGGGAAAAAAGTAATTTATTACCATTTTGTTTTTAAATGTCACTCTTAGTCCTGCATAAACATGGAAATAAATAACAAGGGTTTCAGATCAGTAAACACTGCATAGTGGGGTGGAAGAAAAAAAAAAAAACAGTTGGTTAAAAAACCTTTTTATCCACTTTATAGCATATGAATCACCATCACCATTACATTAAACATCCAAACAGCCATAGTATATGATAAAGCACTCCAAGTAATAACAACAAAAACGTTCACTATTCATCAACACATTTCTAGGCAATTGTGAGCAAACATATATTGCTGTTAGCCTGTTAGCCAGAGACCTACAAGCTGCGCTGAGAACTAAATATGTATTTTGCATGCAACACAGTACATGACAACAATTTTTAAAGAATTATTCGACTTTCAGAATAAAAATTTCCTGTTAATTTACTCACTCCCATGCCATCCAAGATATTCATGTCTCTCTTTCCTCAGTCACAAATAATTGAATGTTTTTGAGAAAAATATTCCAGGACTTTTCTCCATATAGTGGACTTCAGTGGTGCTCAACAGACTGAAGGTTAAAAAAGAAGTTTGAAAGCAGCTTTAAAGGGCTCTAAAAGATCCCAGCCGAGGAACAAGGGTAATATCTAGCAAAACAACTGCCCATTTTCGTAAAAAAAAACAACAACAAAAAAAAAAAGTACACACTTTTTAACCACAAATGCTCATCTTGTCTAGTTCTGCGATGCACATTTGTGCACTCCGGTTCAAGACAGTTAGGTATGTCAAAAAACTCCCATTTCATTTTAAACGAGAACACAGAACAGTGTTGTTAGTCTTAAAATGTGAAAATTGGCGCCGATAGCCTTGTGGGAAACGCGCTGACGTAGCACCGTTGTGCTTCAGTTGTCCCGTGTTCAAGTCCCGGCTCAAGGACCTTTCCCAATCCCGTCCTCCTCTGTCTCTCCCAATTCACTTACTGTCCTATTGAAATAAAGGCATAAAACGGCAAAAATAAAATCATTAAATTGATGAGAACCCATCTTTGAAAAATTGCAATCTGAAGCTACAGAAACTGGAAAGAGATCTCTGACAATCTGCATGCGTTTGGTCTTTAGTCTTTGAGAGGAGTCTGTTGTACTCTTGGATACGTCTCTTTGCAACACCTCTTTTCTGCATGTGCATTGTTTGCCCAGGTACCAGGATATTCATTTAGGAAGAATAACAAAGTTGCGAGTGTTCTGCCATTGTCGTGGCAGATTTGTCAAGTATAGTAACCCATACTGAGAATTTCTGCTCTGCATTTAACGCATCCAAGTGTGTAGTGAGTAATCTGATGCTTTAACCATTATAAAATGATAAAACAATTACCCACAGTTCTACGTTAGACACAACCTTCAAAATTAATAGCTCTTGTGTTTAACTGTGTTTAACACAAGCAAAAAACAAGATTTTGCTGTATTTTACATTTGTAGGCATGCTCCGTTACTGTTGTACGTGTGTGTAATTTTGGCGTTTGTAGCTAATCATTTGATGTGTGTGTAGAGTTAGTAGGCAAAAACATCTTTTTATTAGAGTTTTATTAGAGAGAAAACAGCCTTTGACTTTCGTCAAACATGAGTTTGACTTTTGATTTATCAATTTTGTATATTTCATTTATTTGAGCAGAACTGAATTTTTAGCAGCTAAAGTCCCTCAAGGAGAAGTCCACTTCCAGACCTAAAATTTACAGATAATATACTCACCCCCTTGTCATCCAAGATGTTCGTGTCTTTCTTTCATGTCGTAAAAAAATTGTTTTTTTGAGGAAAACATTTCAGCATTTTTCTCCATATAGTGAATTTCTATGATTCCCTAAGTTTGAACTTCCAAAATGCAGTTTAAATGCGGCTTCAAACGATCCCACATGTGGTTGTAAACAATCCCAGCTGAGAAAGAAGAGTCTTATCTAGTGAAACGATCTGTTATATTCATTATAATAATACAAATTATATACTTTTTAATCTCAAATGTTTGTCTTGTCTTACTCTGCCTGAACTCTGTTTTTGCCAGTTCATGATCGCTGTTTTACCTTTTTTGTTAAACAAACAGAACAGAACAATTTTTGTTCTGGAAGTGGACTTCTCCTTTAAGCAGATTTAGGACAGAGCACAGAAAAGTCAAATCCCAACTTCGCAGTGACTGGATTGTGCAGCAGAGGGCAGAGTAATGCAGAAAATGATTATTGTTGACTAAAAGGCCGCACAGACAAAGAAATCAACACTTCTGGAATTTTTATCTACACTGTAAAAATGATTCTGAGTTTAGTCAGGTGGACAAGTTAAATCATGCTCTGTCAACTTGCAGTGTCTCACTACACAACAGGATGAGTTGGAACAACCCCAACTTAGAAATTGAAAACTTAAAATAACATGTTCATATAACAACAAAACAAAGGTTCTATCAACATTCTGTGTAATTTGCACGTGCCAGATACTCTACGTCATGATGACATGCTATTTTAATGTAGCTGAGACAGATGCAGATAATTAGTGATTAATTAAGTGATGATTGACCATTATTAAAGACACCTGATGTTAACAAGCAGAATCACCAAAGGAGCAAAATCACAGTTTTTAAGAAACCATTATAGTGGTCAGTGTTTGCATTAGGGCTCTTGACACTTACATTTTTAACTTTTAACTGAGTTATAACAGCCAGACAAGCCAAGAGCACAAGTCATCAGGTGGTGATGATTATGTTTTAACATAATCATTATTTGACCTGAATCGTTGAGCTCATTTAGAGTCTAATCTTTGAATTATATTTCCATTATTGCAAATATAACTCAGAGATTAGACTTCAAACAAACACAGTGATTCAAGTCAAATAATGATTATCTTGAACAATTAATGTCAGCCTTGTGATTCCACAACAAAAGATCATGTCTTTTTTTATATACGTTTTGGGAGAATTTCTTACAAACTGTTGTGATTAAGAAAAATAAACTTTCTGAAGAAGTCCTTTATTTAGGCGCACACAGACATCAAGAACCGGCGTATGAATCTCAACAACGGTGACAAACAGCATATTTAGATAAAAAGATCAAATCTGAACATCACAAATCAAGCTACTAAAAAGTCACATAAAAACAGCAAAAACAAAAGAAAATAGTAAGAATAAAAGAAATTACAAAGCTACATTTCAGCTCATAATTTATTAATATTTATTATTATTATTATTATTATTACTGCAAGTTTTTTCAATAACTACATATAAGTTCAGTGAACTTAAAGGAGAAGTCCACTTCCAGAACAACAATTCACAGATAATTTACTCACCCCCTTGTCATCCAAGATGTTCATGTCTTTCTGTCTTCAGTCTCTAAAGAAATTATGGTTTTTGAGGAAAACATTTCAGCATTTTTCTCCATATAATGGACTTCATTGGTGCCCCGATTTTGAACTTCCAAAATGTAGTTTAAATGCAGCTTCAAAGGGCTCTAAATGATCCCAGCCGAGGAAGAAGGGTCTTATCTAGCGAAACGATCGGTCATGTGGAACTACAGACCCAGTGTTTACAAAGCGAACGCGCAAAGACTAAGAAAGTTCAAGTAAGTCAAACGCTGTTTACAAACAAAAAGGTACAACGATGACGGACAATTCTGAAGTTGTAGGAGGAAATAGACCCAGACCCAGTGTTTACAAATGAACAAATCTTTTTTCATGCGCGACTGAACGAATCACTCCCTGAGACTACTCGTCTTCCCGAGTCACATTAAAGATTCATTCAAAATGAACGCATCGTTCAAGAACTAATTCGTAGCATCGTGAACGCGCATCCCAGAGCCTGTGCTACACAAGCTTTTGTGCTTAAAAAGTATACAAATTTATATTTTTTTAAAAAAATGAGCGATCGTTTCACTAGATAAAACCCTTCTTCCTCGGCTGGGATCATTTAGAGCTCTTTGAAGCTGCATTTAAACTGCATTTTGGAAGTTCAAAATCAGGGGCACAATTGAAGTCCATTATATGAAGAAAAATCCTGAAATGCTTTACTCAAAAACCATAATTTCTTTACGACTGAAGACAGAAAGACATGAACATCTTGGATGACAAGGGGGTGAGTAAATTATTTGTAAATTGTTGTTCTAGAAGTGGAGTTCTCCTTTAACACCTAGTGTTTGCTAAACTTAACTGAGTCAATGCAACAACATGACTTGACTAAGTCAAGTTGTGTCAACAAATAATTTTTTACAGTGTACACCTATAAAATCTAAAATAGAGCGTATATCTTTATATGTAAGTTATGCATCCTTGTTGTCAGGCACAAACTTATTTTTAAATTTGATTGTGTTGGATTTTACCCTGTATTTGCCATAAAAAAGTTTACAGGGTACAGTTTGTCTGGCAAGCCTAACTCTTTTAGCTCAAACGATGGCCTTTTAAAAGCATCCACCGATTCTGATTTCTTTTTCAGATGTTATTAACGGTTACTTTGTCTGTGTTTTGGTTACTAAGAGGGTGTTAATATAAAAAGCTGTTCAAGTCTGTTTTAATATGCACGTGTTTGGCATCATTATTGAGCAATCACTGTGTCATTGAGCAAGGCATTTGGCGTTGACTGTCCTCTTCTCTCTGTTCATCTTTTCAGAATGTCGTGAATGCTTTTAGTTTAACTTGACTGCATTGCTGTTTTTATTGAAGATGTGCACTGTGTTTCTTAAACACCCTACAGCAAAGTTCTGTAAAGCGGATTCCAGATTCCATTCATAATGATCACTGCGAAATGTAAACTCTTTAAAAAGAATCAATTTCATAGGTATTTGATGCACAAAAGCTGTTCTGAAACAATACAATACAATACAATGCCAGTCTCTAAACTCAGTCATATAACTCCAGGCAATGTAATTTTTAAAATATTTTTAATTGTATTCAACTCTTTCTTTTTTTTTCTGTGAAACCTGTTTTTTGACTGAAGGAGAAAAACTCACAGCTTGTTTTATTTGGATTAAGCCTGCTGAGATTCTAGGAAATCTGGCTAATCTGGCTTTTGGTAAGATTAATTATGTAAAATGATTTATGAGTCCTAATCCAGAAGTCTGGCTCTCCACAGCAGTTCATCCTCTGAGTCTACTTGGATTGCAACGTTTATCTCAGGCCCAGTCATTTTCCAAAATCCTCAAGCTGTTGTAGTGTGAAGTGGAAGAGTGAAAGATCATCCTGGTAATAATGTGGGCAGTGCACATCTGTTTAACATGTAGTCAACACGGTCACATACCCAGCACGGCATGAGCCTAAACTGACACATATGGACACAGTTTTTATGCAAAGGCCAACCAAAATCTAACAAATACATTTGGTGTGCAGTACTCTGCACGTCTGCATATTGTTATGAATATGGCTTGACATATGGTGAGTAGGTGTAGGTGTGTTTTATTGCTTCATATGACAAGTTGAACTCAAGGAGATATAATATGTGGAGATTCTTATCAAAGACGGTTTCTCGGCATGATCCTCCAGAAGTACGTGATCCGAAATATGACGTCTTTGCTCACGGCCATGCACTTAATCCAGGATACAGGTATTTTTGAATCAATCATATACAGTGTCCTCCACACCTCTACTAATATTGGCACCCTTGGTAAATATGAGCAGAGGTGGCTGTGAAAACAAAACTGCACTGTTTACCTTTTTGATCCTTCATTTAAAATATACACAAAATTCTAACCTTTCATTGAAGTGAGACAACTGAAAGTAGGGGAAAATCTCATTATGAAATACTTTTTTTTTTCCAATGCATGCTGGTCATAATTATTGGCACCCTTAGAAAACATTATGAGTCTCTGAAGTATATTCTCAAATTTCAGTTTTTTTTTTTTAGCAGACCAGGGTGACTAGGAGAATGAAAGTGTCCAACCATAACTTCCTGTTCCATGGGTTAAAAAATACAACACAAAATCCAAATCACAAGGAGTAAAACCAAAGAATATAGTTCACATGTCCAAAACAAGATTGTTGAGCTTCACAAAATAGAAAGTGGCTGTAAGAAAAGAGCTAAAGCACTGAAAATCCCCATTTCCACAAACAAGATGTTTTAAATCAACGACAGATGTTACATATCTGCCTGGAAAAGGATGTGCGTCTATATCGGAGCTGTTATCTTGGGAGAAGGACCTTGCAATAATTGGGTGCCAACGTGAACTAGAGAAAAACATTTATTTCATAATGAGATTTCCCCCCACTTTCAGTTGTTTTACTTCAATGATAGATTATAATTTTGTGAATTTTTTAATGAAAGATCAAAAGCATAAACAATGTAGATTTATTTTCACAGCCTCCTTTGCTCATATTTACTAAGGGTGCCAATATTAACGGAGGGCACTGTAGCTGTGTTACAGAAACTTCACATCTTAAAGGAGAAGTCCACTTTCAAAACAAAGATTCACATATAATGTACTCACCCCCTTGTCATCCAAGATGTTCATGTCTTTCTTTCTTCAGTCGTAAAGAAATTATGTTTTTTGAGGAAAACATTTCAGCATTTTTCTCCATATAATGGACTGCTATGGTGCCCCGATTTTGAACTTTCAAAATGCAGTTTAAATGCGGCTTCAAATGATCCCAAATGCGATTGTAAACGATCCCAGCCGAGAAATAAGGGTCTTACATAGCAAAATGATCGGTTATTTATATACTTTTTTAACGTCAAACGCTTGTCTTGTCTTACTCTGTCTGGATTAATTTCTTCCGGTTCATGACAGTTAGGGTAAAAACTCCCATCTCATGTTCTCCCTCAACTTCAAAATATATCGCTATATATCCTATATCGCTGTTTTACCTTTTTTGTTAGGGGTGTTTGATCTTCTTTGCATGTTCACTTCGCAAAGTACTTCTGCAGTGATGTAAGAAAATTTGAATGATTTTTGAAGTTGAGAGAGAAAATACGATTTTTCGACATACCCCTGGTGAAAAAAAACAGCATATGCTGGTAGGTATGTTTTGATGCTGGTTTAGGCTGGTCCTTGTCCTGGTAAATTCATATTCCAGGGGCTAAATATGACTTTATTGGGGTTGCTTCAACCGTGGACATCTAAAACAACCGTGGACTTGGCAACACAGATGGTAGCGCTCACTAACTTTCCTTACCAAAAAGTAGTATCACTATTTCAAGTTTATTTTATTAATGAAGTCCATTATATGGAGAAAAATCCTGAAATGTTTTCCTCAAAAACCATAATTTCTTCAAGACTGAAGACAGAAAGACATGATTATCTTGGATGACAAGGGGGTAGTAAATTATTTGTGAAATGTTGTTCTGGAAGTGGACTTCTCCTTTAAACTACAATTTTTTCAGTGAAATCTGTCTACTGGCTAGATTTTATTAAGCATACTTAAGTAAAGTTCAAGTATATTTTTAGGTATACTTTATGTAGTAAGTATACTAATATCAGTGTATTAGTAGTATACTTGTAAGTGTACTATTTCAATACTCCTTGGGACTAAATTGGCCCACTTTCTAGTATATAAAAGTATAGTTTTAAGTATACTTCAAGTATAACAGTAGTAAAGTATTAGTACACAACTAGTACATTTAAGTTTTTAGCTTGTACTGCAACTATACTAAAAGTGAACTTATAGGTATACTGATAGTTTACTAATTAATACTTGTAGCATTTTTAGCACACTCTGAAGTATAGTCTCAGTAAACTACTAGTTTAGTAGTTTCATACTGCAAGTATACCCGTATGTTTTCTTTAAGTGAACTTTACATCATACTTTAAGTATACTACTTCGTCCCTATTTAGGTATTATTTTTGTATATATTTTGTTATATGAATATCTGAACCTACAAAACATCAAAAGATAGAACAGGGCATCTGCTTGTAAACAGAAACATTTTATTTTAGCTTCATGCATTCTTTTTTTTTTTATAAACACTTGAATGTAGTTAAGTTTTATATTAAAAAAAAGAAAGAAAGAAAGAAATAATTGAACAATATTTTTAACAAAACGCTGAAAAAAGACTGAACTGGATTCAGAATGATAATCAAAATGTAGATGGAACTGATCAACACCCCAAAGCTTGACAGTCTACTACTATTTTTAGTTTAAAAGAAGTATACTAATAATACACTTGAATAAACTTCTTTTTAGTAAGGGTACTTACCGGTACTCCTCTCTGTGCCAGTCACAACAGACTTGGCCAGCTGACCAATCGGAGCTGAATAGGCTTATAGAAGGGAGGGGTTTACAGTCCTTATGGTCAGAACTGATCGAACAAATCGTCTCGAAATCATTGACAAATGACTCTATGTATTGATGTATATTGTGAGAAAATGACAATGTTTTCTGACCTTAGATGTGTTTAACCCTGTTGTAGGGAACTCCAGCACAATATCTTTTTAAAGGCTAGATTCTTTTGACTTTTCAGCTCAGAAACTCAGAGGAACTGCGACAACCCAACTTCAGAATCCAATATGGCTGTTCAGCACATCAACATTCGTGAAACTGTATTGTTTATTAGCACTTCTTAGTTAGCACACGTAGGTGTGACGTGATTCCAAACTCCGGTATCTGACTTGTGAGGTAAATGGAACGCAGCACAGGAAGTGCTATTTGATAACTGACGTTACCATGGTTGCTAAACAGCCAGCTACACAGGTTAGGTAAGATTCGTAGTTAAAGGAGAAGTCCACTTCCAGAACAACAACTTACAAATATTTTACTCACCCCCTTGTCATCCAAGATGTTCATGTCGTTCTGTTTTCAGTCGTAAAGAAATTATTGTTTTTGAGGAAAGCATTTCAGGATTTTTCTTCATATAATGCACTTCAATTGTGCCCCCGATTTTGAACTTCCAAAATGTAGTTTCAAAGTAGTTTTCAGCTTCAAAGGGCCCTAAACAATCCCAGCCAAGGAAGAAGGGTCTTATCTTAAGCTAAACGATCTGCCATTTTTTTCAAAAAATAATAATTTGTATAATTTTTAAGCACAAAAGCTTATGTAGCACAGGCTCTGGGATGCGCGTCCACGATGCTACAAATTAGTGATGGGTCGTTCTTGAACGATTCGTTCATTTTGAATGAATCTTTAATGTGACTCGGGAAGATGAGTCACCTCAGGGAGTGATTCGTTCAGTCGCGCATGTGCAGTAGATGTGTTATGGAAGTAACACGTAACATTTTATTTATAATTTGCTAAAATGAGCGAAATGACTCGAAAAAAGATTAGTTCATTTTGATGAATGAGACTCAAGGGTCCGAGTCGGTAAAATGATCCGAACTTCCCATCACTACTACGAATCACGTCTAAGTTCATCGTCTGTGTACTCCGGCTCAAAAAGGTAGAGTATGGCGAAAAACTCCATTTTATTTTCTCCTTCAACTTCAGAATAATCCGACATCGTTGTACCTTTTTGTTTGTAAACAGCATTTGACTTACTTGCACTTTCTTAGTCTTTGCGTGTTCAATTTGTAAACACTGGGTCTGTAGTTCCGCCTACGTTCCGCGTGACCTTTTGACGTGATTCAATAATATGTAGAGTTGTGAACGTGCATCCCAGAGCCTGTGCTACACAAGCTTTTGTGCTTAAAAAGTATACAATTTTTTATTTTCCTTGGCTGAGATCGTTTAGAGCCCTTTGAAGCTGCATTTAAACCACATTTTGGAAGTTCAAAATCGGGGCACCAATTAAGTCCATTATATGGAGAAAAATCCTGAAATGCTTTCCTCAAAAACGACTGAAGACAGAAAGACATGAACATCTTGGATGACAAGGGGGTGAGTAAATTATTTGTGAATTGTTGTTCTGGAAGTGGAGTTTTCCTTTAAACTGCAATTTTTGGTGAAATCTGTCTACTGGCTGGCTGACTTTCTGCAACTGGAGGCGACTCGTCTGCACTGCGAATAATGGCATAAAGCTGTGCCAAATTCATAAAGTGTGTTCCAGTCTGGAGCCAGAAGAAAATTAGACAAAACTGATTTTTTGATGGCACCACAAGAAAGCAGTCCTAAGACCTTTTTGATGATTCTGAGATGTGATTTTAGATTTAGTTGATGGAAAAATATTTATGCTTATAAAAGGTCTTCAAAAAAGAATCTGACACTGGTTTACTGCAAACTATTGAAATATTTGTTTATATGCTTTTAATTCATTACAATAGATGGCAACTGCCAGCAGGGGCTATTGGAAAACCTTGACCTTATGTGTGAACCTGCTTTTTTACTGTAACTCTGGTCTTTATTCTCTGAGTATTAACCACATAAAAAACAAGGGCTTAGACAGTGATATTTTGTTCAGTTTCATATTCTCTGTGGGTTTTTTTTATGGAAGGTTCTCATGGGACGGAGCAGTTGAGCACCTTCCCCCCCAGAGACTCTTACATCGGAGGCTCAGACAGACTGACCCCCACTGTGACCCTCTGACTGTTACACTTCCTACATGCTAGCATTCCACTGTCCCTCTGTCTTCCTACATCTTCGAAATAAAACGTCTAGTCATCACCCATTTTCCCACTCAGTTTCACACATAATAAAAAGAACATGACATTGTTCTTTTAATACTGAATAAATGCTGTTAGGTACTCTGCAGAAAAGTGCCTGGCACATGCGTTACTGTTAATATAAGTAAAAACTACAAAAACCTTTGGTCCATTGCTTTTCCTAGTAAGCCACACTCTGCAGAATACATTTTATCTCCAGTGACTTTCCTGTGACTTCTGTATTAAGGGTACATACTACGATAATTATAACAAAACCACTTTACTGTCATGTGGTGCAACCAACATGTGGAAAATATAGTCATTTATGATATTACTATTATATTATTTTCTTTTCCCCCATTGCACACTGCATACTCTCATGACTGTGTGTCATGGTAAGTTTCTTAAAATATAAGATCTTTGTAGGACAAGGCAAGCTTAGTTAGGGCTGAAAATTGTAATGTGGTTTAAAAAAAAAAAAAAAACCCAACAACCTTAATTTAATTAATTCATTTAATTTAAAAAAAAAAAAAAAAAAAAAAAAAAAAAAAACTATTTCTTTTTACCTTGATGTATATTTTATTTAACTGTCTATATTTTATTTTAGATTTTATTTTATTTAAAGCTGCAGTCCATAACTTTTTGTGTTTACAAAATTATTAAAAAAAAAAAATTCAAGATAACTTAAAGAAGTTAACTTCCAGAACAAAAACTGACAGATCATTTACTCCCCCTTGTCATCCAAGATGTTCATGTCTTTCTTTCTTCAGTCGTAAAGAAATTATGTTTTTTTAGGAAAACATTTCAGGATTTCCCTCATATTGTGGACTTCTTTGGGCTCTTGAGTTTGAATTCAAAATTGTAGTTTAAATGCATTTTCAAAGGGCTCCAAACAATCCCAGCCAAGGAAAAAGAATCTTATCTAGCGAAACGATCGTTTATTTTCTTAAAAAAGACAATTTACATACTTTTTAACCTCAAATGATTGTCTTGTATAGCTCTGCCATGTAGGACGATTTTGAAGTTGTATAAGGAAATGAGATGGGAGTTTTTCAATTTACCCCAACTGTCATCAACCGGAATACACAGAGTTCACGCAGAGAGCTTAGGATTCAGGTAATTTTTTTTTTTTAGAAAATAACCGATTGTTTCGCTAGATAAGACCCTTTTTTAGTGCCCTTTGAAGCTGCATTTTGGAAGTTCAATCTCAGGGGCACCATAGAGATCCACTATATGGAGAGAAATCCTGCAATGTTTTCCTCAAAAAATATTAATTTCTTTTACGCTGAAGAGAGAAAGGACAATGAACATCTTGAAATGACAAGAGGTTAGTGGTTATAGGGATCATATTATAACATTACGACCCCTTAATTCAGACGTTTCCACCCGGTGTTGTCATTTTGTTTTCGCAAACAACAGCAACTACCAGTTCTACGGCATGGCAAAACTGTTCTGACGTTGCTGTACAGACCAGCATAGAACACTATTTAGAGTCCCAGCCTCAGAGGAGACAAGAGAGCACTGGATTTATTGATTTATTTACTGTATATTATGTGCTGCCACACAGATTCTTATATTAAAATGAGTTCTTTCACAGACATAGCCATCTGTTTTTGTAAACTCATTGTTGTTTTTACATAAATTGTGTATATTGACAATTCAAGCCATAAAAACATGAAAGAGACAACTAGTTTTATACTCACATGCATGTGGACTGCACCTTCTGTGGACGTACTTAGGATGTGTGTGCTCAAAAAAACGTAAAGTATGTCAGAAATTTAAACTGATATGGTTTTAAAACATGAATTCAGCACGATAGACATGATAATCAAAACCAAACAAATGTTTTTAGCAGAGTATAAAAGGTATAAGCTGTAAAGGCACAGCACTATTCTGGAAAAGGGGGCGGGGTCATTTGCAGCAGCTCATTTGCATTTAAAGAGACATGCATGAAAACATTGTGTTTCTGCTTCCACTCAAAATAGGCATTTTCAAAATTATATAATAAATGACCTGTGGGGTCTTTTGAGCTGAAACTTCACAGACACATTCTGGGGACACCTGAGACTTACATTACATCTTGTAAAAAGTGGCATCATAGGTCTTCTTTAAAGTGACATGCTGTAATTATGCCTTTGTAATAAATGGGAGCATTCAGTGGAGTTCTGAATAAAGAGCCAATAGTAATACAGTGGATGATGAAGTTTATGTGTGTGAGAGGCGACAGGCCTTTATACAGTACATCAGCTGTGCTAGTATTAGAGCAGGATTAGTGCCATAAACTGGGCCACTTGCAGGCGTAGAACAGTGGCAGTCACATCCGACTAATGGGATTAAGATGCCATGTGATTCCAGGGCCGAGCCAGAGAGAGAAATACAATCACACTTACCCAAACTGTATGTGTTATTGTTTTCTGGGGTGGCTTTAAACTAGCTATCAAAAGCTTATTGGGGTTTACACAATTAGCTTCTAGCAATTGGATTGTTATTCTTAGAAATCTTAGTGCTGTGCTCTCTATGAGCCACGTAAAGTGATCAACAGAACAAAAAAGGCAAACAGTCAGCGGTAGATCAGCTTGTCATCAATCTGTTAGCTGGCAATGTTTGTTAAGCTAGTGGCCTGAGGAAACATTTAAAACGTGCCAAATCATTTACAGATGCTACAAAGTTTAAAAGACCCAAAGTCCAGTGATGTCAAAGTCATGAACATCAGTCAACGGAAAGGTCAGTAATCGAACTGCTCTTTGGGAATTTAATCAAAGCCGTAGGAGGTGTTCTCTCAATCTGAATTGTTGTGGACACCCTTGACAGTGCTCCCACAGCTACTTCACTCGCTTTACAAACTCAATAATCACGCAAAAGCCAGGCGAATCTCTCTGTAGACCACCTGTGGACTTCTTGGGAACGTAAGCAGCCTAGCTCTTCATTTCTCCGCATATCCGCAGGGCTACAAAAGATACACAACAAATGAAACCTGAGAGTTTTCCTGAGATAATGTTTTCATTAGCTTTTGACTTTATTGGCTGCAGTATTAGTGGCTGTGTTATAGACATTACTGTACTTTGATACAAATGGTATTTCATAATGTTCCCATGACCTTAATGTTCAGGTTTAGTGTAGCCAGAAACCAGGCCACAGAACTAGACAGACAACTGGAATGCCTGGTGGGAACATTTATAAATATTAACAGACACTTACAGAAGTTCATGTTCTTCTGTACTTTTATTGAACACCTTTTACGTAATTGTTTGTAACTTACTTTTTTTTAAATACTAATTTTCTTATTCCATTAACTAAAATGTTTGGGAAAATAAGTAACACTTTAGAAAGCAGTGTACATGTTAAATATATTACATATTAAAATAAAAAAAAAAAAATACAACAGCAGCAGCAAAAAATTACATGTTAACACACAGTTACAGAAATTCATGTTCTTCATTACATTTATTATGTATTTGGATGTGATTTAGGAACATTTAAGATATTAACAGAGTGTTACAAAATTTCATGTTCTTCATAACATTTAAGTACTTTGTTGTAATTTTCTGTAATTTTGTTTATCTTTTTAACAATTTTTTGTATATATATATATATATATATATATATATATTGCAGAAACTGGGATGCTTGGGAAATTTAGGAACATTTGCTGTGTGTGTGTATATATATATATATATATATTAGGGCTGTCAAACGATTAATCACGATTAATCGCATACAAAATAAAAGTTTGAGTTTGCCTAATATATGCGTGTGTACTGTGTGTAATTATTTTGTATATATATATAAATACACACAAATTAATGTAAATATTTCAGAGAAATATGTTATCTATATAAAAAATATTTGTATTTATATATAATATAAATTATATAAAAATTCTAATAAATACATATACTTGTAAATATTTCTTATATGTACCTGAATGTGTTTGTATTTATATATACATAATAATTGCACACAGTACACATACGTTTATTAGGCAAACTCAAACTTTTATTTTGTATGCGGTTAATCGCGATTAATCGTTTGACAGCCCTAATATATATATATATATATATATATATATATATATATATATATATATATATAATATATATAAAACCGCGATTAGTCAGAAAAATAAGTTTGTGCTTGATATGAATACACACATACTATATATTTAACTTATATTTACGTGTAGGTATATGTGTGTGTGTGTGTGTGTGTATATTACTGCTGTCAAATTGATTAATCGCAATTAGTCACAATAAAAAATAAAAGTTTGTGCTTGATATAAATACACACACTTACTGTGTGTATATTATACTGCTGTCAATTAGTCACAAAAAAGTTTGTGTTTGATATAAGTACAGACACATAAATGTATATTTAAGAGATATTTACCTGTGTGTATATACAGTACTGCTTGAAAGTTTGTGAACCTTTTTTTTTTTTTTTTTGAAGTCCTTAAAGTTGACAAAGAGAATCCAATCAAACAAACAAGACAAAAATATATACTTTGTCATTTAGTTATTGAGAAAAATGATCCAGTGTTAAATATTTGCGAGGTGCAAAAGTAAGTAAAAAGTAAAGTGCTTTCAGTATCTGTTGTGACCCCTTTTTGAAGCAATAACCCGGGTAATGTATTTTGTAGCCGCTGATCAGTCCTGCACAACGACTTGTATGAATTTGAGCCCATTCTTTAGTACAGAAACACTTGAATCCTGTGATGTTGGTGGGTTTCCTCCTATGAACTGGTTGCTTCAGGTCCTTCCACAACATTTTAATTGGATTAAGGTCTGGACTTTGACTCAGACGTTCCATAACAAACGTTTGTTCTTGTTTAACCATTTTTTGGTAGAATGACTTGTGCGCTTGGGGTCGTTGTCTTGTTGCATGACCCACTTTCTCTTTAGATTCTAGTTCATGGACAGATGTCCTGACATTTTCCTTAAGAATTTGCTGATATATTTCAAAATGTACAAGTCGTCCTGGTCCAAATGCAGCAAAACAGGCCCAAACCATAATACTACCACCACCATGCTTCACAGATGGGATAAGGTTCTTCTTACGCTGGAATGCAGAGTTTTCCTTTTTCCAAACATAACACTTTTTATTTAAACCAAAAATTATATTTGGGTCTCATCCGTCCACAAAACATTTCTCCAATAGCCTTCTGACTTGTCCTATGATCTTTATCAAAATGCAGACAGGCAGCAGTGTTTTTTGGAGAGTTGTGGCTTCCTCCTTGCAACCCTGTCATGCACACCATAGTTGTTCATTGTTCTCCTGATGATTGACTTCTTTGCAACCTCTGAAACTGTTATATATCTTGCTTTGGAGTGATCTTTGTTGGTCGACCACTTCTGGGGAGGGTAACTGTGGTCTAGAATTTCCTCCATTTGTACACAATCTGTCTGACTGTGGAGTTGTGGAGTCCAAACTCTTTAGAGATGGTTTTATAACCTTTTCCAGCCTGATGAGCAACAACAACTCTTTTTCTGAGGTCCTCAGAGATCTCCTTTGTTTGAGCCATGATTCACTTCCACAAACATGATCAGACGTTAATAGATCTTTGTTCTTTAAATAAAACAGGGCATAAACTGACACCTAATTCTCATCCAATTGCCTGAAAACACTTCTGAACAGACAGACTCTAATTTCACCTTCAAATTAACTGCTATTCCTAGAGATTCACATATTTTTGCAACTCACAAATATTTAACGCTTGATCATTTTTCATAATAAATAAATGACAAAGTATATATTATCATCTCATTTGTTTAATTGGGTTCTCTTTGTCAATTTTCAAAACTTGTGTGGAAATCTGATGAACTTTTTGGTCATATTTATGCAGAAATATAGAAAATTCTAAAGTGTTCACAAACTTTAAAGCAGCACTGTATATATATATTACTGCTGTCAAATCAATTAATTGCCATTAGTTGCAAAAAAATAAGTTTGTGCTTGATATAAATACACACACATACATGTATATATTTAAGATACATTTACATGTGTATGTATGTATGTATGTATGTATGTATATATATAAACACATACACATATACAGTGGTTGGACAATGAAACTGAAACACCTGGTTTTAGATCACAATTAGTATGATATTGGGCCTCCTTTTGCAGCTAATACAACATAATTTCATCGTGGGAGTGACAAATACAAGTCCTGCAAAGCAGCCAGAGGGATTTTGAGCCATTTTCCTCTTGCAGAACAGTGGCCAGGTCACTATGTGATGCTGATGTGGGAAAACGTTTCCTGACTCGCTCCTCCAAAACACCCCAAAGTGGCTCAATAATATTCAGATCTGGTGACTATGCAGGCCATGGGAGATGTTCAACTTAATTTTTATATTCATTAAACCAGTCTGTCACCAGTCTTGCTGTGTGTATTGGTGCATTATTATCCTGATACAGAGCACTACCTTCAAGGTACAATGTTTGAACCATTGGGTGCACATAATGAAACTTTACACTCTGCTCTAACTGGTGTAATGTACAATAAGTGAAGATTGGGCACCAGACAGCGCAAATATAGCCATGAAACCTCCAATACTATATTGGCGAGTGTTTCAGTTTCATTGTCCAACCCCTGTATATATATCATGTAAACACAAGTTTCTATTTTGAATGCGTTTAATCGTGATTAATCATCTTGACAGTTATAATATATGTGTGTGTGTATCTTACATATATGTTAATGAAGTAAATCAACTTTTCCCAGAAAATATATGAGGTATACTCCAGAAATAGGAAACATAATTTGATACCGTGCTATTTTAAACATAGCCAATGTCCATGGTACAGTGTAAATAACTAATTAAACAACAAAAGTCCTGGATTAAATAAATGATTACCATGAACTTAAGTAATTGTGTGTTAATATGTAGTCTTTTGGATTTCTTAATTATATTAATTTGTAACACGTCTTACATAAATTCATGTCTCCAGGTTGTTTACTGGATTATTTATTATCCATAGTAATATGTTTACTTTTATTCCAAACACTGTCTAGCAAGGCAGTTTATGTTGACATGCACTATAGTGACTTCAGGACTACATGAGGTCCATGGAAACAGGTCACTATGGTAACAGCTGGTAGTTATGGCGATCTTACTCTCCGCAGGAGATGCGACTGAAGTGGCCTAACATGAGAGATTGACTTGATGCAGCTCACAACAGCACGTATAACAGTGTTTGGTCTGTTTTGAGTTTTATATCAACTGAAATGTATAAACTTAACTATTCCATTTACTCAATTAGTTGATTGTTTGAGTACTGGATTTGAATGAGAGATGATGAGAACTCTGCCCCTGATGGAAATACAGCCCCAATGCTCTATAGAATCAAAAATGTTAATATTTCTAAAGGACTATTAAATGCATTACATGTCAATGCAGCAAAACAATTTAAGCTAAAGGTCATACAGTGTCAGTTTATTGATCTGTAGTTGCAGTTCAGCGGTCTGAGTTCAGCTGAGTGAGACGACAGAAGCAGTAAAGCATATCTTCGGTGATGAAAAGAGGGGGAGGGAAAGACAATGAATGTTCAGGAATCTATAAATGTGGAAAGGAATGGAATTTTGAGTCTAGTGAAATGGGTTTATAATACCTTTGGAATTCACTTATAGAAGATCTTCTGATTAACCCTAACAGGGGACATGTACACACTGTACAGTTTCAAGAATGACAACCGTGTTTAAATGCTGGAGTGAATCCCTTAAATCACAGTTTCGTGTCTGTATGGAATAGAACCCACTCTCGGAATTGCGATGATTGACACCGTTGCAGCAATAGCAACGTTTTGTCTTGTTGTGGGTTTCGTATCTGGTATTTTTTGAAGTAATAATACAGTGACCAAAGATGTGTTATGTTGGTGATTTTAACTAAATAATTGACAACAGAGCCATCGTGTTTTATTTTTTGGAAGGCTGCTTTGTAGGGTTGCCATGTCCACTTATTATAGACAGTGCTTATTAAAGGAGAAGTTCACTTCCAGAACAACAATTACAGATAATGCACTCATTCCCCGAGTTTGAACTTCCAAAATGCAGTTTAAATGCGGCTTCAAACGATCCCAAATACGGTTTTTACTCTCAAACGCCTGTCTTGTCTTGCTCTGCCTGAACTCTGTGTATTCTGGCTCAAGACAGTTAGGGTATGTCGAAAAACTCAGATCGTATTTTCTCCCTCAACTTCAAAAATCATTTTAAAATCATCCTACATCGCTGCAGAAGTACCGACCCAGTCTTTGCAAAGTGAACATGCAAAGAAGATCAAACTCCCTTAACAAAAAAGGTAAAACAGCTATATAGGACAATTTTGAAGTTGAGGGAGAAAACATGATCAGATTTTTTCGACATACACTGTAAAAAACAATTTGTGGAGTCAACTTAAAATAATTTGTAACCTGGCTGCCTTAAAATGTTAAGATCAGTCAACTCAAAAAAGTTTATTTAACTTGAAATGTTAAATTATACTAAGCGACAACTTAGATATTTGAGTTGAATCAACTTAAAAATTTAAGGCAGCTGGGTTACTTACTCATCTGTTGAGTTTAGCAAACACAAATATCTAAGCTGTTACTTAGTACAACTTAACATTTCAAGTTGACTAAACTTATTTTAGTTGACTGAACTTAAAATTTTAAGGCAGCAGGGTAACAAATTATTTTAAGCTGACTCAACAAATTGTGTTTTTTATTTTTTACAGTATACCCTAACTGTCTCAAGCCAGAATACACAGAGTTCAGGGAGAGCAAGACAAGACGAGCGTTTGACATATATATAAAAAAAGTATATAAATTGTATTATTTTTATGAAAATAACCAATCGTTTCACTAGATAAGACCCTTTTTCCTCGGCTGGGATCATTTGCAACCACATTCGGGATCATTTGAAGCCGCATTTAAACTGCATTTTGGAAGTTCAAACTCGGAGCACCATATCAGTCCATTACATGGAGAAAAATCCAAAATGTTTTCCTCAAAAAACATAATTTCTTTACAACTGAAGAAAGAAAGACACGAACATCTTGGATGACAAGGGGGTGAGTACATTATGTGTAAATTGTTGTTCCGGAAGTGAACTTCTCCTTTAAGCATCATTGGGCTTGTTGTTTAGGCTTGGCTTGGTTTATAAAATGATCCATTTTATGAAGATAATAAAGCAGGCAGGTCATAATATTTTATTATGTGGCTTTTTTCCAAGAAAACACATCTTGATCTTATTTAGCTTTTTTATAGCAATATCTGGCAACACAAGTCAAAATGTACCTTGTTCCCTGTGATTTCTTGCTCGATAACTCTGAAGCACCTTTGTCTTTCATTCTGCAAGTTAATACAAGACAGAATAATATGCTGCTTTTTGCCATGTGCACTATTTACTGTCTGAATGCTGCTTTGATGTATATGTGCCTGTCAGCAAGCATATGATGACAATATTCTCCTGGTGCTCATAATTGGTTGCCACTAAACTGAACGGAACTCGCAAATTTTCCTGATAATTGCTGCTGAAAATGGTAAATTAAAATGTTTTTGCTGTAGTAATCGGTCAGACTGGGAAAAACATTTGGGAATACTATAGACTGCTAAAAGTTATAACAATATAAACTGTCTGAGGAACAAAAGACGTTTTTGGTTGGCCAAACTGAACCAGGATTTCCAGGTCAAGAATCTTGACAACATTTGCGTTTGTTCTTATCATTTCCAGTCAGACAGGTGAAGTATTAGGCTAATATCTTAATTAATACTCCTTGTACGTATCTTTACCACCTATTAACTTTAGTTTGTTAAAATATTGCACCCTTTCCTGCTTACTAAGTTCTTCTTTATATGATTTAGCAGCTTCCACATGTTTATTCTGTGGTTTAGACAGCATAAATTAGCAGAACAACATATTCAGTAGTACATTAGCCATGCAATCAATGCTGTAGTTTACAGTCAAAACAGTCAACCTAAATACTATTTGTTCTTATTATTGGGCTATTATTGACAAGCTCATACGTCACTATAAACACACCACACTCAGTCTTATGACCCCATGAGAGCTGGTCATGTACTGTAGATGTTACGGGTTATTTTCATTCACTGTCTCATGACAATACATTGCGCAAACTACCATGAGGTGACAGAGACACTGATGTAGGATACTGTGATTGATGGCTGAGTGTTTAGAAGCGCACATGACAGGAACGAAGTGAGCAATGCGTGTTCATTTTTATGCATGTTGTGTGTGTCGCTGACATGTTTTATGTCATGCAGCTGGTCTGCTGTCAGCTGAATGGGAAAATACTGTACACATGCCTTCATGCTGTTTAAAGTGCTTATATACTTTAGTTGTTATTATTTGGATCATATCACTTGCAAAAAAAAAATTTAAGTTACATTTTGCCACCATACACTTTAATAGTTCAAGCTGACTTAACTCAAAATGTTTTAGAAACTAGTTGTACAGCCTTTTTGTATAGACGCATTTTTGAAAACACCGTCTAATTTAAACAAACTTGCTTTGATGCAAGTTTAGAAACAGGTCAAAAAGTGTGGTATTAAGTCTTACGTAGACAACTGTGCTTTGTATTGTAACAAATCTGCACTGACTTAACTCAAAAATTGTTTAATTACTAGGGTGTTGATGGTTGCAGGTCAACTCTGGAACATTTTTGTATCTTCCCATCATGTCAGCACATGACCAGACTTAAAATTGTGAGTTCTTTGTGTGTTTTGTGTGAAAGGTTAAATTACTCATATGAAATGGCCTAAAACTTGTATAGACCCTTTCTCTGCACTAAGTAGTTTAGTCAACTTTTGAATAGAGTTTGTCTAACATAATGGAACTTGTATTTTTCCATGTTTTTTTGATAAGTTCCACAAAATTGTTTAAAGTCCAATTTACACTGCACCGACACGTTCGTCAGGTTTTGTCGGCATCTGTTGCCGTTGGTCATTTTTGGCAACTGAACATGTTGCATTGGTGTTTGTCAGGTCTTGGAATGTCTGAGAAGTGATGTACTTTACTTGGTCAGCTGTCTGTGTTGGTCTTTCATTCAAAACATTTATAAAATTCAAACTTTCATTGCAGTAAAACAATTGAAAGTCGGGGGGGGGGTTCTTCAATGTGTGTTGGCCACAATTATTGGCACCCCAAAATAATTACTTTTTTTAAGCATACAAGGGTGACTAGGAGCATGAAATTGTCCAGCCATGACTTCCTGTTCCACATGGTTATAAATACAAGGAACACAAAGACCAAATTCAATTAATCGTCCATCAAAAGGAGTAAAATCAAAGAATATAGTTCTGATGTGCAGAACAAGATTGTTGAGCTTCACAAAATAGAAACTGACTGTAATAAAAGAGCTAAAGCATTAAAAATCCCCACTTCCACCACCAGGCCAATAATTAAGAAGTTCCAATCAACTAAAGTTGCAAATCTGTCTGGAAGAGGATGTGTGTCTATACTGTCCTAATACATGATGAGGAAGAGAGTTTGAGTGGCCAAAGACTCTCCAAAGATCTCAGCTGGAGAACTGCAGAGACTAGTTGAGCCTTGGGGTCTGAAAGCCTAAAAAATATCAAACAGCTCCTACATCACCACATGTTGTTCAGGAGGGTTTCAAGAAAAATCCTTCTTACTTATCCAAAAACAAACTCCAGCACATTCAGTTGTCAGACATGACTTGAAACTTTAAATGGGATTGGTTTCTATGGTCAGATGAAACTAAAAAAAAAAAGGTTTTTTTTTGGCAGCAAACCCACCAGATGGGTAAAAAGGAACCCAAACTGCTGGATCTTTAATGTTGTGGGCCTTTTTTTAGGTTCTCTACATCTTGTTTATATCAGATACACAGATTCTATCAAATACCAACAGATAAAAAAATCGAAACCTGATTGCCTCTGTTAGAAATCGTATAATGGGCCGTGTCTGGATCTTCCATCAAGTCCAATGAACCAAAACAAATATCAAAATCAACACAAAAATGTGTCACAAAATGAAGCTTCTGCCATGGCTGTCCCAGTTCCCTGACCTGAACCCTAGAAAAGGTTTGGGGTGAACTAAGAGAAAGAGCTGTGAATCTGAAGGATTGATCTGGAGAGATTCTGTATGAAGGAATAGTCTCTGATCTCTTGTCAGATGTTCTCCAAACTCATTAGGCATTATAGGAGAAGACTCACTGCTGTTATCTTGGGAAAATGATGTTGCAGTAATTGGGTGCCAATAATAGTGGCCAGCGTCAACTAGGGAAAAACATTTGTTTCAATAGCTTCTATTACGTAAATATGCACTAGAAAAATTATAAGCATCACGGCTTATTTTGCTAATGTTGTTGTTGATACTTGTTTAAATATGTTTCTGATTCCATACAATATGTTCTACATTTGTTATGCGTTCATATTTTAATGAGGACATTCTATAATGTATCTTCAGTTGTTTATATGCTTGTTTGTATTCTGTTTACATCCAGCAATTATTCGTCCATTAACTGCACGTTAGGAGAGTTATTGATATATTTGTTTAACATTTAGTTATTTACTTCTGTTCTATTGTTCATTGCAGAAATGCAGACCAATGCATATCAGTATGTGTATATACCTGTGAAACCCTATGTGGTGAAAAGACATTTGATGACTCAGACTCCCTGATCAGAGTGCTGAAGTAGTTAACACCCTTAAATAACCAGCATTAGTGGGACAGTCCCTAACAAATGGTCCTTCGAGCCAGAACCTTGACTGCTTCGGAATGTCATCAGATGGCAAACCAACATCCCCTCCTGAAGCTAGACCATCACAGTGATGTCAAGCCCCCAGGCACCTTAAGGATTACATCCTTGACTTTGATCACCGACCTGCCCTTTTCTCCAGTCCTGTTCAGAGGGAGTCAGAGGAGCAGCAACCGCAGTGTATACAAGTCAAGCAGACTCCAGCCAAGGTATCAAGTCAAGCAGACTTATTGAGTATGGACTCATTAATGAAATTAATGGAATTCATGAACGAGAAGGAAAAAGAAGAGATGGTTGAAATGGAAAATCTTCTCAGGAAACTAGATCAGCTTAAGAAACGGAAGTACCGCCGAAACAAGATGATGGAGCACATCAATCATTCTTGAGGGACGAACAGGAAAAATGAGGACAATGAACAGCTATAGACTGTCGCAATCATCGGCACAATCTTCTCCTGCACCTTCTATTTCATCAAGCTCTTTACCCTTACTCTCACGAGACACAGTGCTACATGTTGGGAAACAGGGTGCGGTAGGTGCATCGGTGAAACATGAGGAAAGTTCACATAGGATAGATGTGGTTCCTGAAGCAGAGGTGGAGAATCACAACCATGGATTTGCTACAGGTTTACTGTATTCCCCTATCCTGATAACATCGCTCACCTCACGAGTCCCCTACCCTCGCCCACTGGCACTATCAGCGTTGCTAACTTGGATCCATCCAGTCCGCGTGGTGCGGAATCATCGATTCTCTGGCATTTCTGCTTTAATGGTGGGCTCCAGAATGGACCTGCCAACGGTACTGGGCAGTACCGTTCATGCAATCGTGCCTGACCTGCACCATGATAACTCTCAGTCCGAGTATGGCAAAGAGGCGTCAGGAGGAGACAATCCAAAGGACAACTCCAAACCTCCGTACTCATACGTTCAGTTAATCGTTCAGGTGATCATGATGGTGCAGGATAAGCATCTGACACTAAATGGCATCTACACACATCAGCAAGAACTACCCCTACTACCATCCAACCCAAACTAGCCATGATTCAAGAGGCCAGTTTTACCCAAAACACTACAGTGTCCCCCATCACCACCCAGCCAGTTCTGAACGCAGTCCAGCATCTGTTAACGCAGACGATCAAACCAGTCACGTACGCCGTGGCCACCCGTCACATTCTCCACGCCTGCGCAGCCGCTGATGATGTGGTGCATCAGATCCCTGCCGTCAGCACCGTTGGCAGACCCAACCTACAGCCCACCATCAAAGCGGAAAGGCTGGAGAATGGAGAGGAGGTCAAGATGATGGTAGAGTCGGCTCCTGGCATCACTCATGGCTCTATAGGCTCAGCCCTTAGGAACATTCAGAGTAGCACTGCAGCCACACCCCTTACAGAGCAATACAGAGCCAGGCTAACCCAGTGTGCAGTCCATTACACATGCTGGCCTCTGCCTTCCTCCCCAAAGAGCAGCAGAACAGAGAAAACAGGAGCGAGCCACCGGAGAGCAAACGGTTGGAAACTGAAGACGAAGAACGCAGTCGCCACTGACCCCAACGGAACCGCTGCGGACACAAACTCCACCAACCAGCACAACTAGTCACCCATTAACCACCACTTTCATCATGGCCAGATCACGAGTTGCTCCCAAGAGGCAACAGTCCATGCCTTGCTTGGAGCTCTGCGCAGGATTAGCAGGAGCACAGCTAGCGAAGCTTCTGAAAGCAAAGCATCAGATCCCTGCCGTGGCTGTCAGTACCATTGGCGGACCCAATCTGCAGCCCTAGGCTCAGCCAATAGGAACATTCTGAGCAGCACCGCAGCCACACCCCTTCAGACGGTTACCATAATGCAACAAGCTCCACTAGGCCAGCACCAGCTGCCAATCAAAACCATCTCCCAGCATGGCAGTCATGCAGTGTCCATTGCCATGGCGATACAGAGCCAGGCTAACCCAGTGTTGAGTCCGTTACACATGTTGGCCACTCGCGCCTTGGCATCTGCCTCCCTCCCCACGGAGCGGCAGAACAGAGAAAACAGGAGCGAGCCGCCGGAGAGCAAACGGTTGGAAACTGCGGACGAAGAACACAAAGTCGCCACCGACCCCAAAGGAACCGCTGCGGACACAAACTCCACCAACCAGCACAACTACTCACCCATTAACCAACACTTTCGTCAAGGCCAGATCACGAGTTGCTCCCAGGAGGCAACAGTCCATGACTCGCTTAAAGCTCTGTGCAGCATTAGCAGGAGCACAGCTAGCGAAGCTTCTGAAAGAGAAGCATCAGATCCCTGCAGTGGCCATCAGTACCATTGGTGGACCCAACCTGCACCCCGCCATCAAAGCAGAAATGCCGGAGAACAAAGAGGAGGTCAAAGTGATGGTAGAGTCGGTTCCTGGCATCACTCACGGCTCTACAGGCTCAGCCAATAGAAATATTCAGAGCAGCACCGCAGCCACACCCCCCAGGCAGTTACCATAGTGCAACAAGCTCCACTGGGCCAGCACCAGCTGCCAATCAAAACCATCACCCAGCATGGCAGTCATGCCCATTGCCACGGCGATACAGAGCCAGGCTAACCCAGTATTAAGTCCATTACACATGTTGGCCACTCATGCATTGGCATCTGCCTCCCTCCCCATGGGCCAGCAGAACAAAGAAAACAGGAGCGAGCCACCGGAGAGCAAATGGTTGAAAACTGAGGACGAAAAACGCAATGTTGCCACCGACCCCAACAGAATCGCTGTGGACACAAACTCCACCAAGCAGCACGACTAGCCACCCGTTAACTACCACTTTCGTCATGCCCAGATCACGAGTTGCTCCCAGGAGGCAACAGTCCATGCCTCACTTGCAGCTCTGCGCAGCATTAGCAGAAGCACAGCTAGCGAAGCTTCTGAAAGATGACATCACTCTCACAATTTTGTGCAAAGATTCTACAACGATGTTGGAGTGGCTTCAGTCCGACTCTTGTAGGTTCAAAGTCTTTGTTGGAACACGAGTCTCAGAAATCCAGGATTTCACAGAGCGCAGTGCTTGGTGGTACGTGGACACAGCAAAACCCAGCGGAAGACATCACCAGAGGTAAACTCTCAAGTTTTACCATGCCTGGGTGCTGGAGTCCGGGACCATCGTTTCTACAACGAGTTCTGAGCACTTGCAAAGAGCCCTGAACAGGCAAGATCAGAAAAGTTACCTGTCACTATCTGCTGCCTAACTGTGGAACCAGATTATACCCTTCCTGATGCCACTCAGTTGAGCATATAGAAAAGAGTTAGTAAAAGCAATGCGGCAGGTATGTCAACAAGTGACAGATGATTCAGCAAACACTCAGCTCACTGATCCTTGTCAGGCTCAGAGCTTCCCTGAGGAGACAACAGCCCTCAAAACACACAAACCTACATGTGACGAGTGGGGCGGGGCCGAGAGCCGTGGGAACGGAACGAGGCCGGTGGAGTATAATGATAATGAGCGACACCTGCGCCACTCACCGGTCTCGAGTCCCACGGAGGAGCTCCGGAAGGATAAAAGGAGGAGCGACGACTCCAAACCTGGCCTGGACTTTATTTTGCGTTTTGTGTGCGACAGTCGTCCGTGAGTGGCTGCCGCTTTACTTTTGTGTTTGTTTATTTTATTATTAAAGGGTTTAAATGTTCGCTGGTTCCCGCCTCCTTCTTCCCATTTTATGAACTTCGTTACACTACAGTTTACCAACAGCCAACTACTGTGTCTTGCTCCAGAGTGGGATCCAGTAACTAATGTAATCAGAGTTGGAGGACAATTGCAGAGACTGGAAAGCCCAAATGCTGAATAGATTCAACCCATAGTGATAGATTTGTGGCATCCAGCAACTAAACTTCTCATTAAAGACTTTGATAAAGGCTTATTGCACCCAAGTACAGAAAGAGTGTATGCGGAACTACGGAGACAATACTGGATCTTGAGGGGGGCGGCAAGCTGTTAAACACCACCAGCTGAATTGTTCATCCTGTCAACGGTGGAGAGCTCAGCCTAAGGTACCACAGATGGTAGACCTGCCACCAGAGAGGCTCAGACTTCTCTGTCCACCATTCTATTCCACTGGAGTGGACTGCTTTGGCCCTTATCATGTTAAAATAGGCAGAAGGGTTGAGAAACGTTGGGGTGTCATTTTTAAATGCCTCACCTCAAAAGCTGTTCATATAGAGCTTCTCAGCTACTTGGATGTGGATGCCTTCCTGCCTGCTCTTTAAAGAGTCATAGCCAGACAGAGAAGACCAAAGGAGAACTGCGTGAAGCCTTTGCCGCTATGGAATCTCAATTAAAAGAGCAGCTAGGCGATTACCAGGTCCTTTTCACGTTCAATCTGCCTATTGCCCCTCATTCTGGTGGTGTTTGGGAGTGAGAGGTCCAGCATTAGTGGGGCAGTCCCCAACACTGATGCTTCAGAAGGAAACACAATGAATTAGGAGCCGGGGGGTGAAAACTTTTTGAATTTGAAGATCAGGGTAAATCTTCTGTAGCTTCTGAAGGGTACTAAATAAAAAAAGAGAGATATTTAGGCAAAATAAGAAAAATGTACACATCTTCATTCTGTTCATAAAGTTTACATTGTTAGCATCGTTTTTCCTTCTGGAGCATCATTGAGCATTTGAACCTTCTGTGATAGGTGCATATGAGTCCCTCAGTTGTCCTCAGTGTGAAAAGATGCATCTCAAAATCATACAGTCATTGTTGGGGAGGGTTAATACACAAAAATGCTGAAACACCAAAGAATATGTGGGACCTGAAGTATTTTTTTGAAGAACAGCAGGCAGTTTAACTGTTCAGAACAAACAAGGGACTCATGGACAACTATTACTATTACTATTACTGTATTTTGTGTGATCCCTCTTATTTTGGTAAAATAATTGACATTTTGCAGATTCTGCAAACTTTTGACCTTAACTGTATATATTATACTGCATTAACAGTCAAGGAACCTGTTTCTGAATTTATTACTATCATTCCATACTCATCTATTTATAGTGCCCTAAAGAAGGCCACATAATTGTAATTTAGTCAAAGTAATGCAATATCTTCCTCCAAGTCATCAGATGCTGGATTTGAATTCTTCACATTCATTTGTGGAGTCCAGCTGGAGCGTTTTCAGGAATGGCTTGAGTTTACCTTTACATACTCCACCATGGATGACTTGCAATTTCTTTCCCATCTTCTGTTTTTTTTTTTTTTCAGAAATAAGAAAGCAAAAACTCAAAAGTATTCTATACAAGCATACTGAAATATGATCTCATGTTACTGCGGGAGGAATGCTGGGGCATGAAAAGGTGGGTGTATTTTTCTCAGCCAATCATGATACAGCTCCTTTTATCACCCATTAACGCAGAACAACAACTCTATGTACTTGCATGACTTCCTCCTGGAAGATTGTGTTCCCTACAACCAGTTTTCGCAAAACTGCATGTGCTCAAAAGCTTCCTGGCATTTGCAGACTTCCATCTCGTCTGGCATGTCTCTGAAGTCACAAGGGACACTTGGAGCTACGATCTTCCTGTGTATAAGAGAAAGGAAGAATTGTGCATTATGTACATTAAATGTACAGTGGCCTCCAAAAAGAATGCAGATATTTCAAATACATTAAAATGATGGATGTCACTGCATTAGTTCTGAGAAAAGCTCTATGTTTACAGATGCCACTTGGTTTCATATTTTGTGTCTAATCCAACAAAATTCATACATTAGGTGTGAATTAAGTGTCCACATACTTTTGTAACCATTATTTACTATTTACTATTATTTGCTAACAACATGCATGGGTATTTTTCATAGTGCCCGTGCATTATCAAAATATGAACATGATATGTTGTGGATTATATGTGACTTCCTGTGCCTGATACTGGTATACACTCAGATTTTACATTTGGTGTATTTGTCTACATTTTATCAAGTAAAATTTGCTCCAAAATACAGTAGAGCCTGTTTGGAAAAGCTATTGGAAGCATTTAGTAGTAGAATAAATAGGTAAAATTAGCCTATTTATTCTACAATCCCAACTATGCATGATTATATTATAAGTTGCAGGTTACTGCTGCACTTAACATTGTTCCTTTCCATCACCATCAAAACTGTGAGCCATTTTTTTGGGTTGTGGCCCTCCAGAGAACCACTGCTCTCCACCACAGGGTCAGAACAATTCAGGTTTGGCGGTAGATCTCTGTAAACAAAGTGAGAAACGCGTGTCCTTCATCAGGTAATTTATACTGACAGCCAGCAGTAAAACTGAAAAAGCTGGAAGAAAAAGGAGATAAGTAGGGGTGTAAAGTATACGGTTATAGCCAAAGGCTATTTTTATCAGCAGTAGGGTGAGAGTGGCGTCTGTGTGGGATAATGACGGCCCTTTAACTAATCAACATATCTTATGAGAGGTTTTTAAGTTCTTGCAGCATATCAAAATGCTGTAATATTTAGGCCGTAAAATATTTAGGTTGTACAAATGTATTTTTATTTTATTTAAAAATATACTTTATTTTCCTTATTTGTCTAATTTTACTCATTTTTTTTTTATTTTATTTTATTTTATTTCTTATCTTATAACCAGCCAAACAGTCAATGTGAATTTATAATGGACTTTATACTTTGGCCACTAATAAAAAACCAGCAGGGGAATGAACAACAACAAGGATGTAATTATATCTGTTTATTAATAAAAGAGTCATCATGTTAAGATTTGGCAATTGCTTCTCTGCATATGTCAGCTTTTCTAAAGTTAAAAAGCACGAACCAGAAGAACACAGCAAAACAAACTCACACGTAAACAAATTTGTTATAACCTCTGGCACATGCAGGCCACCAAAACAGTGGTTTTAGCAGATGGTCTATAAAGGACTGGAGACATGCGATAGGCAGTGAAGCACTACAGGAGACAGAAAATGAAAACAACATGAAACAAACCTTACATGGTTTCCTTTTTTCCCCTCACTCCCTCCTCGTTTTTTTCTTTCTAAAATGGCTTCTTATGACTTGTGCACAAGTCATATGGACCACTTTTAGTTTGTTTTTCAAGCTGTTTTTCTAACTTGACAGTTCTTGGTCACTATTCACTTTCATTGTACGCAAAAGAACAGCATGAACATTCTGCTAAACATCTTGTTTTGTGTTCCCCTGAGGAAACTATTGCTGAGCAGTTCCTTTAACTAATTATGCAATAGTATCATTTCATCAAACATACAGTTTTAATTTTAGACACATATTCAGCTGGTGTAATGTAGAAGTTAAGAACATTCTCAGACAGACTGGGAAGGGAGGGATTCGGGTTACAGCGTGTAAATTTGTTGGCCATTAGGTGGGTGTGCTGGGCAAGCGTGGCTCAGGCGAGATTAAACCGGATTTAGGGGACTGCAGCACCTCTCATATTGGTAATTTCCCAAGAGAAGCTGCCCTTCAGACATGTATCAGAAATCAAACAGTGTTACATCTGACTATTTTGTTAATGGATTTCACAACGGTGTATAAGAACCTGCCAAGAATCACTATAGGAATTATTCATGCCAAAATGAACATTTCTGTTTGAAACCTGTTTGACCTTAATGCACGGTTCACCCTTTTCATGCAAAGTATGCAAAAGCAGCATAAAACCTTGTGCAATATACTGTATCAAAGTCACTTTGAAAGAAGTCTCTTTACTCTGCAGCATTTGCAATGCCTCCAGGCAGATATTTCTTGCATGCAAGATCAAGTCCTATCAACCTGAATGCAGGAATCCTGAAATCTCAAAAACTTGCCACACTTAGGCTACATTTAAATAATATGCTCAAGTAAGTAAAATCTGTCATAAATCATCCTATAAATGTTGTTTATTATGCTTAAATAGTGTTAAAATCTGCTTACTTCAGGCTAGACAGCACTCGAATTTATCTCTTCCTCGTTACTGCTAGTTATAAAACGAAATGAACATAAATTAACATCAGAAATGTGGTTTCAACCATGGAAAGATGTCAACCCACCTAAAAAATAAACAATAGAAAGCATGACAGAAACTAACATGACATAAAAAAAAAAATGGTTTCCACTAAAAATACCATTACAGAGCATCAACTTTTAACCATTAAAACCATTAAAAATGGTTTCCTGTAGAGTTTTGGGACATATTCCATAAGGATTTATTGGTTTTAACAAGCCACCAATAGATAGGCAACCAATTACCAGTAGAGACCACGAGACCAACAGCGTCCATTACAGTTTCTGTTAAAACCAATACTATTCCCATTATAACCAGTAAAACCATTACAAATTCTGTAACGTTTTCTATTGTTTTGTTTCTTTCAGCAGGGAATACACACCATTTTTGATGTTAATCTACTTCGTCTTCTTCTTCATTAACGTTTAATGGCGATTGGCAAAGATGTTTATCTACGAACTCTCCTGTTTAGTTTCTTTGTCGAATAAAATGGCTGATTCGGCGTTATGATTGGTCAGCTCACCTGTCAATCAAACTCCCGGCGAAGGGTGAAATGGCCGTTGGCTCTTTTATGTAGAAGGCGGGACTTTATTTCGTCATATTGCGCGTTGCACTTTCTTCCATTCACAGAGTAATATGAGTGCATCGTATTGGCATTTCTAACGATTTTAGATTTATTTACATATTTAAGTCATATGATAGGTTTGTCATAACGAAATTTAAAGGAATATTCTGTGTTCAATACAACACTAAATTTAAGATTGGTAATTTAGGATAATGTTGATTACCGCAAAATAAGTTTGATTCATACCTTTTTTTCTCGCAAAAACCAAGCAAAATAGCTAACAGAGCAAATAGAGCCAATTTCTGGAGATTTAAAAGCAGAAATGTGCAGCTTAGCTGTGTTAAAATGCATGTATTAGCGTATTTGAGCAGAAATAAGTTTTATGGTATTATGTTGTCATGTTGTCAATGATAAAATGGTTTAATCTAAATTAACTGGTTGTAATGAGGTCAAAACACACACAAAAAAAAACAAAAAACAAAAAAAAAAAAAAGGGAAAGGGAAAAAAACTGATTAAAAACTGATCTAAATGATTTATTCACAAATGAATCATTCATTATGTTTGGATTTTATTAAATAGCCCCAATTAATATTAATAATAATATATTCATGCAAATCTCAACTGCTTGATCGCAGAATGCAAACTATATTATCGGTCAGCTCTAATCTGCTAAATGCAACTAAGGCATAAAGATATGATAAACAGTAACATCATGATTTACTGTGAAGCTGCTTTGAAACAATGTGAACTGTGAAACGAGCTAGACAAATATAATTCACTAGTCCAAAAAAAAAAAACTCTCAGTGATGAAGTACGCCTTACTTACATGGCATGATTCAGCAGTTTTATTCATATGTGTGCCATTAAATTTCACCACATGTCTGTTTCTGCCATCTTGACTGCCTCCAAGGAAGAAAAGCATAGCTAAATGGATCTGTAGCGTGACCTGACAAGAACATTTCCAACATCAAAACTGACTTTTGAAAGAACCTTTATTCTCTAATAAGCTGCATTCCATCATTTCAATGTAGACGATTAAAAATAATAGCTTGGCTATCTATTGATTCAGCTCAGTAAGTGTGACTCAGCATTTTACATAGTCTGCCCACAAAGGAACTCCACACAGAGGACTCTTTGCATTAACATTTAAAACCATTCATTTGAGATGCTTTTATCCAACTTACACTACGTTCAAGTCTTGCAATGCTACCATACCAAATTTCAGTTCAGAATAACTTTCTATTTATAATCACGTGCCGTTTGGGAATCTCAAAACACATATAGACCAGCATTCACGACATGCTGTCCAAGGAACGTGCTGCTACACATCTTCTTATATAACCGCCTAACCCTTGTCTTGCACTGTTGTTTTCTTGCTACCTTGTACTTTTCTGAACAATACGGTCTCTGTGTGAATGTTATACAGAGGCTGAAGAGAACCAAAAGAAGGGTGCCAGGTTTGCAAGATAGACGTACAGTATCTGGTTTCTCTGCTGATGCCATTCTGGTGCTTTTACTTCACAAACTCTCTGCCTGAGCTTGCTTTCCCATGACATGAAAACCTACGGCATTGTATCGAGCATTCTCCCTTTCCCTGTTGTAAAGGTCATGTGACTCTCAGGTCATTTTACCCTCTTCGCTTTGTTTTGCCAGCGCTGCATTTACTGTAACAGCACTGAGGCAGGAAAAGAATGGCCAACTGACGTGCTTCGAAGCATAGTACTTTATGTTTTCACCATGCACATTTTTAACCGATGAAAAATGTACAGTAATAACAGAAAAGTATTAATACTGGTTATAGTCATGTGATATGCTGTCGTGAAAAAGAACAACTCTGAACAATTTTTTTCTTTTTTTTTTTTGGTAAGCCTTTCTCTGCAAGCATGTAAAAAAAACAAGCTGCTCAGATTTCGCTCCCCCCGTGACATAGAAAGGGGATCTTATATTATAATATTACCGCCCCTTAAAATGCACCCACATCACCGCCAGACACATCTAATATAAACGTGATTTCTTTCCCACCTGTTTACGTTCACAGACATAACGGACTGTTTTTGTAACTTATGTGTGTTTTTAACATAAACTTGTGTGTATTTGACAGTTTAAGCACAATAAGATATGAAAGAGAACTCAGTTTAGTACTCACATGCCGTGTGACAGCTGCTTTTTGCCGATTTGTGTGCGCTCAGAAAACCAGAATCAGAAGTTTAAACTAATTTGGTTGTGATTATGACGGCGTTTTAGTGTCACGTTAAAACATTTAAAAAATCTACGTTTACGAGATTAAACTCATAATATTTCAAGAATAAAGTCAAAATATTGTGAGAATAAAGTCTAAATATTACATGAATAAAGTTGAAATATTATGAGAAAAAAGTCGAAATGCTACGAGAATAAAGTTGAAATATTACGAGAATAAAGTCAAAATATTACATGAAAAAAGTCGAAATATTATGAGAATGAAGACGAAATGCTACGAGAATAAAGTTGAAATATTACGAGAATAAAGTCGAAATATTACGTGAATAAAGTTTAAATATTATGAGAATGAAGTCGAAATGTTTCGAAAATAAATTCAAAATGTTTCAAGAATAAAGTTGAAATATTTTTATTTCGAGTTTATTCTCATATTTTCGACTTTATTCTTGAAATATTTCGACTTTATTCTCGTAGTATTTCGACTTTATTCTCTGAATTGTGCAGCACTGGCAAAATTTTCCGGCAGCAGCTCATTTGCATTTAAAGAGACATGCACGAAGACAGTGTTTCTACTTCCACTCAAAATAGGCATTTTCAAAATGATATAATAAATGATCTGTGGGGTATTTTGAGCTGAAAATTCACAGACACATTCTGGGGATACCAGAGACTTACATTACATCTTGTAAAAAGGCACATAATAGGTCTCCTTTAATAAATATAAGCATCAATTTATTCAATTAAAAAAAAAAAAAAAAACTAAATGAATAAACATGCATTAATAAAATGTTATTTATTAATTTATACAAAATATCTTGTTTCTAATTTCAAAGATTTCTTTCTCATTTCTCTTTCTCATTTTACTCATAAAAAGACTGCTAGTATTCCATTTATTTAATGTGTTTTACAAAAATATGCTACAAATACATATTAAATTTAGGTAGTACAAAATCTAAATGTAATCAAAAACCTCTGGTAATGCAGATTCTGTGTATTTATATATATGGTTCCCATTAGTTTTCATATTTAAAAAATAATTCCATTGAAAATGACATTGCTGTTTTAAAATGACTCAGCAACATTCCAAGCAGTACAATATAATGAGATCGCAAAAAGCCTTCACTACCTTCAGAACTGCAGTGTCAGCCTAGGTAAGTAAAACACATTCCAAGAACATTTGGTTAACATTATAAAATATTATTTCTGAATGTTCTCTAGATGATTTAAACATCCATTAAAATAATAATAATAATAATAATAATAATAACAATAATAATAATAATAATAATAATAATAATAATAATAAAAATGTTATGAGAATTCTACTTTTCAATGTTGCATTCTAAAACAAGTAACATGTAAAATATGTTTCAGGGGGAAAAAAAAAAAAAATCCATAAACAATGTATGTTTATGTGCTAATAGATTATTAAAGACCAGATAACTGCCCAAATAAAGATAATTTGTATATGCTTTAAGAGAACTTTGCTGGAATGTTCTGAGAACGTTTCCTGAACATTCACCTGCAGTCAAACTTTTAGGAATTTTTCCTCCTGCCGAATCCAAATGTAATAAGTCCCAGACGGAACAGGTTTTGTCATTATATGCAGCCAAGCAGGGCAGTGGTGTTTATTCAAGGGCATCAATGTCGTAGCGTGTGACATGCACAGAGGTAGGCGCAAATGCTGTGTTTGGAGAAGAGAGGCCCCCTGCTTCGAACGATCCGCACATCATCCCCTCTCGCCGTATGGATTTCTGGCACTCAAATCTCTCTCTCAGACCAACACACAATATCTGTGGAATGTCGTGCTTCTGTGAAATACGGTTCACACGGTCCGGTACCGAAAAGATGAACCTTATACAAGCAAACCCTTACCTTTCAAAAAGGGCCCCCTGATGATGTTTACAGAGTGTGGACTACTCTTTTTAACACGAAAGCTCTTCCCATAAAGCACCATGCTGAAAAAAAAACTTTTTAAAGAAAATGAGGGGGTTTGTTTATTAAAGATAATCTAACTTTGGCTCCATGCAGGGACCTCAATCTTTAGCTTATTTGATTACAGAAGTGAGGACAGAAACGAAGAGCAGATTTCTGCTAACAATGAGATATTGTAGTTTTTGATGCTCTGCAAATGTATTTCTTGGCAAAGCAGCGAGCCTGGTTGGGTATAGGTTTGGTCAGGTCTTTTTTTTTTTTTTTCAAATAGTTATACCTCAGCCAAATATTGTTCTATCCTAACAACCATCAATGGAAAGCTTATTTATTCAGCTTTCAAATGATGTATAAATCTCAAAAATAAAACTGACCCTTATGACTGTTTTGTGGTCCAGGGTCACAAATACGGCTCCTATATATTTAAATAGGGGATTCGCCAACACTATTTTACATAATGACAAATTGGTGGCTAGAGTGTTAAGAGTATGATACAATCATGTCAAACAATCAGACAAAAACGATATTATATATAGTTAATATAAACTATATATATTTATATATAAACTGTATTATAAAATGTGTTTCTTTAGCTCAAATCACACAAAAATATATCACAATTTTCATATAAAACACCAACTAAATATAATATAATGTAATATAATATAATATAATATAATATAATACATTTTTTTAATTAAATATATATGACTTTTTTAGGGTTTTTTTTGTTACAGTGTACAGGTCCTTCTCAAAAAACTAGCATATTGTGATAAAGTTCATTATTTTCTGTAATGTACTGATAAACATTAGACTTTCATATATTTTAGATTCATTACACACAACTGAAGTAGTTCAAGCCTTTTATTGTTTTAATATTGATGATTTTGGCATACAGCTCATGAAAACCCAAAATTCCTATCTCAAAAAATTAGCATATCATGAAAAGGTTCTCTAAACGAGCTATTAACCTAATCATCTGAATCGACTAATTAACTCTAAACACCTGCAAAAGATTCCTGAGGCTTTTAAAAACTCCCAGCCTGGTTCATTACTCAAAACCGCAATCATGGGTAAGACTGCCGACCTGACTGCTGTCCAGAAGGCCATCATTGACACCCTCAAGCAAGAGGGTAAGACACAGAAAGAAATTTCTGAACGAATAGGCTGTTCCCAGAGTGCTGTATCAAGGCACCTCAGTGGGAAGTCTGTGGGAAGGAAAAAGTGTGGCAGAAAACGCTGCACAACGAGAAGAGGTGACCGGACCCTGAGGAAGATTATGGAGAAGGACCGATTCCAGACCTTGGGGGACCTGCGGAAGCAGTGGACTGAGTCTGGAGTAGAAACATCCAGAGCCACCGTGTACAGGCGTGTGCAGGAAATGGGCTACAGGTGCCGCATTCCCCAGGTCAAGCCACTTTTGAACCTGAAACAGCGGCAGAAGCGCCTGACCTGGGCTACAGAGAAGCAGCACTGGACTGTTGCTCAGTGGTCCAAAGTACTTTTTTCGGATGAAAGCAAATTTTGCATGTCATTCGGAAATCAAGGTGCCAGAGTCTGGAGGAAGACTGGGGAGAGGGAAATGCCAAAATGCCTGAAGTCCAGTGTCAAGTACCCACAGTCAGTGATGGTCTGGGGTGCCATGTCAGCTGCGGTCAATGCAGCTAGCTATCAGGAGATTTTGGAGCACTTCATGCTTCCATCTGCTGAAAAGCTTTATGGAGATGAAGATTTCATTTTTCAGCACGACCTGGCACCTGCTCACACTGCCAAAACCACTGGTAAATGGTTTACTGACCATGGTATTACTGTGCTCAATTGGCCTGCCAACTCTCCTGACCTGAACCCCATAGAGAATCTGTGGGATATTGTGAAGAGAAAGTTGAGAGACGCAAGACCCAACACTCTGGATGAGCTTAAGGCATAAAGTATTGAGTGCATAACTGAACATAATTATTTGAAGGTTGACTTTTTTAAAAACACTTTTCTTTTATTGGTCGGATGAAATATGCAAATTTTTTGAGATAGGAATTTTGGGTTTTCATGAGCTGTATGCCAAAATCATCAATATTAAAACAATAAAAGGCTTGAACTACTTCAGTTGTGTGTAATGAATCTAAAATATATGAAAGTCTAATGTTTATCAGTACATTACAGAAAATAATGAACTTTATCACAATATGCTAATTTTTTGAGAAGGACCTGTATATTATATTATACACTGAAAAAAAAAGAAGAAAGAAAAAAAAAATACAAAAAATGTTCTGGTAGCTGGGGTGGCAGAAAAAAAGGAAAGTAGCTGTAATTTCATGTAATGTTTAATTAATTATTATTTAACGATAATTATTATTTACTGTGTTGAAACAATTAAATTGCCTATAAATAAGGTCAAATACCTTACTGCTATAATACAATTAATCCTAACCCTAAAAGTAGCTTTTATTCCTATATAATCTAGTTTTTATTATATAAACTTATGGGGGAAAAAAAAATCTATATAAAATAATCACCCAAAAATAATAAAATTTTTGTTGTCAGACATTTTGACAAATGTGGGTAACCAAACAGGTGCTGGTCCACATAGTATTTAATAGTAGTATTGAATTCCATATTCCATAGTGTGAAAATATATATATATATATGAAGAGTTCAGATGCAAAAGCCTCTAAATCCATCTGACATATTTCTTTAAAATGAGCATTTCTTTCTGGCTACTTTGTATAGGTTTCTATGTAAGTACTGGCACTTCTGATTGGGCTGAGGCTGAATTTTGAAGTAAATTTACTTAATAAATGTATAAAATGTGTCAGGAGCGTTCGCTCAGTATCATTATCTAATTTTTGACCAAGATGGCTTTTAAATGGTTTTGCATCTGAACTCTTCTCATATATATATATATATATATATATATATATATACATACCATTTTGCTCGGTCTCAAGAGGATATTAGAGGCGTATCTTTCCAGCACTAACCGGATTTGCATAATGGACGCCCCGCCCTACCCTATGACGTTATAGGTAGTGGAAAGTGGAAATCCGCGTGCCCTTTACTCATAGTCATTTCCACACTACAAGCACATGGGGAGAGAGCACGGACAATCACCTCACACCAAAGACTCTTAAGACTTTTACATTGACTCTCCCACCTTAACAGCACAATGGCAGAAGAAAAAATCTCTATAGAAGATGTAAAGACGTCCAACGGTGAAGCGCACTTGGACGAACCGACTATGGCTAATGGCTTGGGTGACCACAAGAGGAGCGAACCGGAGACCAAGGGACAAAAGTTGAAACGCTTTGTCATGGCCAATCTGCTGGTCATCCTGACGGTGTCGGCGGTCATCGTCGGCGTGTTCATCGGGCTCGGCGTGCGAAGCGCCGGTTTGAACCGCACGCAGATCCTTTACTTCGGATTCCCCGGTGAGCTGCTCATCCGCCTGCTCAAGATGATCATCATTCCTCTGGTGGTCTGCAGTCTGGTGTCAGGGGCTGCCAGCCTTGACCCCAAAGCCCTGGGCAAGCTGGGCGGCTGGGCGATGCTCTTCTTTCTAGTGACCACTCTGATCTCCTCTGCCATCGGCGTTGTTATGGCGTTCATCATACAGCCTGGCTACAGTGAGGGGAAAAAATTAACGCACTTCACCCAGGATGACAGCAGTGTTCCTGAATCCAAAGAAGTCATCGATTCCTTTTTAGACCTAATAAGGTGAGTCGGACAAGTGACCAAACGCAGTGAACACGTGCTCGCACATTTCGCGCTTGTCATTCACAAAATGAATCGTAAAGTTGAAATGTACAGCAATATGTAGTTACATATATCTTTAAAAAAAAGTTACATATATCATATAACCATATAAAAGGTTACATATGTCTTCAGTTGATGTTTAAAGCATGTATATACCGGGGATAACTTGATGACGCAACACTACCTGAATGTGACATCTTTAAGCCAATTGAGTCAAACGTCCTTACAGTAACTGCCAGCGCATCGTTGAACTTTGCCAAACAGGAAGAGGAAAAGGAACATTAAGTGGCAAAATATGTCAACGAACACGAAAGGCTAGACGCATTTTTAACCTTTTATGTAACTAGTATCAAAAAGCTAACGCTATTGTTGACCGTCTGAACGGTCTCCGATATGTATATTCAGGAAGTCATTATTTCTCAAGTATAGTATGTTTTAATAATCGTTTTTCAATTAACGCTACTTCTTGCATCGATAATCGTAAATTCATTAAGCAGCATCGTTTTGTCTATCTATAGCGTGAGTTGCGTGACGTTTATGTGCCACATGTGCTGTAAACGGACGCCTTAATTGCATCAGCTGCGCTCAGCGTATTTGACGTAGCTAAAATTTGCTCGAAGAGGATGGTCAGTTTGGTGACCATAAACCTGCATCCTTTTCTGGGTGTGTGGTTTTCATTACACGAGAAAGAAACGCGGAATTTAAGTTCTTCTTTCTTTCAACGGAGGCAGACATCCCTTGCGTTCTTTAATGCGAGGTCTATGGGTGGGTTTTAGGGTTTGGTCCTGTTGTCATGTAAACAGGTCAAATTTCATCATGTGTTTAACAGAATGATGTGATGAGGACATTCTGTTCTCATTCGCCTTCAAAAACCATAACGACAACAGGCATTTTGTAAACGATTTGTAAACTTTCTCACTATTACTGAAGAGGAAGCATGTTAATATGAATGTATACAAAATGCAAATATTTACACTGACACAATTTAGGGCGACCTGAAACAGGGTTTTTCTGTTTTTGGTAGACTGTCCTTGAAAATGTCACACAGCCCACAAAGTGAGAGAAGACAAACTACCTTTGCTTATTTTTTTATATATATATATATATATATATATATATATATATATATATATATATATATATATATAAAAAAAGTACAGGTTTATATTTTAGATAAATGTTAGATTTATATTTAAAATTTATATAATATAATTATATATAATATATATATATATATACATATATATATATATATATATATATATATATATATATATATATATAAATTTCAGTATTCGGTACCAATACCAGTGAAAATCCACGGTTCTCGGTACCAATTTCGGTACCAAATCAAAACACAAAAACATGAATTGAACAACACACTATTTTTATTAATAACAAACAAAAATAAAAAAAAGTTTTGGCTTGGAAGCTGGTATTTTGGGTTGAGGTGATGAAGCATTTGCTGTAATCCCCATTTTTCACTGTATAAACTGGCACTTGATCCATACATTTGAATTCAGCAACAGCTCTGTTCAGTTTTCTTGCCTCAGGTGAGTTTTTGTCGTACTTCTGCTGCTGAAAAGCATCTGGAACTGTCTGCTTAGGAGTTTGATTTGGTGGTTCGTGGTCTTCTTCAGCCTGCAGCTGTAAAAGGAAAATATTATATACTTCATTAAAACAATGGGCTGAGTCTGACTAAATGCAACATTAGATTGACACCAGCTAAACAGAACTTTATATATAATATAACTTTTCAGTAAATAACAAACCTCAGCTTTTATAATAAATTTAGATAAGATTACTTATATTGAGTTTATATCAATGTTACACAGACGGAAACTGTAGTATTAAAAAAGATTTATTATTATTATTATTATTATTATTATTATTATTATTATAATTATTCTTCTTAATTTTAAAATGTATTATTATTATTTTTTTAATTAAAAGTTGTATCTGTTGACATTAACGCACAATGAACAAACATGAACGATCAAGTGTTTGTATAAAATAACATTCACACACATTAATGTTCACTCATTGTAACTTGATGTTAGATAATATATTAAGTCATGTTAATGAATGGTATCTTTTACCAAACTATACAGGACTGTATTTGACTGTACTTTTATTTAATCAAACTGCGCAAACTATATTTCATAGCCTAGAACTGGTTTTCTGTTGACCGATTTTAAGGCTATAAAACATTAACCATACATTTGTACATTTGTTCTCTAACACACATATTTTAGCTACACAGGTCATTTAAAAGCCTTAGGTGTGTAAAAATAGTACACTATCATGTCCTTTTTTTTATACAATTTTATAAACGCTATAGGAGGATTAAACACGTAATGAAGTTTATTCTAATACTGGCGTTAGCATTAGCCGGGCTTATGCTAACGATTAACTAAGCACATGGCGATGTTATTTAGGGTATAATTTTTATAACAAAAGCTCTAAATATAAAATTAAATTAAAACTTACCTGCTTGAACTTTTTCATTAAATCTGGGTCTCTGCCTTTGAGGTGTTTTATTAAGTTCAATGTATGTCCTCCTTTTGAGAGAAAACTTCGATGACACCGTTTGCAAATGAGTTTCTGATGATCTATGATGTTGCCCTTGTCATCAGCCGCAAATACAAAATATTTCCACACGTGGCTCCTTCCTCCTTTCTTTTCAACAAGCGGATTAAGAGCAGCCGCATCAGCAGCACCGCCGGTTGCCATGTCTCTGTGCTTTTATGAAGAAGACGCAACTGTGCAGTGCGCACCTTTCGGATAGCGCAGCAAGAACCGGGTTGACCGGGTGCTCGGTACCACCGGTACTTAAGAAAACCTGGTACCGTAACATTTAATTTTTTTTTAGTACCGACTTGGTACCGAAGTACCGGGTCTTTTGACAACACTAATATATATATATATATATATATGTAAACAAACTTTTATTTTGAATGTGATTAATCGTTTTTAATTTCAACAGTAATTTTATTTTAAAAATGAGGTCACTTGAATATAAGTGCAGCGGTTCTTTCCTCGCTTTAAATTTGTAGCCATTGATTGTGGTGTCTGGTTTCAAGACCAGTAAAGGAATAAAGGTTTATAATTGTTGATGATTTTAGTTGCTAACAGTCCTGCATTCATTCCCATGTGACAAAAGGAGCTAAACAACAAAGCTTGTTTTATAACAGCTTTGAGATTGCTGTAAGTTAATAGTTTAATAACTTAATTCCAACAGAAGTTCTGTTGCTTTTTTTTAAATACTTGCCATAACAGACAGCTTCTTTCAGATGCCACAGCTATTTTTAATTTCCTTGTCATACTCATTTCACACTCCGTGAACAGTTCCTCAGAATATGAAACTCACCAGAGTCCTTTTTTAAACAAGTTTCAGTCTACATGAATTGGGTGGTTTTGGCCATAATTAGCATCCTAATGTAAAGCCAAACTGAAACATTAATGTTTGTTCTTTGGCTGCATCACCAGGGGAAATCAATGAGGCGGCGTATGCCTTTCACATGAGGGCAACATGCACGTGCAAACACATGCAGACAGGCACAAGAGAAGCACGGTTAATTAGGAAGCTGATGTGACTTGTGTCTTCCATCAAAAGAGCTTTTCTCTTGGGCTTTCACCGTGACTAAATTCTGCTATACGATCATATGGACCACATTGGTGCCTTGCTAATTTCACACTCTGACAGGCATGCAGTTGTATGGTCTTTCTATAGAAAGTCTACAAACAGGTCCTGGCATGTTTAGTAGGTTTGCTTGCCAGCAAACATGTTTTGCTAACACTCAAATTAGGCTAGATTTGTCCGTTTCTGCAAGTTTTAACTCATTGAGATTCATGTTACCTGTAGTTGCAGTGCCTTATCAGATTCAATGTGATGGTCAGACCCCTACCCCATGTTACGCAGAAGTTTATCTTAAAGGTCAAGTGAGTCGTCTTGTTGCAAACTCATATGACCTTCTTTCCTTGTGGAACACAAAGAAAGAAGCTTTGAAGAATGTTCATGCTGCTTTTTTTCCTATACAGTTAAAGTAAATGGGCTGTTCAGGCAAACCAGCATGCATTACATTTCACTTCTTCCAAGTTGTTTGGTTTATTTGCAGAACAGATTAATGTTTAAGGTATTTGCTTGTGGTCACCATTCAGTTTCACTGTTTGGAAAAAGAGTAGCTTGCTTGTTTTGTTTCACTGAAGAAAAGCAGTCAGATGGGTTTGAAATGACATGAGGGTCAGTAAATGATTTCTGGGTTAAATGTTCCTTTAACAAAGCATTAGCATATGCTTTGTGTACAGTGCCTGCAAAACCCACAGTTTCCCCATCCTGGCCTTTTTTTGTGTAAACGTTGTGAAAGTTTATTTTGGATGGGGCAAAGTCAGAGTGTAGGTACATTTTCCTGTTAATAGTTACTTTAATATGTCAACAAACACTGAGCTTACGATAAATCTTTGACAAAGATTTGATAAGGTTTGTGGAGTGCCACGTTTCAAGGAGGTCCTGTTTGACGTGTCTCGCGTTTACACGCCTACGTAGAAACCAGAAATGTTAATCTTAAAGACATACGTGGAATGCATTGAGTTGTAAAAATTGACAAACAAAGTGCTCTGCCCATCCAACTCACTGGATTTGAATGTGACTCTTCAGAAACCAGTGGGAACATTTGAGTGCATCAGTATAGAAATATTTAAATGGCATGAGCTGGTTTTATTAGTGTTGCTATCCTGGTTTAGCTGGTGTGTTTAGGTGTCATAGAGTAAATATGTACGTTTTCACCTCTAGAGGGTGCATATTTAAAACAAAGAACGAACCAAAGGCATAGTTTGATGACGTAGTGATTGAGTGTGGAATTATGGGAGTTTTTGTCTTCATCCCCACAGCCGATGCAGTCCAATATCATGTTCGTGGACGACATAATGTATTAAAGATTTAATAACGTCACTGTAGTATGAAGCAGGGTGGGGCTGAAAGTCACAGAAGCGGAACGAGGTCTCTTAAGCGATTGCTAATGAAGGGCGAGCGCGATACACGACTCAAGCAGCGGAGCTTTTATTATGCCACAGTCGAGCGTTTCCACTCCTTCCGGTTGTGCGTATGTAGGAAAAGCACCAGTTTTATCACGTTCGATACATTTGAGTATGTTGAAAGTTTTGTTATAATTCTACTGCGTTCATCACCTGTCTAATTAAAAATGCATAACACATTAAAGTGTCTTTGGGGTTTCCATGTTTTCTACAAAATAAAACCGGAAAATTAAGGGTATGTAACTTCATACACAGGCGATGCAATAAGACAGCCTGTTACATTAGTTAAAATAGCTTATTTCTCTGGATTTATACATTCTTTGAAACATTTCGGATAAAGTACACAAGTCAGCTAAATATATAGCACTGTTCTAATTGTTTTTGGATATTTTAATTAAAAAATCTTATTGTGCCTTTTAAGATTCTTGCATGTATCTTCAGTTCTAACTCTTCTCAATGTTAAGACGAAGGAAATTTGAGAAGGGAATAACCACTGGCATTGGTGTTTGGCAGTGACCTGCTATCTTGGTCTGGGATGCAGCCTGTTGCTCAGCCCAGCAATTTTAAAGCTGTTCCTCCCTTGGGTTTCCAGTCTCATCTTGCTTAGGCTGCACTCATTTAAGATAATACTAGTCTCCTTACACCTTCCAGGCTTCTTTAGATGTTAGTGGGAATGATTGCGATGTATTGGAAAGCTCCCTATGGGCAATCGTTTCCAGACATCTTCAGAATCCGGCCTGTAATGGTGCTTTTTTGGAAATGTAACTCAAGCACAGCTGTTTTTGTGATTTTACTTGGAAAAAGGTGGCACGCGGGCTATGTTAACATCATACCAGGGATTATCGTTCCATTAGATTGAAGACTTCCTTGTTTTTACCATATTAAGGTCAGGGATGCTGGAATATTCCTGAATTAGTGTGTGTGTGTGTGTGTGTGTGTGTGTGTGTGTGTGTGTGTGTGTGTGTTTGTTGTTAATCCTCCTCTCCGGGCAGGTCCTAGTGCCCATCTCCATTGGGGGGGGAAAGGGGTTATCGGGATAGGAGGTAATGTGTGGGATTAGTGGAGGGGTATAATCGGACTAAATTCTCAAAGTTATTTCCACATGAGGCATCTCGTGAGGCTGCGCTGCTCAGGGATTGGCTGCTCACTCAGGATTGTGAGGATTTTTGTTGCTGGTGGGTTGAATCTGTGAGGGGTAGAATTAGATCTTTGTTCTCTCACTACCTTGTTCTCGACAGTGTTTGCCAAAGTATCCACCCTGTTTTTCCTGTAAGAGCAGGTGCGGCCATTTGTAAATTTTATGGGCCTCATTTGTGTCCAGCTATTTTTAGCTGTACAAAATGGCTCCTTTTGCTGCTTGATATTGCAAATTAGTGTGCCTTACTGTGTTGTTTTAATGTATTATGCTAATTATGAATACACTGGTTTGTAGTGCAAACAGTTTTACTGTTTACTGAAGTTGTTTTGGTCTCATTATTTCCTTGTAGCGGCTAATGCACCGGTAGTCTCACACATTGGCTCAATTCCCCATTAAAGAATAAGGCTGATACTAGTTTGATGCCAATGCTTTGCATATGCAAACAACCAAACTTCCAAAGAGTACTCCGTTTGGGGTGGGAATCTTCCGATCCGATTCTGAAAGTCAAGCTTCCAAAATGATTCTTGATCTACTTTTTTTTTTTTTTTTTTTTTTTTTTTTTTTTTCTGTTGTGCAAATACATCTTTACAACCTCACATTTTAACCAAATTTGCAGTTTCTTTGCTTTTTGTTTATAGTTGGAATCTCTGTATGTCAGTACTGCCATCTTAAAAGTAAGGGTGTCTTCACTGGTTTCATGATTCAATTAAATTACAATTTTCATTAACTCAACATCACTGTGCATCACAATATTACTGCACATGGCTACATTTTCATATAAATTTTATATCAAATTTATTTTGTGCAAACTTTTTTTTAATTACATACATTTTTTTATTATATAAACAGGCTACTTTTTAAAATAATCACTTATTTTAAATGTGTTCTATAAGTATCGAAAGTTTTCAGACAATAGTTATGGGTTTTTCTTTTTTTCCTCCGCATTATTGCTGTTTGATTATTACTGATGAGATCATAGACAGTGGCAGCTTTAACAGATTGTATTCACACTAATGCACAGATCTATTTCGATATATATTAGATGTTTTGTCCTGCTCTGAAAACATAACTGACTGTGTGAACATCAATTTCGTATACAAGTATTCGAAAATGGAAGTGCATTAACCGCAGCCGCAATCGATCTTCAGGACAACAAACACAAAGCGCACTTGAAAGTCCGTCAGTGCTCCAGTTTCTTGCATCTAATAGTACTGCATTCCAAATCGCATTAATGAAAGCTTATCTAAAGTAAAACACGGCGGGTGGAAGCGCACGTGGGATTTTACACTAGAAAGTTTCATCCTCGTTCACTGCCTATGCTATTTCTCTCTATAAGTTAAAACAAAAATGTCTTTGTGCTCGTTTAAACTGACGTTGTGAATATCTTAACCCACTAACACTGGTTTTAGTAATAACTTCTGAAGTTAACTATTTAGGTTTTGTTCAGTGTAATGGACTAATTCATTTGAGAGTAACATAAAACTCATCCCTGTCGTCTTCTTTCAGAAACATCTTCCCGTCGAACCTGGTTGCAGCTGCCTTTCAGTCGGTGGGTTTAACAAGCTTTTGGTTTTATTTTTTTAATATGTGATTATGTGATTCTAAACATTTCTTCTCCTTCACAGTATGCCACTGGTTACAAGCTTAAAAACACTACCATCCCAAACGGCTCAACCAACTTGACCACCTTAATTGTGGAAAAGGTACCAAATCCCAGATATAACTTTTGAGAATTTTCTTTAAAGTTTGGATTGTGTATATAATAATATATATAATAAATATATATATATATAATATATAATATATATATATATATATATATATAATATATATATTTCAGTCACACTTTTTTTTTTTTTTTTTTTTATTCTGAAATTAATTGTGACTAATCTCAACTAATGTTCAAGTTTTTAAATGTACTTCTTTATTGCAATGATTTCACATGCAATCTTCAAATTAATGTACAAAGACAACATATTTTTAAACATTTGTTTAGTGGCATCTTTTTTTCATGTCTGAAAGCAAGTATCACTGATACAAATACTGATGTCTCTATGATCATTGATTATAGCCATTCAACATTACAGTATAAATGAGAACTATTTAATAGACTATTGTTGGAAAAATAGCAAAAAACCCTAGCCCCGCCCCTGCGTTAAATAATTTTAATGCCGTTAAACTGGAAAAAATTAATTGCGTGCATTAGAGTGTTAATTTTAACATGTTAATATGATTAATTTTATGTGAATTCAGTCATTTTTATCTTTGTGTTTAGGTTCCAGTTGGCACAGAAGTGGATGGAATGAACATCCTGGGTCTTATCGTGTTTGCTATGGCGTTTGGTGTGGCCTTGAGGAAACTTGGAGAGGAAGGAGAGATCCTTATTAAGTTCTTCAACTCTTTCAATGAGGCCACCATGGTGTTGGTCTCCTGGATCATGTGGTAAGGGAACATCATGTGCTTTTCCCAGTGTTTGAGTTGTGGTGTCCTACGCATTTGTTTCTTCCCTGTCCTGACTTCATTTCTCATGTTTTCCTATCTGAAGGTATGCACCACTAGGTATTATGTTCCTGGTTGCTGCTAAGATTGTGGAAATGGAGGATGTCGGCATGCTGTTCGCCAGCCTGGGGAAGTACATCGCCTGCTGCGTCATTGGCCACGCCATCCACGGTCTCCTAGTCCTCCCGGCCATTTACTTTGTGATTACACGGAAGAACCCATACACTTTCTTGGCGGGATTGGTCACCGCTTTGGCTACTGCCTTTGGAACGTCCTCTAGGTAAATAAGCAGCTATATTAAACATTTACAGTCACTTTAAAACAAAGGTTCTTTATTGACATCTATGGTATCCATGGAAAATGTCTTTATATTGTTCTTTATAGTGAGTTTAGATTATTAAAATCACACTAAAATAAAATGGTGCTTTTGCGTTACCTAAAAGGTACTTTGGTGAACCCACAAGATTTTGCAATGTTTGGTCTTCATTTTGGAAGCTTTATTTTAAAGAGTATAGGCTGGTTTAAAGGGATAGTTCACCCAAAAATGAAAATTACCCCATGATTTACCCACCCTCAAGCCATCCTAGGTGTATATGACTTTCTTCTTTCAGACAAATACAGTTGGAGTTATATTAAACAATGTCCTGGCTCTTTCAAGCTTTATTTATTTATTTTTTTTTTTTTTAAGTTTGATTTAGGTTTATTCAATATTGCAAATTAAATAAGCAGGAAATAACCATCCGATTTTTCTCATCAGCTCTGCCACGTTGCCCCTAATGATGAAGTGCGTGGAGGAGAACAACGGTGTATCCAAGCACATCAGCCGTTTCATCTTGCCTATCGGAGCAACCGTCAACATGGACGGAGCCGCCTGCTTCCAGTGCGTGGCTGCGGTGTTCATCGCTCAGCTGAACGGAATCCCGCTGGACTTTGTCCAGGTCATCACCATCCTGTAAGTTCACTGGATGTCTTTCAGCCACCGCTATAGTCTGCTCTGATTGGAAGACGTTGACTTTGACTGGATTTTCATTTGTTTGTAGAGTGACTGCGACGGCGTCTAGTGTGGGAGCTGCTGGGATCCCTGCTGGAGGTGTGCTGACGTTGGCCATCATTCTGGAGTCAGTAGGCTTGCCTACCAATGATCTGTCCCTCATCTTGGCTGTGGACTGGCTTGTGTGAGTATCTGGTTTAGATGCATCTGGATGTGAAAAACACATTATTGTAACAGACATATTGTTTGTATTTTGCTATAAAACTGACAGATTTTGAAAGCTGAGATCTTGGAATGTCTCACGATGATTCCAATTTAGCCCATTTTCATGCGCAATAGGATAGAACAGGGGTGGGGAACCTTGATCCTGGAGGGCCGGTGTTCCTGCAGCGTTTAGCTCCAACACACACAAGGGTTGGCACCCTTTCTTCCAGGGTTGGAGCTAAACTCTGCAGGGACACCGGCCCACCGGCCCTCCAGGATTAAGGTTCCCCACCCCTGGGCTAGAATATACTCTCAAAATATTATAACTTTAATCTTGTAATTGCTATGAATTCATTCTTGTAATTTTTACTTTATTCTCAAAATATTTAGACTTTCTCATAATTTCACTATTATTCTCAACACTTCAAATTTATTCTCGTAGTTTTCATCTTATTTTCTCATAATTTTGACTTTGTTGGAACACTTCGACTTTATTCTCGTAATTTTCAAATTTATTGTCATTCTCAGAATTTTACTATTGTCGAAATAATTTTGAATTTATTCTCGTAATTTTGACTGTTGAAATATTGACTTCTCAAAATATTTTGACTTTATTCTTGAAACACTTAATTTTTTTTTTTCCTCATAGCTTTTGACTTTTTTTTTTTTTTTTTTTTTTTTTTTTCTCATAATTTTGTCTTTATTCTGGTAATTTTGACTTTATTCTCGAAACACTTTATTCTTTTAATTTTAACTGTCAATATTTTGACTTTATTTTTGTAATTTTGACTTTGTCAAAATATTTCGGCTTTATTCTTGAAACACTAACTTTATTGTAATTTTCAACCTTATTCTCATAATTTTACTGTTGTTGAAATATTTTGGCTTTATTCTCTAAATATTTTCAGTTTATTCTTGTAATTTAGATTTAGATTCGTAATCTTAGATTTTGTTTATTTCTTAACGTGACACTAAAACACTGCCATACTTTTGCGTCCATGTTTGGATTATTTTTTATAAACGGTAAAGATATATTTTTTTTTCTGTCTTTCTTCATTTAGCGATCGCACTTGCACCGTCATCAATGTTGAAGGCGACGCCTACGGAGCAGGTCTCCTGCAGTTCTTTGTGGACCGCACTTCCAGTAAAGAGGGGGTGGAGCTAAGCAAGGTACGAGTGGAGGAAGAAAACCCCGCCTCCAGGCCAGAAAGCTCTCCCCTCATCTCAAAACGGGGAAAACTTGAAATGGAACCGGTTGCTGAATCTAAACCAAGTGAAAAGGAGTCTGTCATGTAGACATGCACAGTATTTCAACAAACTTTCCTTCCCGACCTGTCTGATCTCACTAAATCAATCTCTGCATCTACGCAGTGACCAAGGGAGAGATACAGGTTTATGTTAAGACAGGACAAAGACTACATCCTTTTGACCCTCCTCTATGCCCAACTCTTATGAAAAGGAGTCTGCCAAAACACATGCACATTTAGATGGAAAAATGCTTGAACAATTATTTATTAGATGCTGGTCAGACATTTTGGAATTACTTCTCTTTTTAGTCTTTATTTTTAATGTTTGCTTTTACTCCTTTTATATAAAAAAAAAAAAACCTCAGTCCGACATTTTAAAATCTTTTATTATTATTATTATTATTATTATTATTATTATTACTTAATACTACAACAACTACACATGTGCAAATGGTTCTAATTATATGCTATTAAATTAAATCTCAGATTTCTCTCAACTCCGATTTCAAGCAAAACATCTAGCAAGCCAAAGCATCCGCAGAATCTCTCTGCAGTCTTTGAAACACACCAAATACACTTTTTAGGAGGCTTTATGGTACGTTATATCGAAATACCTCATTCATGCTGATTACCTTTAAATCACCTCGGGTTCCTCCAATGTAGATCCATCTAATAGGTGCAGGTGCTGGTATTTTCACTAAACTCTTGCTACTAAAAGAACCGAAAGAATGCTGGAGAAAGCCTGACTGACAGTTAAAAGACATCATCTTACCTTCTGCGTTTTGGCCTTAATGCAGTCACCACTACATTTTATGGCAGGTTCTTCAAGCTGAACCCTAAGTTCAGACAAGAATGTAAGCACATTGTATGGGACACATGCAAAGTACACCTTGTCTTAAAGCTCCAAGGCTGTTTGGGTAAGAGCCTTGAAGCCTGCAGGTGAGGGAGTTCCCTATGTGCTGGTTAAGCAACTGAGGTCAAGAGGTGTAAACGGTTCCGTTTCTGAAGAAAGCCATAGATTAGAGCATGAATCCAGACTGAACTAAGGTTTGGATTTGTATTTAAACTAGAATAAGGCTAAACAGCTTCCTCATGGTGTAGGAACATGTTAGATGTGTTAAAATATTTGGTTTGTTTTTTGTTTCTTATGTTCTTCTCCAAATGTACCTTTTGTTGGCTTAAAGAATTTGTGTATAAAAAAATCTTTTTTTTTTTTTTTTTGTGTAGGAAAAAAAAAAGTACAGAAATGAAGTATGTGATTTTGTTTGCTTTTTAAAAGCATGTTTCGGAGATCTTAATTTTTTTTGCTGCTTTTTTTTTTTTCTATGTGTTATTGCAGATGAGCACAAATATAAAGTAGTTTATGAGGAGAAATCGGGCAGAATATTGTTAACACCATAACTGGTGAATATTTAACTAATAGTTGGACTGGATTACACTCTCTCTCTCTCTCTCTCTCTTTTTTTTTTTTTTTGTTAAATTAAATATCAAAATGTTTTCTAAATGTGTAACCTAAACACACCAGCAGAAGAAAATTATTGGGCGACAGGGTGAGAGAAACTTGCCATTGTATTGTATGTTGACCAAATATTTGTCACAGTGATGAGAAGAAAGTCGACATAATCGCCCATTTTTGTAGAAGTCAGTTTGACTAGCAGGTAATTGGTGAGAGGTTATGACCAAAGAAACATTTTCTCCTCATTATTATTATTATTATTATTTTTTTTTTATATTAACTTAACATATTTTCTTAAAATAGGGGGGTTGGTGCTTGTAATCTGCACTATTAACAGGCTCTAATTTCTGTTGTTCTGTGTTTAAGATGCATTTCAAATCACAGATGTATTTCAGATCTCACAAATGGTCTGTGTGACTAATATCACTCCTTTTAAAGCCAGTACTGTAAGGGCTTCTCATTCCAGGTGGCTATAGTGTAGCTGCCCTGCTGATGTGGATATGTGTGTGTGAGTTTAATGGATGGTTGTGTCATAAATGGCTGCTTGATTACCAAAGAGTAGCCAGAGAGTACTGTTAAGAGAAGCAGTGAATGTACTCCACACTGACTGCAGAATAAAGCCTTTTTTTTGTAAATGAATCAGCTGTGCTGTTCTTTCTTATGAGTTAAATAAGTCGCTAAAATGAGGTGCACACTTGGTCCAGTTTCAAAAAAAAAAATAATAAAATAAAAAAAAATGCTAAAACTGCTGGTCATGAGTTAAAAGTCAAAAGGTTGTTATTAGAAGGGCTTTGGCCACTTCCTTAGCTGGTCAGGCTGGGAGACCAGCTAGAAGAACCAGCTAAAACCAGCTTGACCAAGCTAGACAAGCTAAAACTTAAACCAATTTAGGCTGTTTGATTTATTTATTTTTTTTTTTTTCAGCAGGGTGGTAAACATATTTCTTGTCCGTATCATGTTTATTATAAGTTACCACTCTGGCTGGTTAATTGTGGCGTACTGTGGTTGGATATTTTGTATAATTGTTGCTGATTTACATAGCTGTTCTAGTTTTACATCTCATGCCACGGTATATTCAAACCAAATTGAAACTTCATGACGCGAATTAAGTCGATACGTTCATTTATTTGGTAATAAGCAAGATAATGTAACGTTATAATCAGCGGTTATTATTGCAAAATACAGCCCTTTAGGGTGATACAAGACTACTTACTTTCACAAGATATCAGCTGACTTCTTATCTCTGTTTGTTTCAGTCAGGGATGCGTTTCCCAAAAGCATCGTTAGCTAAACTATGGTCAAAAGTTTCATTGAACTCTATTGGTAACGACGGAACTTGTGACGATAGCTGCTTTTGGGATCAACACACCCCCGTCAAATTTGCTGTAAACAAAAGCAACATTTTTAGGGAGGCTTTGAAGATTCGCCCAGTAATGATACTGCACAAACCTAGTAAGACATTAAGCATGAAGACTTAATGTCCTATTGCGCCACCTTGTGGTCTATTTAACATTTTACTGTAACGTTAACAATGAAAACTTCAAATGTAATTCTGTGTGTTGGTTTATTTTTTGGACGTGTGAAATACATTGATGTTTAGACACAGTTTGAATTGTGTTATGCTGTTTGTTAAATATTCGATGGTCAGTATGTATTTACATAATGAACATTACAAAGTACATTTGTCAAACACCATGACAAAACAAAACATTAAAAAAATAAGTTACATTTAAACAAAAATTGAGGTCAAACAGTCTGACATCAAAAGTACAGCAAACAGCAAAAGTACAAACAGTGTTGGGGAGTAACTAGTTACATGCCCGTTGCAGTTATTGAGAAAAAATGTGTAATTAAATCAGTTATGAAAATGCTAATGATTACAAAGGGGGTTACATTAAATATTTTGTGTAAAAACCTGTATGTTGAATAATATTAATTTCTTGCTTTGCCTGTTTTTGATATGCACAAAGCCTCCTGCCATCTAAAGGCTGTTCAGTAAAGCAATGCTATTCTGATGCTTTTGATTGGTTGTCTTGTTTGAATTTGAAGCGCATCACATCTGCCAATTCACATTGCCACTGGAAGCTTTAGACTACAATCTGTCTGAGAACTGATTAACTGATAAACAGTTGAAAGCATTCACTTAGAAAAATAATCAAAAAGTAATCCAATGTAATCAGTTACATTAATAAAATAACTGAAAGTTACACTATTCATTACATTTTAAATATCTGTAATCTGTAACCTATTACATTTCCAACCTTCCCAACACTGAGTACAAAGTTATTATCATGCAACATGGTGCAAATATCATTAATAAAGTGAATGTGTGCACAAAACAATAGCTTCTTTTCACTGGCATTTTTATGTAACCTTTTCCATTTACAACCATTTTCACAGAAAAAAAAAAAAAAAATCAGATTTACAAATAAAAACTCGTTAAAAGGGCATTCCAGCCTCTGTCAACATCAGCGTACACCAATGTCACCATATGTCAAAACATCCTACACTCTACAAAGTTCATGGTGGTATAATAATGACCATTAAGTTAAAAAGGTTTTAATGAGCTGTCTGGGTTGTTTATTAAGTAGTACACTTGTGGACCTACAAACATGAATACATTTTTCATATGCCAGCTTTTACTTTAAATTATGCACTAATGCAATAGGTGATTTTTCTCTAGCAATATGTTTAAAAATTCAAACTTTTGTTCAGTGCAGGGGTTCTTAACTCTGGCCCTCGAGGTCCACGTTCCTGCAGAGTTGAACTCCAACCTTGATCAAACTTACCTGCCTGTAACTTTCTAGTGATCCTGAAGACCTTGATTAGATTGTTCAGGTGTGTTTCATTAGAGTTGGAGCCAAACTCTGCAGGCAAGTGGGCCTTGAGAGCCAGAGTTGAGAACTTCTGGTTTAGTGTTTAACTGCTATAGAAACCGAAATATCAGAGGTGTCCAAACTCAGTGTCCTGCAGAGTTTAGCTCCAGCTTGCCTCAACACACCTGCCTGGACATTTCTAGTATGCCTAGTAAGACCCTGATTAGCTGGTTTAGATGTGTTTAATTGGGGTTGGAGCTAAACTCTGCAGGACAGTGGCCCTCCAGGACCAAATTTGGGCACTCCTGTGCTATAGAAACCACATATCAGGGGTGTCCAAACTTGGTCTTGGAGAGTGGTGTCCTACAGAGTTTAGCTCCAACTTGCCTCAGCACACCTGTCTGGAAGTTTCTAGTATGCCTAGTAAAAGCATGATTAGCTGGTTCAGGTGTGTTTTATTGGAGTTGGAGCTAAACTCTGCAGGACGCCGGCCCTCCAGGACCAAGTTTGGGCACTCTTGTGCTGTAGAAACCGAAATGTCAGGGGTGACCAAACTTGGTCTTGGGGAGCCGTGTCCTACAGAGCTCCTCAGCGCACCTGCATGGAGATTTTAGTAAGCCTAGTAAGACCTTGATTAGCTGGTTTAAGTGTGTTTAATTGGGGTTGGAGCTAAACTCTGCAGGATAGTGGCCCTCCAGGACTGAGTTTGGACACCCCTGTGATATACTGGTATTCATGTAAAACAAAAAAGCTTTGACCTTTGTGAATTCCTGGGATACTGCAATGTGAAATATTACCATTGTTACCTACAGTGTATTTAGACTACTTTGGAGGCTTGCGACTCCCCAAATCACAGCACACACATACAATAAATAAAATCGGCAAGAAAAACTAACATTCAACTGATAAGATATAGTTCAAAACCTTCAGTCTCTATGGTTTAAAATGTCAGAAATGCAATTGTGGCACATTAAGTTACTGCTTGCTACGATCCTATCGGGCGACTCCTGTCCAGTCGTTTCTTGGCAGGGTTTGGATACTGGGGGTTCTCAATAACCCCTTCCCCAAACTTGAGTTCCAAAAAGGCACGGTGGTTGTTCGGACCATAAGCGGTGATGCCAGCAAACTGCATTGGCACAAGGGGTTGCAGGAAATGTTCTGGGAACTCCACGTCTTGTTTATGCTCAGTCCAAGTGTCCCTGGTCATAACTCCATTGCGAGGATAAAAGGGCCACAAGTCTACATGCAAATGGTTGGCTTCACTATATTGCACACGGTAGAAGTCACCCTCGACCGCTCGCTCCCACACGTAACCGTTAGCATCCACCAGTGAGCCGGAATCTAGGTTCTTTAGGTAGTCGCAATTCGGAACATCCTCCAAGTAGATGCCCAAGTCCACGTCGTAGTCCCATGGGATTATATCTTGGTGTCGGGCTGCTCCCAACAAGGAACCCCCTTCCAGCCAGTAACGTACGCCGGAGCTCTCCAAGATATTGATAACATACTTAGTGGTCTCTCGGAGAGCGCGCAAGCAGCAAGGTGGAGTCCAGCGCTCTATGTAGAGGTATTCAGGTGTGTCGTCACGCACTGTGCCGAAACATCGAGCAGTCTCCTTACTGCAGCCAAACCACTGATCCCGACCATCAGGCAGCACCACACGTTTCAAGCCGAAGCTACGCATGAGGTGATTGGTGGCGTCTTTCAGGCGGCTGTCCGCCTTCCACTGGTTGTGTGCTGAGCTAAACAGCGGGCGATGACTTGCAGAGAACGAAGGTCCCTCCAGGAGCTTGACCTTCCAGCCACGCAAAGAAGTTTGGACAAACAAGGAAGACATGAGGGGGCGCCCTAAAGGAACCGAGAGGTTGAAGAGGTCCTCGGTGCGGATAAGAACCACGGCGTCTCCCTGCAGGGCTGTGCAGACGCTACCGCTGCTCCCTGAGGCTGCAGGGGTGTAGGTCGCGGTCCATTCCCGCAGATTCACCCGAAGGTGCAGGCACTGCACCGCCGAGCGGGTCAGCACAGGGGCCGCAACAAGTCGGACTGGTCCGCCACCTTCCCCTTCCAGCTCCCGAATGAGACGCTCAATTTGTCGGCCGTGGTCCAGCTCCACGCCATCTGGAACTAACAAAGCAAACTCCGTCTGCACATTGAACTCGGGACGGTGAGTTTGTGGAGGCTGGTCAGGGCTTGGTGACAACACCAGGAGACGGGCTCCCTCGGGGAGAGCCAGAGGAGGGTACGGTGGATTTTCGGCTACAGCGAGGAAGGGCAACTCTGGTCTCTGGCGCAAAAAGGAGCGTGCAACATCACCGACGTAGTTTTCAAAGTCTTCAAATTCACGGACGAGGATCGTGACACGTGGACCACGCATGTTGCCCTCAAGACCTCCCATTTTGGCACCGCCAACCATACTTCCACCTGCCAGATTACCCATAGCTCCCAGTCCTGGCATAGCCAGAGAGGCTTTCTTTAAGCCCTTACTTTGTTCCCGACGCTTCTCCATCATCTGCTGCTGGGCCCGTGAGACATAATATAAGATGAGCAAGTTCAAAATTATTGCTCCTGTTAAGAGAGCCTGGCAAAAACTGATACGCATTATGGTGTTTGTGCTGAAACACTTAAGTGAAAGTTTAAATAGAATGAAAACAGAAAATCTTGACTGTCAAAACCTGTCCAAATTCCTGAAACCTTGAACAGTGTCATTCTAGTCTCGCCAAAAAGAAAGCAAAGTGGAAAGCGTTTGGGAGCTGAATATTTGATGAACCATCATCTGTGACCAGAGATCAGTTTCCGCTGATGTCTTCCTCTGTGTCAGCTGATCCCATCCAGAAAAAAAGACTGACGGACAGATTCCATATTCGACCCGAGTGCCTTTAGCTCACCACAGTCCGTTAAAAAAATGCTATACATGGAGACAAAACAAAGAACATTTTAATAAACAAATTAACTTCAAAGCACAGTGTAATTGTTTGGGACATTCAGTTCAAGTTTGTATTGCAAAAAGCCTATTAGTCATCACTACTAAGTCTAGCAAACAAAGATGACCTAGAAATATATAGAGATATGTTCCAAGCCACTGTCCCAATTAGAGCTAAGCTCTAGATTTGAGTATTTGAGAAAGTATCATTTTGATCACTTGAGACAGTTCCTCCAAATATAGAACATGCATGCAAAATTAAACCCAAACCAGCCTACAACCATCGATTCATGTAGATCTATGCAGCCTCTGATCTTGAAAGCATACACATATTCACAAAGACACGCATCTTCATTATGCAAAACGCTAGAAACCACGACTGTGAAAACTAACATTTTACGGTTGATTCAACATTTTCCTCATCAGCACATTGTTTGCACGGCATTCTTGGTATTCTTCCCCATGCTTAATTCGGAAATGAGCAAAGGAAGCCTGAGAGAAGATCACAATGTAGCAGGAAGCTCACGCTACTGGGTCGCCTCGATCAATCCCATAGAAATAGAAGGAGCGGGTAGAATGACATGTAACGTAAAGCTTGTGTTCTCAAATGGGCGGAGCTTAGCGGTAACATGAGATGGGTTTATTTATTTTTTTCTTTTTTAAGGCTTCAGTGTGTATTTTGTCATGCATGTCATCTGTACGTAAAATTATTAGTTATTTTATTATATAAATAAATTATATTTTTATACACTACCAGTCACAAGTTTTTAAAGAAGTCTCTTCTGCTCACCAAGCCTGCATTTATTCGATCCAAAATACAGCAAAAGCAATAATATTGTAAAATAATTTTACTATTTAAAATAACTGCTTTCTATTTGAGTATATTTTAAAATGCAATTTATTTCTGTGATCAAGTTATTATTGTTATTATTATTATAATACATTTTTAAAACAGTTGAGTTTAATTAAAATTTAAAATATATATTTTTTTTTAAAACAGCAAATCAGAATGTTAGAATGATTTCTGAAGGATCATGTGACTGGAGTAATGATGCTAAAAATTCAGCTTTGAAATCACAGGAATAAATTACATTTTAAAATATTCAAATAGAAATCACTAAAGCAGTTATTTTAAATAATAAAAATATTTCAAAATTGTACTGTTTTTGCTGTACTTTGGATTAAATGTAGATCTGGTGAGCAGAAGAGACTTAATAAAAACAAAAAAATCTTACTGTTCAGAAACCTTTGACTGGTACTGTATATTTATTTTATAAATTGATTAAATAAAATACTTATTTTCAAATGCTTTTCTCTGCATTTTTCTAATAAAAACCAATAAATTAATTAAAAATTTGGATATTTAGCTTCGCAATTGACAATGTAGAACAAAAATCTATTGAGACGTGTCACGTGACATCATTTACTTTTCTCATCGCTAATCAAGATGGACCAATCACAGCCATTTGTGATGGTTGGACTCGTATTTAAAAAAAAAATATTTTGTAGAGATTGCGGAGGTGAATTTACATTTTGTAGGTCAGCAACAAATCTTTGTAACCAACAGATTAAAACAATCATAGGTTTTAGTAGTTGTAGATCTCCTATAAAACAAAAAACGTCTCGATATTTGAATTGACCTCAGTAGAGGATCAAGCTTTTGGAGCCGCCAACCACCCCCTTGCGGAAGCCCTCTTTATGACCCGTAGGGAGCGCTTACGAGCTGGTAGCGTTTGCAGCCATTCCGTAGTAGGAGTGGAGCACTATTTGGCACTTTTCTGTGTGTGTGAGTACTCGCCTATCTGTATCGGGCAGGAAAACGGGAGAGGGCTTCGGTGGAGACTTCAAGCAACGGGGTGGCTTATTCTTCTGTTTTTCCACCTCCTGGCTCCGGCGACAGCGCGAACGCTCTGATGGAGGCGGAAAGATCCGGCGGGGTGGCGGGTGGAACGAATCAGAGCCCTGCAGGAAGCGGAGCGGGACGCAATCCGAACGGGCCGAAGGCTGTGCTCGGTCCCGCTCCCACCGCAGCAGCCGCTGCCGCGGCCGGGGCGATGGCTGGAACCTCCCAGCCGCGAGATCCGCAGGACGGGGACGCGGGCCTCTCGTTGCCCGGGATCTTACATTTCATCCAGTATGAATGGAGCCGCTTTCAAGCCGAGAAATATCGCTGGGAGGCCGAACGAGACGAGCTGAGGGTAAAAAACGGCATTTCTTTAATCGCATGTTTTGGTCTCTTCCAGACGGATTCCTTGAGGAAGAGCACATTTATAGATAAGACGCAGGAAGAAGTCACGATCGCCTGATGCTATCGTCGATTAGACGTAGTTTGGGGATTAACGTTACATCGGGTTTAAGTATTTGTCTGATGCTATTCGTTAAAACAGTAACAAATGTAACTGAAAAATTATCCTTTTGTTGAATGGCCATACCCACCTTAGGATGGGAATCGATTCTGGAACTGATTCATCTGAACGGATCTAGTTCTGTAGCGGTTCTTTTACGTTAGTATTGGGTGTTTTTTTTTGTTGTTGTTTTTTTTTCGATTAAAACTTGAACATACTATCTTATTGTATTTACTGCTGTCAGCAGTCTGTTGCAAATGATGGGATCAGATTTCAAAAGCAGATAAATGCAATATATTAATTGTTCGTAACTATATACAAATAACAAACGACCAGAATTTGGTAGCACATTTGATTAAAACAAAACTCATATCTTTAACTACATGTACGTCATATGAAGTCCACACTGATTTAAATCTCACGTGTTTTAAACACAACAAATAGCACAGAAGCTCCCAGTTGCACAGTTTTTTTTGCATTTCGAGTAGTTCATGACCCAAAAATGAAAATCTTTACTCAACTTGTTCCAAACCTGTATGAGTTTCTCTTCCATAGTATGGGAAAAAAAAGAGGGAGACCATAAACTGTTTGGTTACCCACATTCCTCAAAATATCTTCTTTTGTGTTCAACATAAAGAGAAACTCAGGTTTAAAACAACTTAAGTGAGTAAATTGACTCAAATATTTTTGTTTTTGGCTAAACTATCACTTTAACTTGCATTTCAGAAAGTGAGTTAAATTAATTCAGGAACTGAAAACAAAGGTGTCTGTTTTGATTCTTTGAAAAATGACCAGGCTCGTGAGAGTCATCCGATACACAAACAAATTACACTGCTGAAGTTGTATGTTTTTTATTTACTAAAACTAAAAAATGTCTCGTAAAAGTTGTTTGTGCATGAGCTAAACAAGATTGGTCACTCTACAAGTTAGATTGACTAAAAACAGTAATTTCTTGCTTCATTTCTATTCAAACATGAGGAAAGGAACAAATGGAGACTTAGTAAGCGAGTCAGGTAAATTCATTCAGCTGGTTGATTTGGTTCATTAAAAAGAATCATACAAGCCATTCGCCGTTAAGTTACTTACATTCGCTAAAAGAATCGATTCATACAAGTATGTTTTTCAGGAACTGGATTACAGTGGTTGTGTACTTTCGTAAGCTTGTGTGTTTTTTATTTCACCAAAAATAATTTGCTGAAATGAGTCTTTTTCTTTTCTTTCTCTTTGTTCTGAAATCAAACTACACTGGTCGCAATATTTTAGTTGGATTCATTATACAAACTAGTTCAAACTAGTTCTCCAAAAAGAATCGGTTCATATGAGGTTCATTATGAAATACTTTTTACAGGTTGTTTTTGATTAAGTAAATTTATGTCTATTAGTATGGTTATTGAAGTATAGAGGTCACCTAGGGTTGCACCCTTCTTTTGCTGAATATCCTGTCCTCCACAGCCCATATGCCAAAAAATTGTATTATTTTGTATTTATAAAATGCAAAATAAATTGTATTTATAAAATACAGTTATTTTATATTTATAAAATATATTTGAAATATATGTTGCATTGAGTGAAGCTCAATGAAATATATTTTTGAAATAGGAAGATATTTAGTTTCAGCAATCATATACCAAAATATATTTCTAAATGTATTTCAGGGGCAAGAAAATGCATTTCAGTAGCCTGCATTGACAATATAAATACAAATGTGGATCTCCTTCTAGAAACCAAAACTAGATTTATAATGATTTAATAATGTTTCATATTTTTAGATATTGCAATATTGCAGGTTTTTTATGTTCCCTGCTGACGTTTATTCAAATATATCAAGTTTTTCTTCGAATGTTACATAATGTAAATGCATTTTCTTGGACTTAAAAATATATTGTTAAATGCTTTTTAAAAATATATATTTACACGTTTAAAATATAGTTTTAAATATATACAAATAAATTCATGGAAATATATTTTGAAACATATTTTAGCAAATATATATATTTTTGGCCATATTTTTTGTATATTTTGAAATGCATTTAAATATATATATATATTTATGTATTTATTTTGCTGTATGGAAATATTAAGATGATTTTCTGTTATTGTTTTGCATCTTTCTCAACCGTGGCATTAAGTGCAAGGTAATAGAATCAAGGCAGTTCAGAAGCAGTGATGTAAAAGAGTTCCGGCTGACATTTACATTCAAATAAATGTTCTTTTAATTGACTTTGTGACATCATGTGACCATTGACTGCTACTTCCTTTGTAAATTGTGAAGCTTCAGTCCAAGGCATGACGTAATGCAGTCCCGCTGAAGAATTAAAGCAGTCCCAAGAGAGCAGATCTCTGTGTCTAGCACAATTTCATCATTTAGTGCTATGACTTGCATCGCATTACGGCATCTGAAAGATGTATAGCTCAAGTTATTTTATATGAAACCTGGAAGTATAAAATCTATTAGGAAAGCTTGCACTCACATAGAGAGTGGAGGAAAACGGTTTAAACCAACGATTAGGGATTTGCCCTCAATAAAATGTGCTTAAACCGTCTTTTCTGAGCCTGGGCTCTACTGGCCCAGTTTGCAGTAGATCTTGGCCTGAGAAAAGCTTTGCAATTAAGTGACCCCATTCAAACAGTGCCTGTAGTAGATTACATAAGGAGTTGCCAGTGTGCTCTATAAAAGGATAGGGCCTGTGGCTCTCATGGATGTGTGTTCTTCTGCCAGGCCTCTTCTGGACATGCCCATGGAAATGTGCACGGGCTTCAGGGACCAACTGCTATGTTTTCCATGTCACACACACATTGTTTTGGACTTGGCCTATAAAAGGCCGGTGAGGGACAGTTGTAGTGTGAGAGTAGCTCAGCTCCTCCTTGGTTTCCGCTGCCATGGGGCGTCACGTTCCCTGATGTTTTTATGTGGGACACCTGTGCCATTGTGTTTCCTTTGTGACAGGGAGGACGTGATCATTCAGGTATGACGTCCTCTGAAGCAGGGCATTTATTATTAAGTAAAACTATCATATATAAATATTAGATCAAATTAAGAAAATGTGGTCTTGGCAATTAGCTTAAATCAGTTTGTTTTTTGCTTCAAGCAAATAAAATCTAAAAATGAATCCTTTTAATGATAAAATTGACAAAAGCACATAATTACCAACGTAAAATATATATTTCTTTTTTACCCAAAAATGAACGTTTGTTGAAAAGGTATTCATCCTCAGGCCATCCAAGATGTAGATGAGTTTGTTTCTTCATCAGAAGAAATGTAGCGTTACATTACTTGCTCACCAATGGATCCACTGGAGTGAATGGGTGCCGTCAGAATGAGGGTCCAAACATCTGATAAAAACGAAACAAAAATCCACAATTAATCCACACAACTCCAGTCCATCAGTGAATGTCTTGTGAAATGAAAAGCTGCATGTTTGTTAGAAACAAATCAATTGTTACAATCTTTTCAACTTAAAATCATTGAGTCCTGTGTCTATAATTTTGCTTTCTCCAGTGAAAAATTCTTGTCTGAATCAGGAGAGAAATATGCTCGGATCAAGCTCCGTTTCCAAGCAAAAACAGTCCAGAACAGCTCTAAACAAATATGTTGCTGGATTTTGATGTGAGGGCATGGACCTTTTTTTTTCTTATTTTTTTTTTTTTTTTTTTAAACTGGAGGAGGGGTTATGGATTACGGTAATTTGGATTGGTATTTTACAAATTTGCAGCTTTTTATTGCACAAGACATTAACTGATGGACTGGAGTTGTGTGGATTGCTTGTGGATTATGATGTTTTTATTAGCTGTTTGAACTCTCATTTTGACCATTGTTGAGCAAGTTATTTACTGCTGAAGTTCTCCAAATCTGTTCAGATGAAGAAACAAACTCATCTACCTCTTGGATGACCTGAAGGTGAGAAAATTTTCAGCAAATTTTCATTTTTGAGTGAACGATGCATTTAAAATTGAAACGAAAGCCAAAAACACTGCATTCATGTTCACCTGGATCCAGAGGAACACAGTTTGCTAGAAGGGCCTGATCTTTTTGTTTAGTTTTTTTAGTGTGGATTAATGAACTGAAGATAGTTTAATTATCCAGTAACTGTGAGATGCCATGCTAGCTAGTGAAAATTGATATTGCAGTATCAAAGCACAAAGGCTGCAGTTAATTAATTAAATAAATGCTTCAGTTTCAGCTCATTCATCTTAGCACATTTATTTGTTTGACAGAAAACCACCAGAAGCTTCAGGGTTTAACGTTTGAAAATGCAGGGGAAAAAATTAAAAACATTTTGCCGTACTATACTTTTTTTTTTTTTTAAATGAAAAATAAATATATAAATATATATAATATATATATATATATATATATATATATATATATATATCTTTAACATCTTTTCACACATTTGAATTGGAATAATTTGATTCAGAACGGAACTTCGAAGCAGATTTGCGAATTATTTGCTTCACATCAGAACTTTGGAGCACGGTTCACAAATCATTTGATTCAGATCGGTACTTCGGAGCAGGTTTGTGATTCATTTGATTCAGATGGAGACTTCGGTGCAGGTTTGCAAATCATTTGATTCTGATTGAGTGAGACTTTGGTGCAGATTCGCGAATAATTTGATTTTGGTCGGAACTTTGCATATCTCAAAGAATTGATTCAGATTGGGACTACGGAGTGTGTATTGCAAATCATTTGATTCAAATCGGAACTTTGAAGCGAGTTCGTGAATCGTTTGATTTAGGTCAAACCTTCGCATATCGTGAATCATTTGATTCAGATCTGGACTTCGGAGCGTGTGTCGTGAATCATTTGATTTAGATTGGAACTTCGGAACAAGTTTGCAAATCTTTTGCTTCACATCAGAACTTTGGAGCACGGATCACAAATCATTTGATTCGGATTGCAACTTGAGCGGGTTTGTGATTCATTTGTTTCAGATCGAGACTTCAGTTCAGGTTCGCAAATCATTTGATTGAGATTGAGACTTCGGTGCAGGTTCGCAAATCATTTGATTTAGGTTGGGACTTCGCATATCGCAGATAATTTGATTCAGATCGGGACTTCGGAGTGTGTATCGCAAATTATTTGTTTTAGATTGGAACCTCAAAACGGGTTCGCAAATCTTTTGCTTCACAGTCGGAACTTTGGAGCGTAGATCATTAGTCACTTGATTCAGATCAGAACTTTGGTGCACATATCATGTTTCTTTTGATTTAGATCGGGACTTCGGAACAGGTTCACAAATCTTTTGCTTCACATTAGAACTGGAGCGCGGATCACGAGTCATTTGATTCAGAACGGAACTTTTGTGAATGTATCATGAATCTTGATTTAGATCGGGACTTCGGAGCAGGTTTGCAAATTATTAACTTCGGAGCGTGTTCGTGATTCCTTTGATTCAGATCGAGACTTCGGTGCAGCTTCGCAAATCATTTGATTTAGGTCGAACTCCACATATCACAAATAATTTGATTCAGATCTGGACTTTGGAGTGTGTATCGCAAATCATTTGATTTAGATTAGAACTTCGGAACAGGTTTCTCGAATCTTTTGCGTCACATCAGAACTTTGGAGCACGGATTGCGAATCATTTGATTCAGATCGGGATTTCTGAGTGGTTTCGCAGGTTCAGTTGATTCAGTTCAGGACTTTAGAGCATGTATTGCAAATCATTTGTGTCAGATCAGGATTTGTGAGTGGTTTCGCAAACATTTTTATTTATTTTTTTTATTAAATAGTGGAAAACATCAAACCATTAAGTTACAAATCCCTTATGAAAATAACCGTGGTTTTAATTTGAAAGAGAAGACATTGTTTGATAACTAAGATCTCTGATTGAAACCCTTGAAAATCAAAAAAGCAGTGAAAAGTCCTTAAAAGAACTTCATTTTACAGTATCTGTATGAACCCTGGGTTTGAGATCTTTAAAAGAGTACCTCCTTTTAGGGTATGTCATTTTCAGCTACTATTTAAGAAAAACTTACTACCATCACCACTAACCATCCATTTTATAATTAGACTTGTGTAGTCAATGAATATTTATCTAGCTATACGGTCATCATAATTACCAATCTTGCAGTTTTACAGTAGTCTAATACTATCTTCACCACATACGATCAGCAAAATATAATTTGTGATGTGAATCTTTCGAAAGCATCCGTCAAACAAGAGGTAGCTTCACCTCTGTCAACTCCCTTAATGTCAATATGACATTGTATTGTCAATACAACCTTCTTTGCATTTAAGCTTCACCAAAGACAGGAAGTCAAAGGTTCTCTCATCTAACCGAGCAGAAGTGGCATAAAAACACTTAGTCATTTTCACATGAAAGAGTTCAGCGGGTTCGTATACTCTTAAAAAGACTCGTCCCAGAAAACGTCTGCTGCTCTAGTTGTGTGGAGTGAGTCTCAAAGGGGTGCTAATGTGGAGAGAGAGAGTTTGCATGTGCCCTTGACCCGTTCCCACCCACAGGAAGGCACGAGAGGCATGGTCCACCATATAAATGTGTCAGTGTGGCTGTACCGGCCCCTTCCTCAGACTTCTGTGGCTAGAAATATTGTGTTTTTTTTAAAGTGCAACAACACAATGCTGTGCTTGTGTAGCTAGAAGCGTCTCTGTCTGATTAGAAGTATTATAGTTTTGCTGAGTAACTATTCTAAGCTGTTGGACTAATTATATTTTGGTAGGTAGATTGCAAGTGTGATTTCCCCAAGCAGTCTATTTCCTAGGTTGACAATGATGTCAGGTTTTCAGTCATTGTGTGACAAGTATCCCAGTTTCAAAGGCCGAAAACATGGGCAATTACTTGCCTTTGTGAAAATGTCAAAGACCTGCCATAACAGGTTTCCTGCCCACACCATGGCAACCACAGTCGAGCTGGTCTCCATGAGGACCTGTGCCAACTTGTCATGCTTTACTTTTCCTCCAAGTCAAACCCTGGAGACAGGGAGTGATTTTGAACAAATGTTATCTATGGATTGGCATGGCCTACATTTAAGATAAAAAAAAAACAAAGAAAACAAAAGATCAAATGGAGAACAGACTGAAATAGTCCCTGATTTGGGCAAAAACTCATCTCTTCATGATTTTAGGAGTAAATCGTTGAACTTACGTTTACACACTTACACTGTTATAAATATAATACTCAATATAAAACATGCCGTTATAAGCGATGTTTTGTTATAGAAATGAGTATTAATACTGTAAAGAATTATGATGAGGATGATGATGATATTGTGAATAATGTTGATAGTTTATGTATTATTTATTTTTTATTTATTATTTATTGTTTGTATATTCAGATTTATTTATAATATTTTACATGAACATTAGTAGTAGTAGTAGTAATAATAATGGCTGTTTCTTATTGTATTCCGTTATATTATGTATAGATGAATGTTTTTAAAAATTATGGTAGTTTGGATTAATATTAAATGATAATAATAATAATAATAACAATAATAATAATGGCTATTTTTATTGTATTATTAATAATAGTTATTTATATTATGTATAGATTAAAGTTGTTTGAAAATTATGGTAGTTTGTATTAATATTAATAAATAATAATAGTAGCTGTTTTATTGTTAATTAATGTTGTTTTTTGAAAATTATGGTAGTTTGTTTATTATTATCATTTTTATTAATATTATTATTATTATTATTATAACAATAATAATTTTCATTACATATTAAATATTTGAATTTTTACTATCAATTTTTCAATTAAACAGTTATTCCATGAACATGAGTTTAATTATAATAATACCAATAATAATATCTGTTTTTATTGTATTAATAATACATAAAAATATGGTAGTTTGTTATTATTATTATTATTATTATTATTATTGTTATTATTATTATTTATGTATAATATTTTAAATTAATATGACAGTAATAATAATAATAATAATAATAATTATTATTATTTTTATATTATTATTATTATTATTATTATTATGGAATAAATATTAACATTTTTACTATCAAAATGTTTAAATCAACAGTTATTCCAATTTGTATATATATTTTACATAAACATGAGTTTTTAAATAATAATAATAATAATAATAATAATAATAATAATAATAATAAATAATAATGGCAGTTTTTATTGTATTAATAATAAATAAAAATGATTTATATTTTACGTGAATATAATAATAATAATAATAATAATAATAATAATAATAATAATACACTTATATTTATGTATAGATATTATTTTTTAAAATAATGGTAGTCTGTATTTATTATTTAATTATTATTATTATTATTATTATTATTATTATTATTATTATTATTATTATTATTATTTTATTATTATTTTATTATTATTTTATTTACATTTTACATACTTTTGACAATCAACGGATATTCAAATGTATAATATTTTACATAAACGTAAACATAATAATAGTAATATTGTTGTTATTATTATTATTATTTTTAATTGTTGTTATTATTATTAGTATTATTAAGAATGCTTATTCATTTATTTTTAATTATTAATTTTTAATTATTTATTATAACTATTTTTTGTATATTTATTAATTTATCATTGTTGCTGTTGTAAATAATACTACTGATGGTAGTTTATGTATTATAATTGGATTAGTGGTATTCATAATGTAAATATATTTATATAATATTAGTATTTTTAGATAAACATTAACGTAAATTTAAATGATTTTAGCAGTATAAAAATAGTAGTAACATATTTTGTGGATACCTATTGATATAGGAAATTATTATTATTGCTATTATTATTATTATTATTATTATTATTATTATTATTATTATGCAATTTTGAATGTGGTAGGTAGAGTCCAATGCCTGTACAGTTCTGTTGTGTGAGATATACTGATGGTGTGGGGGTGTGTGAATGATTTCTGTGCCAGGGAGAAGTGAAAACAAGAATATGACTGTGCAAACCTGTGTGCTGACCAACACTAATTGCTGTTACAGGTTTTTATTTAATTGAAAGCATAGATTCACCAGGCCAAAAAGCAGCACGTTTTGTAGTAGAGATATGCAAACATGATTAATAATCAGTAATAATGTAAGTCAATAAAAGGATGCTTCAAAAAAATAAAAATAAAATAAAAATCCCTAAAAGTTCGACTGAATATTTCTGTATTCTGGCATTTCTGCTTGATGTGGGATTTACGGTGGACTCTAGGGGGCGATTGAGGCCCATTTTTATTTCTTTATCTCTGTTTTCTGTCTCTTTTAAACCATGACAAACTGGGAAATGAATGGTTTGTGGCTTCTCCGCTTTATAGTCTCTTTTCCGTCAACATACTTGCCTTTCATGACTCTGGTCGGCAGCAGTCTAAAATAAAGCTAGTGGAAATGGAGGCCTTTAGTTAACCGTTGACCTCAGAATGTCATTGGTGGTGGTACGGTCGCGGCGCTTCAGCATATAACCTTTCATTTTCTCTCAGATGTATTTCGTTTGAACCCTTACCATATTTAAATCTCTCTCTTTCTCTCTGTGTCTGTCTGTCTTCCTGTGCTGCTGCCGCCGTCTCAGGCTCAGGTGGCGTTTCTGCAGGGTGAGAGGAAAGGTCAGGAGAACATGAAGCAGGATCTGGTGCGGCGAATCAAGATGCTGGAATACGCTCTGAAACAGGAGAGGTGAGCGACACAGATGAGCTTCTTCAGCTCGCCGTATAATGTGAAAGCACTGTTCAGTAAAAACACAACAGACATTTACAAAAATGAACAAAACAAAAATGGATTGATTGGAACAATTCCAATTTAAAATTTAAAATTTTAATTTTGTGGTGTTTGTTACTTTCGGTTTCATTTTGTTATTTTTCTGCTTTATTCTTTTTTTCGTTTGTTGTCACTTTTTTATTTATTTTATTTTCTGTTTTTGTGTGTGTTTATTGTTACTTTTCTGATTTTTTTTTTTTTTTTCTGCTTTGTTCTTTTTTGTTTTGTTTTTGTTTGTTTGTTTTTTTTATTTTATCTTTCTGCTTTTTTTTTTTTTTTTGCTGTTACTTTTCTGTTTTATTTAGTTATTTTTTTTCTTTCTTTTTTGTTACTTCTGTTTAATTTTTCTACTTTTTTCCTGCTTTGATCTTTTTTGTTTTGTGGTTTTGATATTTTTCTTATTCATTTTATTTTCTGTTTGTGTGTGTGTTCCGGCATTTGTGGTTTATGAGGACACAAATGTGTATAATGACATGGGTACTATAACGTAAACATGGTTTATAACGTAAAACAAAAGGCTTAAAAAACATACTAAACAGTGTTTTATGAAATTCAAAAAGTGTGCACAATCTCCTGTGAGGGCTAGGTTTAGGTGTAGGGTGATAGAAAATAGGGTTTGCACAGTATAAAAACCATTACGCCTATGGAGAGTCCCCGTAAACCACAAATGCAAGAGTGTGTGTTTGTTTGTTACTTTTCTGAATTATTGCATTTTTGCTTGTCTTTTTGTAGTGGTTTGTGTTACTTATTTTTGTCTGATGTTTTGTTGTTACTTTTCTGAATTATTTTGCTATTTTTCTGCTTTGTTCTTTTTTTGTGGTTTTGTTGTTACTTTTCGTATTTATTTTATTTTCTGTTTTTTGTTTTTTTGTGCGTGTGTCTTTTTTTTTACTTTTGTTTAATTTAATTTTTCTGCTTTTTTGTATTGTTGTTGTTACTTTTTTGTTTTTTTTGTTTTATTTTTGTTTTGTTCTTCGTTCTGTTTGATTTTATTGTTCTGCTTTGTTGTTTTTTGTTTTTGTTTTATTTTCTACTTTATTCTTTTATATATATATATATATATATATATATATATATATATATATATATATATATATATATATATATATATATATATATATATATTTATATATTTATTAATTTTTTTTATGTTTTTGTTACTTTTCTAATTTATTGTTTTTTTTCTGCTTTCTTGTTTGTTTTGTGGTTTTGTTACTTTTCGTATTTTATTGTCTGTTTTGTTTGTTTGTTTGTTTTTTTGTGTGTTGTTATTTTTCTGCTTTGTTCTTTTTTGTTGCTTATTTAATTTTTTTTCGTTTTTGTATTTTTGTTGTGGCTTTTTTATTTTATTTTTCTGCATTGTTCTTTTTTGTTACTTTTGTTTTATTTTAATTTTCTTGCTTTGTTTTTGTGTGCTTTGTTTTTTTTTTATGCTGTTCTTTTTTTGTTACTTTTGTTTAACCCTTTAACTGTCACTCCCATTTTTGAACACAGACATAAAAATGCACTATCCAGAGACTTAAATTTGTATAATTCATGAATGAAAACTTTCTGTAATATGATTTTGATGTACATTTTCCATGGTAATGCAATGTCTGAGTTTATATTGTTTAATATTTTGTTTCTTTTTTATTTACTTACAATTGCTTTGTTTTTCTGTTTTACTTATTTACTTTTTTCTTCTTAATTGTTTGAGAGAAGATGCCATCAACATTGTGAAATCTATTAATGTTTCCATTAATTTTTTTATGATGTTAATCATTAATATTCTTGTCATTTTGATCCTAGGGCCAAACATCAGAAACTGAAAAGTGGCACTGACCAGAGCCCTGGAGAGAAGAAACCAGAAACAGAAGCTGAACCAAGTAACAACACACAAACTAACCTATTACACTTATAAAACATGTGATGTGATTCAAATTTACCAAAACGTATTAATCATGCCTGGACTTATGAGAACAAATACTGTATGCTGTTTGTTACATGTTTTCTTTGAGTTTAGTGAGATCACTCTGTTTCTCACAGTACCCAATGGGCCTGCAGATTCAGATTCAGAGCCAACCAATCAGATGCCTTGGAAGGAGGGCCGCCAGTTACTGCGCAAGTCAGTGTATTTCGTGTGCATCCATTCTCAGATTTATTTTTCAAAATATTGTGCCTGTCATGTGCATGTGGTGTTTATTTTGCCTGTACATCAACAGGTATCTGGAAGAGGTGGGATATTCCGACACCATCTTGGACATGCGCTCCAAACGTGTTCGTTCCCTGTTGGGTCGCAACAGCCCAGAGGCGAACGGGCCTCCTCCCAGCGAACCGCCCACAGAACCAGAACCTCGGGGCGGAGGAGAGTCACTACTAGTGCGCCAGATAGAAGAGCAGATCAAACGGTTAGAGCAACATGCATTGTGATATCTAGTATTAAAGGGATAGTTCACCCAAAAATGAAAATTCTGTCATTAATTCTTCACCCTCATGTCGTTCCAAACCCATAAGGGACTGAAGCTTTAAAATTGGATGAGCAATGTTTAAAACGGTGTTTAAAACGGTTGTAAATGTTTAAAACAGTTGTAAGATTAATTTTGTTTTTCTGTGTTTAGTTTTGTTCCGTTTTTGTTTTTTTTCCATTATTGTTTTCTATTTTTGTTTTGCTTTTTTTTTTTTTTTGTTCTGTTGTTGTATATTTTTGTTTGTTCCTTTTTGTTCTCTATTTAGTGTTGTTTTTTCTGTTTTATTATTTTTTTGTTTAATTCTCTTTTAGTGTTTTTTGTTCTGTTTTGTATTTTTTTTGTTCCTTTTTTTAGTTTTTTTTTTTCTTGTTTGTTTTATTAATTTTTTTCAATTCTTTTTAGTGTTTTTTTTTTTTTTTTTTTTTCTGTCATTTTGTATTTTTGTTTTGCTCCTTTTTTGTTTTTCGTTCTTTGTAGTGTTTTTTTTCTGTTTTATTCATTTTTATTGTTTTTTTTTTTTGTTGTATGTTTTTTTTTGGTGTTTTTGTTCTGTTATTTTTTTGTTTTTGTTTTGTTCTATTTAGTGTTTTTTTTTCTGTTTTATTGCTTTTTCTCTTAATTCTTTGTGTTTTTTGTTCTGTTGTTTTTTTGGTTCTGTTTAGTGGTTTTATCGTTTTATTCATTTTTTGTTACTTTGTTTAATTCTTTTAATGTTTTTTTTTTTTGCTCTATCATTAATCCATCATTATTTTTGTTTTGTTCTTTTTTTTGTTTTTCCTTGTTTGTTTTTTTGTATTTTGTTCTATTTAGTGTTTGTTTTTCCTGTTTTATTAATTTTTGTTTAATTCTTTTTTGTTTGTTTTTTTTCTTTTCTTTAATTGTTTTGTATTTTTGTTTTGTTCCTTTTTTGTTCTATTCAGTGTTTTTTGTTTTATTCATTTGTTTTGCTTTTTAAGTTTGTTTTTTTTTTTATTTGCTCTCTTTAACTTTCTTGTTTTGTTAATTTTTGTTTGATTTTTTTTTTTTATTATTATTATTATTTGTATTGATTCTTTGTCATGCTCTAGTGTTTTGGTTTTGGATTTTTGTTCCAGTCAGATGTTAAAATGCGTTTTCTATGATGCTTTTAATTTTTTTGTTTTTGTTTCATTTTAATTTAGTTTTATTTTTCTCAGCAGATCTCCCACAGCTGAAGGCTGCTATAAACAAACCTTTTACTGCACTTTGACTTGCGTTGCTTGGCAACTGCAAACAGCGTTTTGTTCAGATAATGCCGTATGTTTCTTAGTGGAGGGATTGTTTATTCCTACAATTGTTCATAACAAATATAGCCCCTAATAGAACATTGTACTTCATCATATTGCTGCTCCTAGCAGTTTAGACAAGCAATAATCCACAAGAGACTTAAGAGGGGTTTCTAATATCAAGGACAAAAAGGTTTTGCAGTTATGCTTGTGGTAATCGTGGAAAAAATATCCCTTCTGCAGGCGTGCTGGAAAAGAGAGCTCTAAAGAACGGATGGGCAGCTCTGTCCTGGATAAAATCCCTTTCCTCCGTGGCTGCGAGGACGACGATGAGGATGACAGTGATGAAGAGGAGGACTTCCAGGGCATGACTACAGACTGCATTGACGGACGCAAAAACAAGAAGTCCAGGAGCAAGGTCAGAGTGTTTACATGAAGATAAGCTCTGCACGCACAGATCCTGTTTTGTTGCTAACAGCGTGTCGCCTGTGCGCGTGTAGATGGGCGGAGAACCCATGACCACGGATCTTGACCCCGAGGATGATGATGATGAAGATGATTCGGAGGACGCCCTGGGAGAGTTTGATTTCTTGGGATCAGGAGAGGAAGGCGAAGGAGCTGGAGAAGCTCGCATATCTGGAGACGGCCGAGAATTAGGTATGGAGGCCCGTGTGGTCAACATTTTTGCTATTACTAGACAACTCGCCATTCCTGCTTGTATTTTTGACAGTGGATGTGAGGGTTTCCCTTCCCTTTATTGTCATGCTGTGACCACTCATTGTTTTCTTTCAATTTGCTTTTGTTTGTAACTTCCTGTTGATAAAATCTGTTGACGGGATCTCCATTTTGTCCTCACGTCACTGCACACTTGTTTGTTTCCCTGTTCAATCACCTCTTCCGAACATGTCATCATACCACAGGATGAGTGCCTGAGTGATTTTTTTTTTTTTTTGTTCTGTCTACTGGTTGTTTAGTCCTTTTTCTTGCTCTGCCCAGGTTCAGAAAACCGCCGGAACAAGTTGCAAGGCATTATGTCAGATTTCCCCCCCAAACCCACTCCACCTCCTTCTATCCCGGGCCAGACACGCTCCGGTGAGGGTAAGAGAAACCATCCAGCTCTTTGAATGCATGGCCTGAACTGAGCATGCAATGCAACTGATCGCTTTTGATCATATGAAAGCCTAGGCAATCACTTGCCTAAAAACCACGCTAGATTTACCACATTTAAAAAAAACTTTACATTTTTTGTTCCTTTTTTTTGTTTTGTTTTGTTTTGTTCTGTATAGTTTCTTCTTCTTCTTCTTTTTTTTTTTTTTTTTATTCTGTTATTGTTTGTGTTTTTGTGTTGTTATTCTTTTCCTGTTTTTGTTTTATTCATCTTTTTGTTTTTTGTTTAATCCTTTTTTTAGTTGTTTTTGTTCTATTGTTTTGTATTTTTTGTTCCTTTTTTGTTGTGTATTTGTGTTCTATTTAGTTTTTAGTTTTATTTTATTTATTTATTTATTTATTCTTTTTTTTGGCTTTTGTTCTGTTATTGTTTTGTATTTTTGTGTTGTTCCTTTTTTCCTGTTTTTGTTGTGTTCTATTTAGTTTTTTTGTTTTGTTCATCTTTTTGTTTAAACCTTTTTTTAGTTGTTTTTGTTCTATTTTGTATTTTTTGTTTCTTTTTTGTTCTGTTTGTTTTTTTTTTGTTTTTGTTCTATTATTGTTTTGTTCTTTTGTTTTGTTCTATTTAGATTTTTTTTTTTGTGGGTTTTTTGTTCTGTTGTTTTGTTTTGCTCTGTTTATTTATTTATTTATTTTTTTTTTGTTTTATTTATTTATTTATTTATTTTTTGTTTGATTATTTAGGTTTTTGTTCTATTTTTGTTTTGTTGTTCTATTGAGGCTTGTTTTATTCATTTTTGTTTTATTTCAATTATTTTTTGTAATGTTCTGTTATTTTTGTTTCTTTTTTCTGTTAAAATGTTTTTGTTTGTGAGTGTTGCTTTTATTTTTTGTTTCATTTTAATTTTGTTTTATTTTGCTCAGATTTCCCAGAGCTGAAGCATATAAAAGCTTAATGTTTACAGCTATTTGCTTAAGTCATTTATTTATTTCCACTACTCAACCATTAATCTTTTTGTCAGGAAGGTTAAAAGTATTTAATGCAGCTGAAATAAAAATGTGGTTAAATATTGAGTTATTTTTCAGTATTGTTTTATATTATATTATATTATATATTATATTATATATATTATATTATATTATATTATATTATTGTTTTTTTTTGTATTTTGCTCTATAACTCATATTATATTATATTATATTATATTACTAGTAGTTAACCAGTGTATTATATCATATTATATTATATTATATTATATTATATTATTATATTATATTATATTATTGAATCATTAATTTTTTTTTTTTTTTTTTTATTGAATTCATCTTTATAACCCTACTTTATTTATGTATTTATGCATTCATTTTATGTATTTATTTAGAGGAAACAGTATTTATTTTATTTGATATATTGTATTATAATATTATATACAGCCTAACACAATTTGACAATCTGGATAAGTGGTTTTTAATAATTTTTAATATTATTTACTTTATTTATTTATTTATTTATATTTTATTTTTTTTTTTTTGCCCCAAAATGTGAACCATAGTGAGAGTTACATGATGATCCATGTCACACAATTGTTTTTTTTAATGCATTTATTTATTTTAATGTACTTATAGTTCAAAACACCTGAACTAGAAATTGTTAATATGCAACATTATAATACTTGCAAAGTCTTTGTAAAAAAAAAAAAAAAAAAAAAAAAAAAAGTCTTTGTCAAATAAAAAATGCACTTTAATCACAGTGATATTCTTAACTTTTCTTAATTTTTACTGCTATTATAAACAACTATATATATATATATATATATATATATATATATATATATATATATATATATATATATATATATATATTAATTCTTGTGAAACTGTACAATGTCTGTGCAATGTCTTTCCATTTTCATACTGTTGTGTATCTATCTGAACTCAAGGGGGAGCTCTTGGTTTCTCATCTGATGTCTTCATCCTGGATGCGGTTGGAGGAGGGGATATGAACCTCGGAGAGCTGGCTGACCTCACTGTTGCCAACGACAATGACCTCACCATTGACGTTAGTATTAGAAGTAATCTTTCCTCCTCAACTGAGTGACATTTAAGCATTAGAGTGACTGAATCTCACAGTTATTTCTGCAGTATGTGCTGTATGTTTGCAGTACACATTTCACAAAGAGCTGGATTGAAATGTGTCTGAAAACATTACATTGAGTTCCCACTATATTCTTTTAAATGTTGTTTGTGTCACAGGTGCTATTTTTATAAGTACAATGAAGTGTAGTTTTTCACAAGGAATAGTAACCTTTGATACGATCAGTTGCAGGACAGTCGAGAAGAGTTCAAAAAAACGTGGAACCCTCGCTTCACGCTACGAAGCCACTTCGACGCCATCCGAGCGTTGACCTTTCACCCCAGCCAGGCCGTGCTGCTGTCCGCCTCTGAGGATGGGACGCTCAAACTGTGGAACCTCAACAAGGCAATGCACTCCAAAAAGTAAGAAACACATCCTACAACTTTTCTCCAAAATAAGACACACAAACAGGGCTGAGAAGATCCATATTCTGCTGCCCTCTTATGCTAAGTATATCACTATAATTGTGTTAGTGTAGGTGTCTCTGGAAGTGTATTTAGAAATATCGATCCATGAAAGATTCTTTTAGCGCTGGCTCTCATTTTTGCTTTCACAGAAATGCAGCGCTGGACGTTGAGCCCATTTATACATTCAGAGCACACAGGTGAGTGGGACAGGTTTGTAATTAGACTGAAATCGACTCTCTAAAAATGAAATGGCATGACCTGTGGCTAACATACTCTGCCAAGTGCTCAAGGCTAAATTATAGGCTAAACGTCTGTTATAAAACCTAGTGGGCTTCCCAAGTAGCTTCTGAACTGAAAAATGAACTGACTGAAACTAGAAATTAGCACGTTATATTGGTTGTTGTCTAATAGTATATCTTTTTTTTTCCTTTTACGTTAATCAGTAGCCTATTGCTATCAGTAGTTATTGTAAATTGAATTTTACACTCTTTTTTTTTTTTTTTTTTTTTTTTTTTCCTATTTTTATGATTACCTTTGATTTACTTTTGATCTAATGCTCAATTAGTTAATCTTTAAACACAATAATAATTTAGTAACTTTTGAATGCAGTCTTCCAAAACAACAATTTTTCATACTGTACGTTGTAATGTTTTCATGCCAAAATTTACTTGGGTAACACTTTTTATTTTATTTTATTTTATTTTATTTTATTTTATTTTATTTTATTTTTATTTTAAGGTGTCTTTATTACATTACATGTAATTACTATTATAATAGCAATTAATTATGCATAATTGCATGCTAGTAACCGTAAACCATACCCTAACCATATAGTAAGTACATGTAGTTAATTAATATTACTCAGTACTTAAATGTATAATTACTGTGTAACAATAAATAAAATTAAAGTGAAAAATAAAGTGTAACCTTTACTTGTAGCACTAATGCTAATGTAAATTATTTGGACAAATTAGTTAAATATTTGCAGTTTTTTTTTTGGATTACATAACAAAATTAAAATAGTTAAACTTCAATATTAAATATTAAAATATTTGTTAAAGAATTTGTTCACTTCCAGAACAAAAATTTACAGAAAATTCACTCACCCCCTTGTCATCCAAGATGTTTGTCTTTCTTTCTTCAGTCGATAAGAAACTATTTTTCTTGAGGGAAAACATTTCAGGAATTTTCCCGTGAGTTTGAACTTTCCAAATGTAGTTTAAATGCAGCTTCAAATGTCTCTAAACGATCCCAGCCAAGGAAGAAGGGTCTTATCTAGTAAAACGATCGGCCATTTTTAAAAATAAATGAATGTTTATACACCTTTTAACCACAAATGCTCATCTTGTCTAGCTCTGCGATGCACATACTCTATGCACTCCGGTTCAGTACGGTTAGGGTATGTCGAAAAACTCCCATTTAATTTTCTCCTTCAACTTCAGAATCATCCTACATCGCTACAGAAGTACTGACCAAGTGTTTACAAAGTTAACATGCAAAGATGATCAAACGCCCTTTACGAAAAAAGGTAAAACAGTGATGTAGGATGATTTTCAAGTTGAGAAAATGAGATGGGAGTTTTTTTTAACATACCCTAACTGTATTGACCCAGATTACACAGAGTATGCATGCGCATCACAGAGCTAGACAAGATGAGCATTTGTGGTTAAAAAGTGTATAAACATTCATTTATTTAAGAAAATAACCGATTGCTTCGCTAGATAAGACCCTTCTTCCTCGGCTGGAATTCTTTAAAGCCCTTTGAAGCTGCATTTAAACTACATTTTGGAAGTTCAAACTTGTGGCCACCGTTGAAGTCCACTATATGGAGAATATTCCTGAAATGTTTTTCTCAAAAACCATAATTTCTTTACGACTGAAGAAAGAAAGCCATGAACATCTTGGCAAGGAGGTGAGTAAATTATCTGTACATTTTTTGTTATGGAAGTGAACTAATCATTTGATTGGTTATCAATTAATGATTGTTATTAATTGGGTTTATTATTATTTTTATTGAAAATAATCAGTATCTGTGCATCTGCAGTTGAAACACTACAGAAGCAGCAACTCATTCAGCACATAAATAAGACTTCTCAAGCAAAGCAAATAGAAGACTTGGCTTGCAAATGGTTTTAATAGTTCAACATTAGCATGCTGCTAAACTGATAGAATAAAATAAAAACAAAATACTCTATTGAAATACACAAACAAAAAAACAACTAGCATAGTCAGCATAGGTTGAAATAGTAATTTTTAAATTAATTTATATAATTAAAAGTAAGTATATGTTTAAAGGTTTGGGGTCAGTTTTTTTTTTGTTTTTTTTTTTTGCATTAAATTGGTCAAAAGTGACAGTAAAGACATTTATAATCTTACTATTTCTATTAATATTTCTATTAAAATATTTCTATTTAAATGTTTGTTTGTTTGTTTGTTTGTTTCTTTTTTTACTTCCTATTTATGAAAGAACCATGTTAAAATGTGTCTTGGTTTCCATAAAGATGAGAAAAAAAAAACTATAAAGAAAATGTATGGTACTAAAAAGTATTTATTTTATATAAAATACATATTTTAAATTTTTTTTTTATCTGAATTGCTATAAAATAAGTAATATTTGTAAATAATTATTATTTATTTGTTTTTTTTTTGTTTGTTTTTTTTAAGCATTTTCCTGTCCCAAATGTCACAGTATTAGTTCTATACCACAATAACCATGGAATATGAAATTTCGAAACTTGGATCTTTCCAACGATATGTATTTTGTTAAGATTCTAAAAAGCATTGATTATGAAATATCATAAGATTTTATAATGACACTTGACACCGTCCACTATAGCGGAGGAGCCTGGTAAAATATTTTAAAGTACTATTTCCATAGTAACACAATTTTTGATTTCAAAATGGTTTTCACAGAATTAATTTTTAGTTTTTAAGCTTTAAAATGAAATCTGATTTACAATGATTACTAAAGTATGTGATACGGAAAAAAGACAACAAAAAAAGAGGGAAAAAAAAAATTGGTTTCCCCGAGGACATTTAATAACAATTATTGTTTATTATTATTATTTATTATTAAGTGACTTCTTTCAAAAACATTAAAAAAAAATTTACTATCCCCAAAATGTTGAACAATAGTGTATATAATCAACATTTCTCTTTTAATTTATCCACCGTTTTGATTTAAACTGTTTGCTGAGCTTGCTTTCTGAGGGAGGAATACAGGCAGTAAAGCATCTGGAGTGCGTCTGTTATTTCAAACAATGCTGATCACTAGCAGCTCACTAGGTTTTAGAAAAGTAATTTCGTAACTTGACATGAAACATTACTATTGTTTTTCATCATGATAGATGAAAAACCTTGGTAAATGTTGTTCCTTATGACTGTTGAAATCAGTCAGCATCACAATATCTAAGTTTGCGTGTATTACCAGTACCACTGCAGTATTTACGTTGTGTTTTTTAATACGTTTTGTGTGTGTGTGATTCAGTGGTGCTGTTCTTTCTCTGGCTATGGGGGAGGAAGGAGAATCGTGCTTCAGCGGCGGTCTGGACGGCACCGTCCGCGGCTGGAAGATTCCAGATCTTAATGTGGATCCCTATGACAACTATGGTAAGTCTAGCTTTTTCTGCACTTGTATGTTACACAGTGTGACACAAAACACTATTTTATACAGTCCTCTAGAGGGCGCTGACTATAAATGAGTTTGGCAATATGTTGGCTAGAGCTAGACATGAATGTTGTGTATAAACGTGTTCAGATCCAGGCGTGGAGAGCAGCGTGTTGTCGGGCCATGAGGATGCGGTGTGGGGTTTGGCTTACTCCACTAGCCTGAAGCGTTTGGCCTCCTGCTCAGCAGATGGGACTGTGCGGATCTGGGACCCCCATAATTCCTCGCCATGTGTGTCTGTTTTCAACAAGGAGAAAGGTGAGGCGATGACCTTGGGCGTTTGGATTGTGTGTCTGTTCTGTTTGTCCCTCTCACTCATTCCCTGTCTGTCTTTCAGAACATGGCACTCCCACCTCGGTTGCCTTTGTAAACTCAGACCCATCCCAAGTTGTCGTGTCCTTCGATGGGGGCGAGACTCTGCTTTATGACCTCAACACAGAGCAAAGCATCATGGTCCTGGAGAACCAGGCTAAGGATGGTAAGTGCCAGTTCATATGGGCATAAACATTTACTTTTAGAGCTTATGCTCACCAGCAAACTTTTTTTTTTTTTTACTTGTAAAATAAAATGATTACTTAAGTAGTTTTTTAGATTTCTATTTTGGGAAAAGTCATGCAAATTAATAAAAACTTAAAAAATATGTGAAAATTGCTTTAAATAAATTAAATAATATTTTTCTTAAAATATGAATCAAGTAATTCTGGAACCTTACTATAGTGTTATAATGGATTGTTGTTGTTGTTGTTGTTGTTGTTGTTGTTATTGTTATTATTATTATTATTATATACATGTGTGTGTATATATAGGAGCCTGCTTATATATAAGTAATATACACAGTACACACACACACATATTATGTAAACACAAACTTTTATTTTGGGTGCGATTAATCCTTTGACAACTCTAATGTTAAATCAGTTCCATTAAAAATTACCATTCAATTTTTCCTTTTTATTGATTTATTTTTTTAAATAATTTATTAGAAAATGTTGAAATTAACTAAGATTTTATTATTATTATTCAGTAGACTTCTATTTACAGCAGGTACAAGAAAATGTCTTGCAAATTGTCAATTTTAATATAGCCTCATAAATAATTCATATGAAATTTGTGAAATCTATTATTATTATTATTATTATTATTATTATTAAAATTGTACATTAAAATATGTGTGGAAAATGCATCAAAAATATTCAGAGTTTTGTTATTTTTGGTACAATGCCTAAATAAAATCTAACGGGAACCTCAATTTTTTAAAATATCAACTTCAAATCTGGAAGATAACTTATTTACACGTAAGGCTTTAAATTTATAGCAATTTAAAATGCAAAATGTCAGTAATACATCCACAACAATAGGGGGCGCCAAATACACGAAAATGAGTGTGCCAAGAAATATGTAATGTAATGTGTGTTATGTTAGAAGATCGTGAGTGAAAACAAAAGAAAAGCTTACAGCGCAATGATTCGTGATTTGTCATGTTAGCCTGACGAGACCAAATTTTGTAAGTGATTTTTAAACGTAAGAGTACCTAGATTTGAAGACTACAATAAGATTTCACTTCTGGTGTTAATGAAATTAACAGGTTACTATGAGATGGATAGCTTAATTGTTACGTAATTCAGATGGGCTACTTGTTATTTTTATGGGATATCAAAAAGTGTATATTTTTAAATTTGGTCATTAATACATTTTAACAGTATTTGCCATACTTTCAAAACAGTGCTGTCAAATGATTAATCGCATCCAAAATAAAAGCTTTAGTTTACGTAAAATACGTGTGTACTGCTGTGTATATTTATTATGATATATAAATATGAATGTATATATGTTTTCTTCATATGTTAAACATATTTATATGTAATATAAATTATTTGAATATAAATATATACATGGAAATATATTCAAAATATATATTGTATGTGTGTATTTTATTATATATATATATATATATATATATATATATATATATATATATATATAAAAGTGGATGATACAGTTCATGACATATGTTGAAAATACTAGTTCCACACATCATGTTACAAAAGTAAAATGGTTTATAAATGCTATTTTGTGTTGACTTGAAGTCTGTTGTACGATAATAAAATATTTTGTTTTTCTTTATCGTTCCCTGCAGGCAGCGAGCTGATTAACCGCGTGGTCAGCCATCCATCCCAACCGATTTCCATTACAGCCCACGAGAACCGCACCATCCGCTTCCTGGACAATAAGACAGGTGTGTGTGTGTGTGTGTGTGTGTGTGTGTGCGTGTTGAGAGCTTATAGCAATTTTGAGCCCCGTAATAACACCACGTATTTTCCAGCTGTGCGCTGTGGGAACTGTAAATACACCAGCAAAGCATTTGACTCTCCTACCGTGCAGTCACAATAGACCTCTCAAAGCAGTTAAAAAAGAACCTCCTGTATAAAAAAAAAAAAAAAAAAAACCCTCAATCGAATCGGTGCCAGGCACCAACCTTTACTCACTAGTTTATATAGCAAGAGCACTTGAAGAGAAGCAAATAACATTCTTGGTGTGAAAGATTAGCCAGCGAAAGAATAAACACCTGGAATGTAAATCCAGTGGTGCTTTACCTGTGGATTTGTTCTCAGGCACATTAGGATGTTTTTATTAAACGTTTTTTTTCTGGGTATGTGTTCATAATGGAATTTGTCTTAAAGCTAAATTGTGTAATGAGTCACGACGGTTGACTAGTCGTCTAGCGAGGTTTATCTAGATTTATTATTTTTTTTTTTTTCTATAGCAGCAATACTTTAAAGAAGGGATTCCCAATCGTTTTCTCAGCCAAATCCTTAAAATATTATAAAATAAGTTAATATTTTAATAATTTAAAAACAGATTTGCATGTTCACTCTGATCTGTTGTTGGTTAAAGTAGGTAAACAAAACAAAATAAAATGTGGTGTTTTAATTTTAAAAAACTTGTGCTCCTAAAATTTTAAATTCTCAAAATTTTAGTAGCAACTTCTAATCAATAATCAAAAAAGGTGATATTTGACTCAAAGTGATTTACAGGGGAATTTTGTTTTTACCTTTGTAGTGGCATTTTTCAAACTTTATTAAAAGTATCATCTTTGTCAAAAAAAAAAAAAAAAAAAATATATATATATATATATATATATATAATAAGCATTTTAAATTTCTAATTAAAACAACAGAATAACAACAAGCAAAATAAGAATTTATTTAGCAGTTACCAATCAAATGAAATCAGTTTTAACACAATGAAACAATGAATTTGTACTACAGAGTTGGCATAGAAGAACACAAAAGTGGCTTGTAAGTGTATTTGCATATGTTTAATGAGGCTCAGAGGTGACATGAGTGCAATCAAATGCATAAATTCATGTTGAGATTAATGTTTTAAATACAACATTTTGAATATAGAAATATTAAATGATTTAAATAACTGAAAAGATACTTTAAAAATTAAACTAAAATAGCCAGTAGGTGGCGGCAAGTCACTGATTTAATTACTGAATCATTCATTCATTTGATTCATTCCAATGGCTGATTTATTCAAGAATAAAGCAAGTAACTCTCTTTATGAATGGGAAATTGAATCATTGACTCACTAGATTCGTTTAAAAACACATGTTTATTCATAAACGAAACACCGCTGGGTTTGAAAGGAGATGTGCAGCTGGCACAGCTGTGACTTGTATCAAACTATTTTTGACAACGAAATAAAACAAAATCAGGTAATAGTGTTATAGTCAGACAATCTAAGTCACTTAATATTAACTTCTTGTTTATTTAACTGTTGTATGAAATCAATATCTTGTTTACAGACTCCCTTAAAGTCATTCAAATCTGTCACTCATCTTAGTTCATTGCGATAATCAACGAAGCTCTCTATTCTGCACAATGAATCTCGTATTTACACTCTCTCTACACTTTGTTTATGAGAGGATTTGTGAGATATGTCTGTGATACATTACTCAACATTGCAAAAACACGTAGAAACCTTTGAAGCTCCCCTCAGCGCAAACACAAATATGCTGATCGGGTCAGTCACACTGGTGCTCCTAAATATTTTTTCATAGTTGTACGCAGTAGTTTTCAGCAAATGCAACACACAAACTGGAACACAAACTTTACACAACCTTATCAGTCAGAAATTGGACTGTTTAGAAACTATATTGTGTATCGAAAAATATCCCGCATGACCTAATCTTTTTTTTATTTCGTCTTGCTTTGGCCACAGGGAAAGTGATTCATTCTATGGTGGCTCACCTGGATGCTGTAACCTGTCTTGCCACAGACCCTAAAGGCACTTACCTCATCTCCGGCAGTAAGTAAATATACACAAACATGCAGTGTGTGACGTCAGAGAGCTAGACAACATGCCAACTGAAGCCTTCGGAGCACGTCCACGTCAACAGACCACAATGTGAAAATCTCTGCAGATATATTTTATGATTTGTGTTTTTCTCAGGTCATGACTGCTCTGTGCGCTTGTGGATGCTGGACAATCGCACGTGTGTGCAGGAGATCACGGCACACAGGAAAAAACACGACGAGGCCATTCATGACGTGGCCTTCCACCCCTCGCAGCCCTTCATCGCCAGCGCAGGGGCCGACGCGCTCGCCAAGATCTTTGTTTGATTTTCTCACTGGTAAATACACATTCGAACGCATTAAAACTGGATTAAGAGTGAGAAGTTAAAGGTGCTGTGTGCGATTTGGCCGCTATAATTGGAAATGCATATCATGATTTTCTTTCATTTTATATGTGTATTTAAAAATAAATAAATAAAACAAAACAAAACAAAACAAACAAAAAAAAAATATATATATATATCTCAGAGGTTGCGCTAGACTTTAACATTTTACGACAGGGTCGTAAAAATTCTAATCTTATCTATTATTACCCATCATTTTAATTTTCATATTTTAATTATAATAAGACATTTAATTGCTTTTATTTTTGTTCACATTTTTATTTTTAATCATGAACCTACAGGACGACAGCGCAGTGTTTAAAAACAGCAAAATACACTAGGGCTAGGTAAAACAAACAAACAAACAAAAAAGATTTCTCGATTTAAATAGATTCTCATTTTGATGAACCAGTATCGACTCTTAAATCCTTAAATTCGTAAATGAACAGTACACAGTGCGCCTTTCTCCAAAAAATAGCAATAGACTAGGCTTTGTTACTTTTGATAGGAAACAGAGTCTCAGATTTCAAATTCTGTCCAATTCATTGGGAAATTCAAGCATTAAATACTGTTTTGGTGCTCTTTAATGTGGCTTGATAGATTGTTGTAGCTTCTTTGTACTTGCCTGTGCATAATCAAACGCATAGAAAAACTTTTGTGACAGTTTCATTTTTGTTCTGTATCCCCTGCTCTGCTGCCACACTGGAGCGCATTCGCCACCAACTGGACAGAAGTGGGAATTACAGCTACAATTTACAACAGATCACCCTCAGTTTAATCCGTCAAAATGATGGATGGCCTTCCGATTTTTCCGTCACTGATTTAAAAAAAATTGTCAAATTGACAAAAAATGTACAATTTTCCGTTAACGCAACCTCTGATTGAGATTGAACATTCCTTGTGAAAAAGAAGTGCACTTAATTGTAGTGTACTTTAAAAGGCCACTTAAGTGTACTTACAGTACAGTACACTTTCATGACTATGTTGTTTTATATTATAAGTTGTTCCAAACCTGTATGAGTTTCCTGTCCAAGTTATTTTGAAATTTTGAAGAATGTTGGTAACCAAACAGTTGATGGTTCCCACTCACTTCCATACTATTTATTTCCATACTATGGAAGTCAGTGGTGCACATCAACTGTTGTACTGTTTGAAGTATGTTATTTCCATAATCATAATCTGAAATCTTTTACCTTTTTCACAAGGGATTAATCCATTAATCCAAATCTGTCATTCATTATCTAAATCCATTATTTGTATAAGGATTGGTTCACTTCCAGAATAAAAATTTCCTAATAATTTACTCATCCCCAAGTCATCCAAGATGTTCACGTCTTTTCTTTCTTCAGTCGAAAAGAAATTGTGGTTTTTGAGGAAAACATTTCAGGATTTTTCTCCATATAGTGGACTTCAATGGGCATCAAAGGGTTTCAGTGCAGCTTCAAAGGACTCTACATGACCCCAAATGCTCATCTTGCACTAGCTCAGCTTGCAAAGAAAGTCAAAAAGCCCTTTACAAAAAATGTAAAACTACGATGACAGGCAATTTCGAAGTTGGCCAACGTGATTACATAATGTGTGAAGTTGTAGACGTGCATCACAGTGCTAGTGCAAGATGAGCATTTTGTGGTTAAAGGGGTCATCGGATGCCCATTTTCCACAAGTTGATATGATTCTTTAGGGTCTTAATGAAAAGTCTATAATGTACTTTGGTTAAAAATTCTCAATGGTAGTGTGAAACAACACCCTTTTTACCTTGCCAAAATCAGCTCATTCTGGTCGAGGCTGCTTTAAATGCAAATGAGCTCTGCTCGCCCCGCCCCTCTCTTCTTTCTGTGGAAAGACGAGCCTGTTTACCTTAGCCACATTTAGCCACTAAACTTGCTAACTAGCACTTTATTAGGAAAGACAATCGCAAAGATTCATTAAAAAAAAAACCTTATACTCACTTCTGCTGTTGGTGAAGCTGGATCACAAATAATTCACGCAAACATAGACTGATTATATGTATTCCAAGCATCTGAGAATGGCTTGATTTAAAAAAGGGGATATTATTTTTACAGATTATTAAAAACCACTGCATAGATTTTTATCATTATAGGGTAGATTTGTACATACACTGCCAACACACATTAATGTTCTGTAAAACATGTAAAAGTGAACTTGGCATCCAATGACCCCCTTAAGAAGTATATACATTTTTGATTTATTTATTTGATTGATTTATTTATTTATTTTTTAAGACAATGTATGATTGTTTCGACTAGATAAGACGCTTATTCCTCAGCTGGGATTGTGTGGAACCATTTGAAGCTGCACTGAAACTGCAATTTGGTCCTTAACCCTTTAAACCCCATTGAAGTCCACTATATGGAGGAAAATCCTGGATTGTTTTCCTCAAAAACCTTATTTTTTTTTTCAACTGAAGAAAGACATGAACATCTTGGATGACGTGGAGGTGAGTAAATTATCAAGGGTTGTTTTATTCAGGAAGTGAACTAATCATCTAGGTTTCACAGATCTGAAGTAGATAAACCAGAAAGACATCACTGAAAGTAATAACAGTTCATTTTGTGACAAGTTCATTACTCACATGATTCAAACCTGTACTGTAAGTCTTGAGCTTGTGAGTCATACATAATTAAAGGGGTCATGAAATGAAGAATCAAAATCCTCTTAATATTTACACATAAGAGCTTACTCAAGAACTTACTCAACAAAACATACTGCAAGTTTCAACACTTAATACTAACCTTCCCGTTAATCGATTAATTAAACTCATGTCAGTCTGTAAGTCACAAGCGATTCTGCTGTAAGGTGCAAAAACTTCGTAAGCTAACTCAAGAAACATAACATAAAGTCTGAAGCTGCATTTCATTAACATTACGAGCTGATAGTGTAATATATAAGGGTCATGTACAGACATTCTTTGTCAGAGAGTGGTTTACTGCTGTTTATGCATTAGTGAATCAGTGACTAAACAGTCGTCATGCTCTTCCCGTTATTGTGTGAAAACCATCTGTTCTTTATATTGTGATTGTTATATATACAGAAAGCGATCAAAGATCGATCTCTTTATTATTGCTGGAGCAGCGTAAGTCTATCAGGGATTAGATTTCTGCATTTTCACCAAAACTCCCATTATAATCAGTGACAGTTTACGCTGCTCAATGAGTCTCTTATTTACCACATGTTTTCACTGTGTTGGTTATGATGAAAGTATTGTGAGATTGCAGAAATCGTGTTGCAATAAGGAGATCATTGCGCATTTCACTCGAGTTTGGCAACAGTGCAGTGCTCAAACCATTGATGCAACAGGAGTGGTTTAAAGTATAATGCTATAATCAACACTTCTCATGATTAATTCATCCTGGTGCTGTTATAGTGAAACTACATTGTAAAAGTTTTAATGTAATACTCATTTCACATGCAAAGATGTCAGCCAATCGTAGCAGTGGTTGTTTCCATTAAAGGAGAAGTTCACTTCCAAAACAAAGATTCACATATAATGTACTCAGCCTCTTGTCATCCAAGATGTTCATGTCTTTCTTTCTTCAGTCGTAAAGAAATTGTTTTTTGAGGAAAACATTTCGGCATTTTTCTCCATTTTTTTTTTTTTTTTTTTTTTTTTTTTTTTTTTAATTTATTTTTTTTTCTGGTTCATGACAGTTAGGGTATCTCGAAAAATTCCCATCTCATGTTCTCCCTCAACTTCAAAATTGTCCTATATTGCTGTTTTTCCTTTTTTGTTAAGGGTGTTTGATCCTCTTTGCATGTTTACAAAGACTGGGTTGGTACTTCTGCAGTGATGTAGGATGATTTTAAAATGATTTTTGAAGTTGAGGGAGAAAATACGATTGGAGTTTTTCGACATACACTAAATATCTTGAGTCAGAATACACAGAGTTCAGGGAGAGCAAGACAAGACCAGCGTTTGAGAATAAGAAGTATTTAATTTTTTTTTTTTTTTTTTTTTTTTTTTTAATGAAAATAACCGATCGTTTTGTTAGATAAGACCCTTCTTTCTCAGCTGGGATCATTTGAAGCCGCATTTAAACTGCATTTTGGAAGTTCAAAATCGGGGCACCATATCAGTCCATTATATGGAGAAAAATGCTGAAATGTTTTCCTCAAAAAACATAATTTCTTTACGACTGAAGAAAGAAAGAAATCTTGGATGACAAGAGGGTGAGTACATTATATGTGAATCTTTGTTTTGGAAGTGGACTACTACTTTAAAGTCTCACAGCAGACACACCCCTTCCCATGGAGTGACCAAATCAGAGGCAAAAATCATGGTTAAAAAAAATAAAAAATACCATTTATATCTAATTGATGAAACACCCAAATTAAGATTATTAATGGAGCTCAGGAAGCATAAAATAATTTAAAAAAAAAATGATTTCATGCCCCCTTGAATTAAAAGAATTGCCTAAAATAGTCACTTGTTTGTGAAACAGACTACACTGTCAGTGATGTGTTTTTGTCTGCAACCATAAGGACAGCTCAGCATTTTCTTGCTGTTATTTTAGATTACACAGCCTATCACTTTAGATTCAATGCACTCTATACTCAACACAATATATCAACTTTTCCATATCTCTAGAGGTCAGCAGTGGAAAAAGTTGTCCTTATGGTTGTCCTTATGCCAGTTCTTTATGTCTGGCAAAAAAGGCTAAAATCGCTTTCAGCACCTTGTTAGTATTCATAGTTGTTCTCACACGATGCCTGCGTAGAGCTAATTTTTGCTTTTTCTCTTCTCAGGGGATCCACCCTCACTACTGGGCCAAAAGAGTGAAACGCCGAGTATCCACACACACTCACACACGCTTACTAAACGAGGGGAACAATGTTCTACACATCACTGCCTGTGTTAAAGGCACATGATAACCTTCATTTTTTTTTTTATGCCTCGCACGTTGTGATACAAACTCTACTGCTTTTAATACTAATGAGTTTGCTGCTCATATCCTGATTTCAGTTTTAGATGACACTACTAATAATCTGTACAGTGATGTCCAATCTGTTGACGGATGGACCCATGCAAACACACACACACCTTAACACAACACACCCTGGATTTTAATTTCATGCTCGGTTTAAGTTGAGGATTTGAAGGCTCTCGGTAAATAAGACATTACCCAAGCCTGCACATTTTCTCAATGTAAATTGCATTAGTGCTAATCTGTGAATTAATGTCCTCGCGTAACTGTTGCCTAGTAACGTGAGGCGATCGATGCATTTCATTCCAAAGACTGCTTTAGATGAGTTTTTTTTGGTTGCGTTTTAGCTGCAAGTACAACACAGCTTTACCTTTAGCCTCACAGCTAAGAGCCTTAGTATTTCAGCCTTTCATAATCACTTTCTCCACACATTTCATTCGTATGACGAGTACACCTTGAACTAAAACCAAACACGCGTACCTGCGTGTGTGCGTTTGTGACGGTGCTAGCGCAAGCATTCGCAATCGCCGTCTTCATTCATATCCAGTCAGGTGGCGTTATCCGTAATAGTCAGGTGACTGTCGAGTAGTGTATTTATTGTAGTGTTCGGAAGACTTTTTGGGAAGATCTGCAGTTGGACACGTAACTGATTTCTGTATATAAGCAGGATGCGCTGTACATAGCACACTTGTTTTACAACCTCGGTGCTAAGATCTCCTCTGAATCAGGGACCTGTTCACGACGAGGGTCGTAAAGTATCAAATCTCGGTTGCCATTCCTCGGAATGCCATTCATCATGAACGGTTCTTTGGCATTTCAAAAATACAGCCAGTTTGTTGGAAATTTCAGAGTACTTCTGGTATGCCGAAGTGGCTTTTAAGGTTTGTCAGGGTATTTTTAAGACGAAAAACTCTATATCCAAGTTGGAGGATCTTTGGTTGATGATTGTCGCCAATAAAACAATTGAAACCAACTACCAGTTCCAGTGTTTCAGTACAGCTGTATTGTCAATTTCTGAGTTTTTGGACATCTGTGATCTCGACTCAAGTGCTTTTTCTTGATAAGTGAAGAACGATGCAAATCTCGGGTTTTTTAAGTGATGAGAAACTAGTGCCCACCAGGTTTCAGTTGACTTGGCGATAGGTCAAAGCCCTGTGGTGGAACTCGAAGATAGACAACTCCTTGATTGGCAAGAACAAGGTGTTTCAGAGAACTCTAGGATCTTCAAGTGGAAATAAAGTGGGGTACCCTGCTTTTTATTGGCTAAGCAATGAATCAAGATGCAAGTCTGAAACTTAAACGGGGCACCAGAATGAGATGAAGAATCGGACCTGAATCTTTAGGTTCCTTGTTGGAGGGAGCCTGGTCTTGAGGTCTGGAGATCAAAGGTCACATCTTGTATTAGCCAGTTTCCGTTTCGCTGGGTTTATTTTTATCCTTTACTGGTTTTCCGTGGTCGTAGACAAGTGGCCAGAAGGCAAGTCAGAAGCGACAAAAAGACTGATGGCCCATAAAGAGCGCTCTTGCATAATAGAGCCAACCCAGACTGCCTCCATCTAGAATCACTCCATCTATCCTCGGAAAAAACAAGGTTTCCCTTCTTGGAACCTCTTGGAGTGATTTTATCAATGGGACAAGTTTATGTCTCATGTCACTTGTCCAATGTCGAGACCACCGATTCATTTTGGGCTATTCGCCCAGTCAGTGAATGTCACATAGCCACAGACTTGAGTTTAGTGGAATCCATAATACTTTGCTGCTTACCTCTTTACCTAGAAACTTCGCACCGCACACTAACGGTTAGCTTTACGCTACACTACACGTGTAGGATCGCACGGTCTGTTCGGTTCATCCATGTATCGCTGCATCGTTACGTTCTCTTCCAAAGACTGCCGATTGCATGGGTGTTTAGACGAGTCCTGCTGTCTCTTTCGTACACCTCTATTTCCGCACCCCTCGATGCAATACGAGTCTTGAAACGACGACGACAAAACACATTCCTTACCGAGAGAGGACGAAACTGTGTAAAAATGAAAATCGAAAGAAACCGAAAATGTTTATATGTTTAAAAAGCTGCCAATGCAGAATGTGTTTCCCATTTTCTCACTTATTTGCTTTTCTTTACTAGACATATTATTATGATTACTAGTAATAAGGTGTAAGACGACAGTAGTACCTTTTTTGCTAGGCTTAAGACTTGCTTGTGATTGTGTAAAAGCCTAAACAACTGAAAATCGTATGGAAATTTAAGGAAAAAAAAAAAAGAAAAAAAAAGAAAAAGTTTCAGTCCACAGCCAAGGTAAAAGGACTTTTTGTTAAGTGTTTTTATTTTTTAAAAGCAATTTATCACTGTGTGATATTTTGTACATCATATTAAGCTGTATTCAAACTATATCCTCTAACTACAAGGGATAAAAAAAAGACCAGCCTTTTATTTATTTTGTTTTATTATACATATTTTTGAACTGCTTTCTAGCTTGTATCGAAATACATCTTTTCCTTATCCTGTTGATTTTCTCTTTCTTTCTTTATTTCTTTTTTTTTTTTTTTTTTTTTTGTTTACTCTGCAGGTCTTGTGTTGTATGTCATAAAAAAATCCAAAAACAACTAAATAAAAACATGATTTTGTACAGACATTTCATTCTTGTCTGGTCTGAACTCTGCTGTCTGTGAAAGTGTCTTTGGTTATAAAGAAGGTTAAATAGACTAATACTGACCACATTTATTTGAATTGATAAGCATCATATTTGGGGCCGGGTATGGAAGTCAAAATCCAGGTATTTCATCAATTTTATTTAATATTCAGATAAAGAAAATCAGTGTTAAATCATGTAAACATACAAGTTTTGTAAGTCATAACGCAGTTCACAATGACCATTTACTGAGGTGCTAAAATGACTCCTTATGAACTTTTGTAATTATGATATATACTTTAACACAACAGTACCCACATTTAAATGTCAACAACGCTTATATGCTAAAGTTGATATAAGCGTTTAAGCAGAAAATGCACAGACCAAGAAAAACTGTCCAGAATATTGAAAGGTTATAACTCATTTTGCACAGAGTAGCTTTAAAAAGGGCTGTTTATATTGAGAAAATGCCAGAGATATAATTCATGGATTTCATTGATTATGTTCCAAAACCTGAAACAGTGAAACAAGAATATTTATTTATTTATTTATTGTTAAAAGGTAAAATGTAATGTGATTTTTCACAATACTTTTTGTTGTTGTTAAACTCTTTTAAATGAGTATTAATTTATTGGAGTTCTCCAATTTTTTTATTCATTTATTTTTTTTTTTAAGATTATTTAAATGTCCATTATTTGTGAACACTCCCTTCATCTATTCAAAAGGAAAACAATGCAATACTCCTTGTCTTATTTGAAGTTATAATCTGGCAACAGGATTGCACGTGGGTTGATCGTTTAGGCGTGTTTATGCTACACGGCATTTGGCTATCATTTGGGACATGCGGAAAAGAAGACTGGAGAAAGAGAGTGAGTCAGTGACTGGGAGAAGAGTGCAAGTTAGCGTGGGGCCCCACGCAAAAAAAAAAAGAGGACAAATTTGTTCCAGGGTGGGGGAGTAAACAAGTCAAACTGTTACACAAAGAGAAAGACGTAAAAGTTGAGAGGGAGGGAAGAAGGTGTATGTGGGACTGGGAGGAGACAGAAGTGGATATGCATGATCTCATAGAGCCTCTCTTTTACAGCTGTCTCTCTTGCCGATTGGCTGAGAGACCTGTCAGTCACACCACTTCCTCCAGGGCTCTGCGAGTTCAGACAGTAGGGAGGTGGAGGCAGGGGGAAGAGGGAGTGTCCTCAGTAGTTTTCTCACTGAGACACAGCAGACACGGCTCAACACGACAAGAAACTGAAACACAGTCTGACTTGCAAAGCAAGCCTAACCAGGAGCTCTGTCCGGCTTGTTTCCTGTACTTGGAGGCCATCTTGAGTTGACGGACTTATAAGCATATGTTTGCTTTTCTCTCTTGTTACAGTTTCTTTTTTTGTCCCCAGTGTGTTTCCTTGAAGTTTGGACGTTTTCCTCTTCAAAGCTGCTTTGGAGTACTGAGGCAACAGGAAGCAGCAGGAGGAGGAGGTGGTGGTGGTGGAGGAGGAGGAGGAGGAGGAGGAGAGGACGTTTAGTTTCAAAGCTAAAGTTTATCTGTATTTCTCACCTGGAATGAAAGCCGTATAGAGGGACCTTTCCGTGAAAGGGAGGGCGAGAAGAAAGAAGAGCCACTTCCTGGAAAAGGATCAGTTGATTTTAAGCTCTAGTAGACAGGGCACAAACAGCAGGGACAGCCACTATTGATGAGTGAGTGACTGCTGGCGTGTGTAGGTGAGTTTGTTGCCTCACACTACCCAGGCTTATCTCTCGACTGTCTCTGACTCTTCGGCATGGCCAACGTCAGTCCCTTCATGTCTCCGGGACCCATGTCCCAGGTCTTCTTCCCCCCGGGTGGCCCATCTCCACCTGGGTCGGTGGTGATGCAACAGGGGACGCCGGTCTCTGTCCATACCGCTCAAACCCCAGGATTCCCTACAGTGGACATGGGGATTGCCCCTGCTCCCGGCGGGGCATCCGGAATGCCGACTGGGCCTCCGGCGCCAGCCGGTGTCTCCTTCATGATACAGATTGGGCTTACTAGAGAGTCTGTGCTTCTACCCCAGACTGCAGACCTGGCCTACGTCAAACAAATATCTTGCTCAATTGTGGATCAGAAGGTAAGCACCACCCAGTATGTCGTTCCGTTGATGCTACTTTTGCACAGCTTTTGCAAGTTAAAAAAAATGTAGATGTTGTGTTCTAAGTTCTGCAGAGTTTATGTTTGGATCTAAAGCTTTTCTTTCCTAGTCTTTGACACTGTAAATCATACTGTGCATGACAAAAATATTTCTTTCTGAGCTCTCATGCACAGCGACCACAGAAATATGCGATGCATGCAGAACATGCTGTGGTAAAGTACAGCAACTCTTATCTCAGTGTCAGCAGTTCTCCACATAAAAATCCCACACTGATGTGTACCTTGTCAACGAAGGCACTGATATGTAAGCTCATGAAAAGTTGTGAGGATACAAAAAAAAAAAAAACATTGCATTAGTAAGTGCAAGTCAAAATGTCAAAACCTTCAGGGTTGGCTATCTTACCTGGGTTGGGCTGAATGGAGCCCTTAATGTGAAGATTTAATTGACCTAATGTCCTAGTCTGGAATGTCCAGAACCAATTTCTGCAGTAATGGGACAAGAAATAGGCCATCCATCCGTCCATTTCGTGACTGGCCTTACCTTGAATCTGCATTAGTACCTAACAGCTCAGATTTTATCAGGCAATCAGACTGTCAGATTTCCATGCTCTGGGCAGTGGCCAGGGTCAGCTTAAAAGGTTCACTGGAAGAGGTTTGTTTTTCCAGGAAACGTGTAGAATCTCACTATACCAATAACCATGCTTTGTCCAGTAGAACTTTGCACTTATGGAATCTCAAAATTGAGTTCTATTATCCATGTGAAGGTGAATGTTTTAAACTGTTTGTAATAAGAGAACTTGTTGTACAAGTTCTGGTCCTGTTCTAACCCTCCTAATTCTATAATATGATGTGGACTTGGGAAACACTGACCATCACTATGTTTTTCCTATTAAGTCACAAATCAGTTGATTACAAGAAGTCCTTTGTTGTGTCCTTTGGATTGGGTGATTTGCGAGCTTGGATTTTGGCTCATTCTCCCATCTACCCTTGGCGTCAGACGGAGTGAGTCACAGTGTTGCCTCTCTGTTTATTCAAATGGCTCCCTCTGTTCCATAGACACTTTTTTCCATTCGCTTGGAAGGTAATGTGGCGGCATCACTCAGTTCCTCCCCCTAGGCACAGTTTATTCTCTTCTAGAGCAAGTTTTCCTTTCCCTCAATCCCTAAAGAACTACAAAATTGTTCTGCCATCTATCTAATGCATAATTAAAGCATCTATAGAGGACCAGGCAAGGACAGTCTCCATTGATTGGGCTGTCCCTTTTGTTCCTTGCCCAGCCTATTTTCCCTGCTGGTCCAACACGTAAGCAGTCTATTGTCCACGGGATAAAGGGGAGGAAATGAAGCCTGTTTCCTCCCAAAGTAGGAGGCCATGGTGTGTCCTCCGCCTCTGAACCGCTCCCTTTGGCTTCCTCCTGGAGTTTGTTTTCTCACTGCAGGTTCACAGACAATGCAGTTACTTCCATCTCTGCACATCTCCACGCAACACACCTTTCCTTCTCCTATAGCTGTGTTTTGCTTTCTTTTGAAGAGTTTGAGGCTTTTTAGCCTCCAGACAGATGTTAGGTGGACTTTGTCAGCAAAATAGGTCTCTAAATAGTTATACAGTTTATCGGCTTAAATTGTCACATGTCGTCCCCTAGAGAGGAATGTGTGTGGTTTTGTCTGGATCCTGGAAGAAGGAATGCTGGATCACACCATCAATCGCCTGTTCACCCAACTCTAGGCCTGGGGTGTTAATAGTAGAAAGAGAGCAGATTTGAGGTTCGTTTCAGTGAATTGGGGAAGTTGAAGAACAAATTGTCAAGCAATACCCTGTGCTCTTTAATATAATATGTAATTACCATCACACAGTTTGCAGCAAGCATGTGAGCCAGTTTATACTAAACAGAAGAAAGTTAAACAGTACAAAACCGTATTTTTGACCTGTGTACCAAGATGCTCATGCAGTCGACTGTGACCAACATTGAAACAAGGTTATGGCCATCTCAGTTCCACCACACTGTAGATCAGGGATCCTCAAATCTGGCCAATGAGATCCACTTTCCTGCAGAGTCTAGCTCTAACCCTAATCAAACACATCTGAGCACCAGAAAATGAGAGGTGGGTGAGTTTGATCAGGGTTGGAGATAAACTCTGCAGTGCATTGGCACAAGATTTGAGGAACCCTGCAATAGATCCATTATAGATCAATAGGCTATGGAGGTCGTTTATCAGAGAGTGTTTCCCCATTCCTGAGGGAAGAGGACTTTTAAGGACACTCATGTGGAAATGTCAGCAGCTAGTGTAAAATCACTACTTGTTTGTTTTCTTACCAGTGTGGCCACTGTAAAGCACTCAGTGTCTGGTATCAGGGGAGTCACGGGTAATTCTGCACCGTGCAACACCCACATGCTATAGTCATCTCACTCCGCCTCATTTGCATGACTGCGGAGAGTCTTTGCATGGAAGGACCGTATTTCCTGGCGAATATACCGCTCTGTGCTGGGCACCATTTGACTATTCAAAACACACATTTGCTCGTGTGGCTATCAACAGGAAGTGAATGACAAAAGCGAAAAGAAAGAAGACAAGAGACGCAATCTTTGACTTTTTGTTTTGTTAGGGATGTGTTCTTATTAGCTGGGCTTAGAGCTGTTTTGCATTCAATTTCAATGTTGGAGATTTAGATAAGACTCACAGGTCCTTAGATAAGAAGAAATCTGCTCTGTTTCTTCTTTGATTTTATGTACAGTGAACTTTGTTTGATGTGAATAGACTAATTTGTATGTTATGCACAGTAGCATGGGTATATTTATAGCAAAAGCCAAAAATACATTGTATGGGTCAAGATTATCATGTCTCATGAAGATATTTTGGAAATTTTCTACTGTAAATGTATCAAAACCTAAAACTTTGATTAGTAATGTGCATTGCTAAATAACTTAAAATGGCAGTTAGATTTTTTACACCCCCAGATTAGAGATTTTCAAATAGTTGTATCTCGGTCAAATATTGTCCTATCCTAACAAACCATAAATCAATGGAAAGCTTATTTATTCATGATGTATAAATCTCATTTTCAAAAAATTGACCCTTATGATGGTTTTGTGGTCCAGGATGACATATTATATTATTATACGTTATCAGGTATTCATTTAAAGGGGTCATCGGATGCAAACTTCACTTTTTCATGTTGTTTGAACATTAATGTGTGTTGGCAGTGTATGTACAAATCTACCCTATAATGATAAAAATCCATGCAGTGGTTTTTAATTAATCTGTAAAAATAATATCCCCTTTTTCAAATCGAGCTGTTCTCAGATGCCTTTTGGTGTGCCGTCACACCGACAGAGGCCGCTCCCACGATAGTTGATTGACATGAGCTCTTACCTTAGACCAGCTGTCACAGTCCAGTAACTTCCCTCTTTCGATGCTTAAGCAGGGATGTAAGTTAGACAAGAATATCTCAGATTGAGCAATTGAGGTGTTGTGTTGCTGGATGTAATAATGAACGTAGTGGTCGTCATTTACTCCCGACATCTGAGCCATTGAAGATGCAGTGGATTACATATTTGTGAAGGGAATGCGCCTCCCCATCTACATATATTCGTCTATGTTCGCGCGAATCATTCGTGATCCAGCTTTACTTACAGCAGAAGTGAGTATAAGCGTTTTTTAATGAATCTTTGCGATCGCCTTTCCTTATAACGTGGTAGTTAGGAAGTTTAGCGGCTAAATGTGGCTAAAGTAAGCAAGCTAGTCATTCCACAGAGAGAAGAGAGGGGCGGGGCGAGCAGAGCTCATAAGCATTTAGGAACAGCCCCTTAGAATGAGATGATTTTTTCACAGCTCATTTTGACAAGATAAAAAGGGTGTTGTTTTACAAAACCATTGAGAATTTTTAATCAAAGTATATTAGAGACTTTTCATTAAGACCCTAAAGAATCATATCAATATCAACTGGAAAATGGGCATCCGATGACCCCTTTAACAACAGTAAGTCTATGCAACAAATGAGAATTTAAAATGAAATACAAAGAATAAAGTAAGTATGATGTGGAAAACGTAATGGCCACCAATTACAAGATTATTTGATGTGGAATTGATTTTTCTTGCTTGTGACACTTCAATTTAGCACCTAACAAAAACACATTTCCAGGTGTCAAATATAATGGGTTACTCAGTGGTACAGTACAGCGCCAGCGGCAGATCGCTTACATCAAACAGGATTTTCTGACATACACATTTGCACTTCTTTTGGAGTTTTCTCCATCATATAGGCTATTATGAAATCCAACGTTCTTTATTTGTGCTATGATTTATAACTAAGTTTAGGGTATGGAATATGATTATGGTGTATAATGCAAACTTTGACAAAACAACCACGCCAAAAAAAGGCACGTCCATATTTCGAGTGTACTATGTAAATACCATTGTGTATGGCAATTATTATTCGAGCCAACTGGTGTATGTCAAAGTACCGCGATATTAGCATACTGTAGCATGGCACAGCCACATGAATAATGGCAATTGTTGCCTGGATTGTGTGACATATTAGCTTTCCTTGGTCAGCTCAAAAAGGGAAAACAAACAAGATAGAAATAAGCGCAAACTGTTTTATGTCGGGGGTGTGCCCAAATTACTCTTCCAGCATGTTGGACGCCCAATTATGAGGTCACAGATGGTTTCTGTTTTCTGGGGCAGTTTGGCTTACCCACAGGACCACAGTTTCCACCAAAATACCATAGTTAACATTGATTGTTACTGCAATAAAACTGTGCTAACAATAATTTATTATGAAGTAATAACAACTGGAATTTTACTGCAACAACGCTTGCCAGTGCAAAAATAGCCATATGGATGTTGTGGTTGCCAGATTATCACTAGCCTGTAGTAGGTGCAATTATAGATATTCTTGAGTTTTCACACTGTGTAACAACATATTTAGGCCCTGTTTTTAGTGTAGGCTAGTGGGCTAGGTTTAGCACATAGACATACAAACACTGCTGTTTGTAAGGCCTTCATTCCACAGCTGGCACACCTTTTGCTTTTGAAACGTGTTGTTTGAAGCCGTGCTGCGAGTAAATCGGTATGTAATTAATCCCATTAGGATTATATTCTTTTCAGACCAACCATGGTTTGTAATTGGTCTCTTTGGAAGAATGGCGATTTTGTATGGTAATACAAATCAAAGCAGCTTAACTCGGCCATGAAAAGAGCATAAACGAGTGGAACGGGGTGTCAGGCTCGCATGTGCTTGGATCGACTGTAATGTAGGACGGTGTGAACGTTAGGCGTGGGTGGAGTGTGCATGCGAATTTGGGGAAGGTGGAGCAGTGTGTTTGTGTCTGCATGTGCTAGGCGTAAGAACGGAGGTTTTGTGTTGTGCATTTCCAAAGTCGGTTTGCTGCAGAAAGTTAAATGGGTGGGTTACCACAGTGGGTAAACACATGATCTCAGGGTGAGGAGAGAAGTCTGGTTCCAGTCACACTGGCAGACGAGCTTTTACGTGTGTTTTTTTAAATGCTGTCTTTAACCCTTTAACACTGGAGTATTAACATTTTATGGACAATATGGTAATCATTCAGTACAACAGTAATAGAAAAGGATTAGAAGAGTAGATTTTAACACACTTTAAAGAAAAGATTATGAAAGTAATATACTTAAAGGGAAAGTTAACAAAAAAAAATGAAAATTCAGTCATTAATTACTCACCCTCATGTCATTCCAAACCCTTAAGACCTTACAAATTAAGATATTTTTGAACTATGTCCTTACTACGTTTTTGAGCCTTGAATGTGTCAGTTGCGTTGCTGTCTATGCAGGGTCAGAAAACTCTCAGATTTCATCAAAAATATCTTCATTTGTGTTCTGAAGATAAACGAAGGTCTTACAGGTTTGGAACAACATGAGGTTAAGTAATGACAGAATTTTCATTTAATTGTATAAATGTAATGAACTTCAGTGCATATTAACATAAAACTGTACCATAGTTTAATTTATATAACATGCAGCTAGCTAAATTGCTATTCTGAGCCCCTTTAAGAATGACTTAAGTATATCTTTAAATGTAATTTCATAATTGCTTTGTCTGAATGTACTAACTTGGTATTTATGGCAAACTAAAATATAGTTTAGTGTTATTTCTATTTAGGCATTAGAAATTATGAATTTGCAGTTTAGTACATTTATATTATATAAATATACATTATTTAATCTAAATATAATATTGAATCACCACTCTACAGTTACAATTATAGTCAAGTACTTTACATGTGCTTTAGTAGGTTAATCAAAGCATGACAAAAGTATTAAAAACATAAACAATTATAGTCCCACTTTATGTTAGGTGGCCTTAACTACTATGTGCTTACATCAAAAAATAAGTACAGTGGACAGTGTTCGTATTGTATTGCAAAACACTTTTGCAGCTATTGAGGTGGGATGTGTTATAAGGGTAGGGATAGGTTTTGTGGTATGAGTAGGTGTAAGGGATTGGTCAAAAGTATAATTATACATAAATGTAATTACAGAAATGAATAACAGAGGTAATTACATGCAAGTATTTTAAAAATATAAGTACAATGTAAAAAAACAATGTACACAATAAGTGCACTGTATCAAAAGATTCATTTAAATATAAAAATATAAAGTGGGAACAAAAGTACTTTTATTATGCTTAATATTTTAAAATATGCACAATACTTTTAAGATTTGATGTGTACATTCAATATAGTTACACAAGGGCTATCAAAGTACCATAATATTACCATATAATACTTTGACAGATTCGGTAGCACTTTATGTTACAGACCTGTTCTACATGAACATACTATGTGTACTTGTTTTAGTAATTACAATAACTGGATAATAACCAATGTTGGGGGTAACGCATTTCAAGTAACTTGAGTTACGTAATCAGATTACTTTTTTAAGTAACTAGTAAAGTAATACATTACTTTTTAATTTACAGTAAAATATCTTATTACTTAAATACATATCTTAGTTACTTTTTCAAATATGTAACGCCAGTTAGTTTATTTCCCACTTATTGATTGACAGGTATCCTGTCCCTGTGTTGAGAGGAATCGGGAGTAAGTTCTATTACTATTACTGAAGTTCTAGAATAAATGTGAACTTGAATTAATTCATCTCACTCACAAAAAAAAAAAAATTAAAAAAAAAAAACAGATTCAGTATTCCTCAAAATGAATAAAAACAGCGAAATACAGCTCAGAATATGATGCAAACCAGCAATAATTAAATGTTAAATAGCACAAATATCCTTTATGTATTTAATTCCATTTTATTAACCAGTGCAAGACCTTCGATCCAATTCAACCAAATTAATAAGCAAAAATTACTCTAGATAAACATTTGTGCTTCTTTTTTTTTTTTTTTTTTTTTTTTTTTTTTTTTTTATTGCTGAAGCATGTTGCAGACGTGAATTTACTTTTCCTTCAGCCTGAGGCTTATTCATTTTATTTTTGGTGTGATACGGCTTTTACTTTTGCCAAAATAGAACTCTTTTATATTAAAAACAAACAAGCAAGCCCTGCCCAGATTAAAAAAAGTAATGGAAAAGTAACGTAATGCATTACTTTCCATAAAAAGTAACTAAGTAATATAATTAATTACTTTTTTTAGGGAGTAATGCAAAATTATAATGTATTACTTTTAAAAGTAACTTTCCCCAACACTGATAATAACTAAGTACTACCCCTGCTAAAACTAACCCTAACCCATGTAGTTTTCTTGTATTATCCAGTACTTCCTTAGGTAAGTACACTGTAAGTACAGGTAATCGCACATACTGTAAAAATAAAAAATGCAAAAACAGATTCTTATTGTAGCAGCACAAGTCTTTTAGATTTGATTTTGTCACTTATGAACTGATTCTTTTATTGAATCAGTCACTAACTCCTTCACAAGTACTAAAAGAATCTTCTGAATTTTGAAAAACACTCTTACGAGCCGATTCTTTTTAATGACTCAATCAGAAAGGAATCAGTCTACGAATCAACTCCCTCAAAAGAATCGTTAATGGAATAATTGAACACAACTTTTAAATTCCTTACAATTCCCAACGCTACTTCCATGTCAATTCATTTCTATTCTGTTCAAAGTAATAAGCTCCTGGTCTATGGTTAGGGGCTCTGGGGATCAATATGGCATTCCTATTGGCTTACCTGCTTCATCATCCTGACGCCTGGGCCACAAAAGCCCATTTCAGCACAGTGAAGCACAAACTCCATTTAGTCCCCTCCGCCCTTTTCTACCCTTCGCTTGCCAGCCATGCCTCTCGTGTTACCACTCGCTTGAATAAAAAAAAGGCTGCTTTGTTTTCCGAGCCCTTGCCTCAGCCCCGGGCAGCGCACAGAAGTTTGTGGGCTTAATGAAATCACTGTGTGTATGTGTGCAGTGTGTGTGATTTTTGCATCAAAACCAACATGTTGAGTTCATAAGGTGGACGGCTCTGGTTGCACTTTCAGGTGCTGTTGTTGTTTTTTGTTGTTGCTGTTCTTTAAATTCTTTCAAAATGTTAAATACAACAAAACTGGTGACTCTACTTAATATTCAACCTTCGTTGACAGTATTTGTTATGCATTTTGACTCCCTCAGTTACAAAAACACTAAACGCCAGCGTTTATCAGCTGATTGTATGTACATGAGGGAAAATAAATAAATAAATAAATAAATAAATAAATTATATATATATATATATATATATATATATATATATATATATAGTTTCCACAGCTAGTTAATTTTATGAACATTTAAAAAAAAAAAAAAAAAAAAAGCGTCTTGTATATTTTTGTTAAGGAACTTTTATTTATTATTCCATGCAAAATGTGGTATATTTTGTTGGAATTGTTTTTTTTGCTTATCTAGACGGATTTCTGGTTGTGCGTTCGCAGCATAATTTCCTGTAAGTGGAATTTGTTCCATGGAAAAGCACTGCAGAGATCATTAAAACATGTAATTATGTCTCTTCTTGAAATCCTTTCACACATTTCAAAAAAAGTACCGGGTTTACTGGTTTATACAGCCATGAGATCATTTTTGACATATCTCAGTGGACTGGATTGGTAGGTGACTCTATCACATTAAAATTGGCTTGTATAAACTGTGGTAAGTGTTTAGTTTGAACAGTTTTACAGTATACAATTCCTACTTAGACATCCATAATAAATGCTTTTGTTGTTTTTTTCCACAAACTGAGACAAATAGTGTCTGTGGTGACTGACAGCATGCCACAGATGCTATAGATACAGCTTAATTTAACCTGGAATATAGGGTTCAGTTTGGTCTACATAAACAGTCTGATTTATTTTAGCTGTGCTGCTTGCAACATTTTTGTTCATTTAACACATTGAAATGAAAAACAAGCTACATATTTGATACTACATTAACAAATTTCTAATGCTATGGTAGAAATGTGACAGTGCTGTTCGTATGAAGGTATCATTGGTATTTGCACCAGTCCCGCAGCCTGTCATGCTGTATGTAAGGGCTTTAGCCATGTGTGGAATGTAAATTTGGCTTGTACACCCTTTTCCATGACACAGATGTTCACCTTTGTTATTATATCTGTGTTATCTACTTCTGACTAAAGGGAAAGTCATCTTATGCCGCACATACAATATGATTGCATAGGGCTGACGCAAGAACATTAAACAAAGAAAAGAGTTGACTTAGTACCTCCACAAACTTTCCCTCCTTGTCCTCTTGAACTTGTGAGAACACAAACAGGAAGTCAGGCTCTTAACCCTGATATTCTACATAAACATCACAGGAGTTTAAAGACTTACTGATGGCCTGTTGTTGCTTTAGCTTTGCCATTTTCTCTTCACTTGGGTGTGAAGAATGAAGATCCAATGAAATGGTTTGACAATTTTCTCTCCTGTCTTGACGTATTTCCTGTTCAAATAGATTGGGGTGGCACTTATTGAAGGGATCTTTTTAGTTTGAATAACTAATAGCCTTTAGCTTACAGCCCATCAAAGGCATTATCAATATGTTTTGTGTATATCTGCTAAGTTTTGTCATGGTTTTTATGTGAACCAGCATATAGCTAATTGCTACTAATGCTAAACTGGCTTATAGCCGAACTAAAAGCCACCTAAAAACCTGAAAAAATTCTACTCAGCTGTTTTTAATAATAATAATAATAATAATAATATTTTTTTTTTTTTTTTTGAGCAGCAAATCAGAATATTTGAATGATTTCTGAAGGATCATGTGACTGGAGTAATGATATTAAAAATTCAGCTTTAAAATCACAGGAATAAATTACATTTTAAAATATATTCAAACAGAAAAGTGTTATTTTAAAGGGTAAAAATATTTAAAAATTGTACTGTTTTCTGTACTTTGGATCAAATAAATTCAGGCTTGGTGAGCAGAAGAGACACACACACATTAAAAAGCAACAATAAAAATACTGTTCAAAAACTTTTGACTGTAAATAATATATTTAAGAAATAATGCGAAAATATGTATCATAGTTTAATCATACATATACGTGTAATTTCATAATTATTTCTATTGTCCTTGACATATGGCTGAAGTGTACAGCTGAATGTACTGACAAGCATTTATGCTAAACTAAAATATACTTGAATGTATTTTCCATTGAAATTTAGAAGGTATTAAAATATATTTGTTATTACACATTTGACATTTAACGATTAAGGTGTCATTTAGTACATTTAATATAAATATATATTACCTTGATAATATCTTATAACGCTACAGTTAAATTTCCTTGATAGCACGCAAACATCACGGAGACGTCTATTTGATGTCTGCGTTTACATCTGGAAGACGTATTTTTTTAGAGTGTTTGCTCATCTGCAATACGTCTATTAGACGTTTCCTATAATATGTCAAATAGATGTCTATTAGATGTCTTTAAGATGTTTATGATTTAGACTATGTAAAACTGACATCTTACAGACGTCTGTCAGATGTTTGCACACAGCAGATGCTCTCCAGATCAAGTGATCCTTAACAGACATCTTGCAGACGTACATGTGCTATCTGGGTTATAATCAAGTGCTTGCTTAAGTTTGTTAGTCAACACATCAAGATAAGTGTACTTCTTTAAAGTATGACAAAAGTCTGTTCAACGTGACGTTTTGAAATGCATTTTAAAGTAAAACTTTACAAGTTGCAGTTTTTAATCAAAAATGTATTCCTTTAGTTCCTTGTGTTTTAGCGTATGCTATAGGGGACTATCTATTGCACAAGTGGAACAGGGTGGAGGAACAGAAGAAAAGAGTTAGCCTAAAGAGTCAAACTCGGGAGAATAGAGTCTTTTATCTTATTGTGCTCTGACTGACCTCAGTGCTGTGTTTGTTGTTGTGAATCAGGTGCTGACATCACCCATTTATTGCGTCATCTCTTGCGACGGGGAATTTTCATTCACTCTTGTCACTCAGGTTGTTGTTGGGCTGTGTCTCTGCACAAAAAAAAACTTGGCATTTCGGATATGTTTCTCAGCTTGCAGGTCCTGTGACATCACAGGACCTAAAAATAACCCAACTCGCTAAAAGCATTTGTTCCATCACGCACAAACACAATAGCCGGTAAAATTCCCGCGCTGAGCCAAGCGGTTGTTTGGCCGCTAATGAGTGTAGCGCGTTGACGTCTTTACGGCGCGATTGCCATGGCAGCGTTTCATTTAACGTCAATATCTGCCAAAATCCCTGGGAAGTTTTTGTTTTAGCTGTTTAGCTAGTCACAGAAGACTTTTTCAAAGTTGATGACGGTGGAAGGCTTAAGAAGTTGCAGCCAAGGGTGTTGTCTTAAACATTATTACATTGTATTGCGTTATTCGTATTGTTATTTTAAAGAGGAGCCTTTTTACTACGTCTCTTCTGAGTGATGTTTGTAGCATTGTTCAAACATTTGCATGCGTGACCTCCAATTCCTACAAACATTAAGCAGCCACAGTACAGTCTCTGTCATTCATTTAACTTCATAAGGTCACATAATGGAACAAATGCATATGAGAGAACTGGTTTTGAAAGGGTTATTTTTGTGAAATGGTAAGTGTATAAACTGTACTGATTGGAAACAAAACCAGTATGTTGCAAACAATCAGGCATTGTTCTTAATATTCATTCAATCCAGTCTGCTACTTCACACAATTCAGTATTTGTGAAAATACTGAAAATATAACTTCAGTATTTTTCTAAGAAGAGTACTTATTGTGGAAATAACTTTATTTTTATTGATTGATTGATTAAGTTTGTAATATATATATATATATATATATATATATATATATATATATATATATGTGCACATATATATATATATATATATATATATATATATATATATATATATATATATATATATATAATGTTTCGTAATTGCATGTTAATTGCAATTAAACTATATTATATTATAAATGCAACTAGCTGAACTTTCTTTCTGAAGTTCTTTTTAACCAACTTACAGTAAGTACAGTTTTAGTTCAACATTTATCTAATACAATGACTAAAACACTTAATATAAACTAAAATACTTAAATGTAAATTTTATTGAAACATGCATTTAATAAATATTTAAAAATAAATGTACATATATATTTTATTTACAAATCTGTAATGATATTGCAGTTTAGTACTTTTAAAATATATTAACTTTAAATATTTAACAATATTTTTGACAGGTTATTTACACATTTAAAAAGGTACCCAGAGAGACTAATAGTGGTATTTTTTCCACTATTAGAGGGATAGTTTCCACCATTAAAGGGATAGTTTACCCAAAAATGAAAATTTAGTCATTATTCACCCCATCATGTCTTTCTAATTCGTTCATCTTCAGAACACAAATTAGGACATTTTTGATGAAATATGAGAGCTTTCTGATTCTGCATAGACAGCAACGCAATGGACACGTTCAAGGCCCAGAAAGATAGCAAGGACATTGTTAAAATAGTCCATGTGACATTAGTGTTTCAACCATAGAAACCCTATTGTAATTGTTAGAATCGCAGAAGATCAGGAATCTCCACTTAAAACTAATCAGGCAGACCAAAACTGTAATTCATAGTGGCTTGAAACTTAGAGGGAAAGTTGTTCTCACACCGCCTACAACTTCACCAAGGCTCGCCCCATTCGGCCTGAAGGGGGCGCTACAGCGATCAAAAATACAAAATCGCTCGTAACTCCTAAACCGTTCATCGCCGACTCAAGTGTCTTATGTACTTGGAATTCTTGGCTCATGCTGGACAAAACGCACACCGAAGATTTGTCCGTCATCCTGAACGAAATTTTTGGGCAATTTGCATTTTCTGAAAAACCTACTTTTGTGGACTAGTCCTAGGTTTTTTGCACAGTTGGAACCAAACCAACGCAGGAAGATTCTCTGGAGAGTGAATATCAATAATTATCAAAAAAAAAAGTTTAACTTTCGACTCTCCGTCACAAATGGACGCCAAAACATTGGAAAGGTGCAGGGTTGCCTTTACTAAAATGTCTATAACTTTTGAATGTAATAAGATATCTTCGCCAAACTCACAACACTTGTGAAAGAGCTGAATCTGAGATCACATAAGAAAGTTGCGGAGCTTGGTCAATTGGTGGTGCTTTAGAAGAGAAAAAAAACATAAAAACTGCCATAACTACGCAACTGTTTATCCTATCGACATAAAAAAATTGGTACACACGGCCTTGGTCCAAAGTGCCACAAGGACATTCGCGTATCTTAAAATACATGGCCACCATGCGCCGAAGGTGTGTGAGAAATTTGGAAGAAATCGGCCACAGGCTGCGTGCTTTTTCATACATACATACAATATTTGTATCATACGATAGACCTCCTCATTCTGAACAACCTTGCCTCTAAAACCACTGCTGTCAATCAAACTGTTTGATAATGTTTGATAAGAATGTTTGATAAGATGCAAAAAACCTACTTTTGTCTGGACTCTCTAGGTCAATAATTATCAAAAAATGTTGAAATGTACCCTTTGGGAAGCTATAAAGTGGTTGTGTCCAAAAAAGGGGCCTGTCCAAATATACTCAAAAGCCTATAAAGCCAAAAGGAAAACTCAAAACTTCACAAAACCTGGTGAGCACATGTGACAGGTGATTCTAAACAGGCATGCAAAGTTTTAGGGAGATCGGACCACAGATAGAAACGTACAAAAAAAAAAAAAAAAAAAAAACATTGACTAAATGGTAAATCACCTGGATTTGCCAAAAAAAAATTTTTTTAATCATTGATTTAGGTCGTTACAGGCTTGATAATATGTAATCTATGTATGTAGATGTACACTATGTATATCTTTATGTGCTTAAATGCCTTAAAGTGCTTGAACCCTGGTAATCGCTGTTTGCTGCTACATTTTAAACTACTTCTGTGTTGTTTCTCAACTAGAATGCATGACATTTCATGATAATTGATCGGTAGTTTGAATTTCAGATGCACTTGAAGGCAGATTTATATACAATTGTCTGTCAGTGAAGACAAGCTGATAAATTTCACCCTAAATGTCACTTACCGAGTATCAGAATACCTCAGAGTATCACACAGTCTGGTTACATATGATGTCATCTGCATTGCTTGTTTATTTACTTTTTATTGCTTGACTGTAGTAATAATTACTGTGCCAATAGTATCTTCAGCAATTATATTGCTATCTGAGTAGGTCATGTAAGCACTCCCAGCTTCTGGCATGATTCAGTGATTCAGTCTATGTTGCAACTGATCATTGACGTCTGTGTAACAGCATATTCATGCCTTGCGTTTTCTAAAGCTTTATTTTTGTTCAGTGATCGATCGAAAGATATTATTGAAAAAAAGATTACGTTTCATAACATTTCATAACAGATTTGATAACTTCCTTTTAATCAGCTTATGGCATTTTAAGCTGCATGTTCAAAGTACAGTTAACTATCTCCTATAAATTCAAACCACACTATCAAAGGAAAACGTCTTGTTTTATTGGCTGTAATGCCTCTGTGAGCTTGAGAGACAAGGCAGGTTTCACACTTGACTTCAATGCTTCAAGCAACACTGCTGTATTTAGAACCGTGTGAACTCATTTTCAAATAAAGCAACAGTGCTGGGCATAAAAAAGCCACATAAACCGTCTGTGTGTATTGTAAATACTAGATATATAAAAGGAAATGGTGGTGATGATGAAAAGCGGAACTCACATCTATTACTTCTGGTTTTGCTCTTCTCTGTTGTTATTTTAAAGGCAGATTCTCATACTGTCACACAGTTCTCTCTTGGTTTGGTGACCCTTTGGTTTTTAACGCAGCCAAACCTTTTCTTTCACTTGCTGTATAGAAGTGCTCAACATTGAGGTCACGATCCCAAAGATGTACGGTAGATGAGGTTGCAGGAGATTTCTATGAGTTGTAACTTCTATAAAAAAAAAATTCAGTTAAAATGTTTTTTGCTGTTGATTTATATTAATATAAATGTATTAATCCTACGGTTTCTTATTTGATACACAAAATTAACAACTTGATCAAAAGCTGTTTTACATAATCTGCTTCACACTGTCTCTGATTGATATTTATACTTTTTTTTTTTAATCAAGTAAAATGCTTTTTAGTATTTCAAAAATGTCCCCTTTTAGGTTGTGGTTCACATATCCTTTTGCTCTGAAATCGTTTTTGTTATGTAAACACAACTTTCATATTAGTAATGTTAGTACACACAAGTTTATTAAATAATACAAGTTTATTATTAGTGCTGAGCAATGATTAATCGCAGTTAATCGTGATTAATCGCTTCTGAAATAAAAGTATTTGTGTACATAATATAGGTGTGTGTACTGTATATATTTATTATGTATATATGAAGACATTAAGACACATACAGTATATATTTTAAAAATATTTACATGAATTTACATGTATATATTTATACAATTTATATTATATATTAACATATTTAGTATATAAGCATAACATTTTTCTTAAATATATACATGCATGTGTGTGTGTTTATATATGCATCATAAATATTCACAACACACACATATGTGTATATTATGTACACAAAATCTTTGCAATTAATCGCAAATAATCGATATTAACCTTTGGCCAGCACTAATTATATATATAAAATGTAAATAATATATAGGAAATTAAATTGTCTTCCTGGTGATTATTTCATATTTCAGGGTATACAGGATTAATAAATAAAAGTGTTAATAAAGCTTCTCTTGCGTTAAAAATATTGTAAAATGTAGGCTATGGTGTAAATTTGAAGAAAAAATGGTTAATCTAGACCAAAAAAAAAAAAAAAAAAAAAAAAAAACATCTGATAAAATAAATAAGTAAAAAAAAAAAAAAATCCAGATCTCTAAAAAGGCTGATGTTAATTGTTCTTAACAAAAACTTTAAAAACAACAACAACAAAATAAGCCAAAATAGCAAATTCTCTTTCCACTGAACTCCTAAAAGTGTCTCTCTGGTTGTACACTGTCTCTTAACAATTATAAAACTTTGAGTCCTGAATTGAAGCAATGGGCATTTCCATTACAATTAGTTGATGTTTGGACAGCACACAAAGGGCAATCTAAGGAAAAAGTGACTTCTTGTTCCATTATTAAGGAGTTTGTTTGGTAAAAATGAGGCCTTGACGTGTGGGAATAATCACAGACTGAAGTGGGTCATGGTGTTGCAACCATTCATTAGAAAACTGCTGTGGCCAAACAACATTCACATTGACAAACCATGCTCGTGGTCATGTGACTATGATCATATCACAGAATGAAGCCACAAAGTGGTTTAAAGGGGTTTGCAAATGAATGTACTATATGGATATGTGAGTCTGTGTCCATATAGCCAGATCTTTTTTTTTTCATTATTAGTGTCAAAAAACTGCAACTTTCATATAAATGTTCCAACATGTACATTTTCTCAACAGAGACGAAATATAATGAGAGACAAGATGTGAAACATTTTGGCAATCAAATCATTTATATATAAATTATATACATAAAATTTATTTTATTCTTCTTTTATTCAACATTTTTATAATTAGACAAAAACTGTGAGAATTGCAGCTTCTATATATGCTTTACAGACTGAGCTACTGAGAAAAAAAATAAAAGCTCGTCATACTGGGAGATCAGCTGTGCAGTTTATTTGATACTAGAGTTTTATTAGAAGAAGCTGTTGCCAGATCAGTCCAAATCCCTAGAGCGCACTGGGGATCACCCTTTATTGGCACTTGATAGGTAACACGAGGAGGGAAAATACATGTCACACTTGGAAGTGCAAATAAATGTCACTCAACTTTATTGCTTTCAGTCAGTCCAGAGATTTCCAATATTACATGTAAAGCAGGGCATTGGCTATTTATAGCCTGTGTTTTTTTTCATGTCAGCGTACTCATGTCTGATGAGACAAGACAGGGTCAAAGTCCTGACGGATGTTGTGAGAGGTGTTTGTGTAGACGGCCACTGTGTTGTTGAAGAGAAGAGAAGAGAAGAGAAGGGGGCGATGGTTTCCATAATTCATCAGAGTCATAATGGGCGCAGCCGCCTGAGACCATGCGAGAAACACGATCCTAGTCAACACAAAGCACCCTTAGAAACACTGCGCTGTCTCCAAGCAAAGCCTAGGGAATGGCAGATATGATTGCACCAGCGTCTATTGTTTGTGCCACTGTGCAAACATGCATAGGAACAATTGAGGATACATATGTAGCCGAGCGATTTGTGGCCGACAGTCTGGAAAAACTTTTTCTCATTCAGTTTAATTGACAAATAAAATGAGCACATATGCAGGCAATTGTATGACTCATCTTATATCTGAGTGTCTTGTTTTAGCCCAGCAAACTACATACTTCATTTACTATGGGAAATGTTGTTTGATATAGAAATATCAATTTGCAGAAATGTTGCCTCAGAGATGGTTTTCAAATGAGCGTGGTTTGTTTATATGACATGAGCAAACCTCTTCCATTCATTTAGCATGCTGTTTTCCATTTGTAAGATTATTTGTCAGGAAATGTAATTGTTTTGCTGTCATTTTTGTCCTTATTCATTTAAATGATGAGAGGCCTATGGCCGCTCTTTTTATTTACCAATTTCAGGGTACTCAATATTTTGTTGACAACTTACCTAAAATAAATTTTCCATTCCAGTGCTTTTAACTGCCAGTGATATGTATAAAATCCATGTCATGTAAGCAGAAATGTGTAGACTTTATTATCTAAAAAAAAAAAAAAGTACAAAAGCTGTCAGCAGGGTGGTACCTTTTGAAGAAGTACAAATTTGTATAACTTAGGTACTAATACGTACCTTTAAAGTACTCACTAGTGCTGTAAAATCGATTAATCATGATTAATTGCATCCAATATAAAAGTGTGTGTTTACATAATATATGTGTGTGCACATACACATTTGTATTTAAGGTATTTAGGATATACATATACAGTATGTGTGTGTATTTATATATACATACACTGTAAATATACACAGTACACACAACTTTTATTTTGGATGCGATTAATTGCGATTAATCGATTTGACAGCACTAATTTCATGTGCCTTTTAGGGGTAAATAAGATAAAAAATTGTACCTTTTAAAAGGGTACTGCCTCAGTGTCGGCTTTTGTACTTTTTGTTCCGAGAGTGTACAAACTAGCAATTAGCAAATACAGTAATTAGTTCTTTCTCAAAAGTGCAGACCCTTACTGTCATCCAATCAGATCAGGGCTTGTCATGTTTGTATACAGCATGCATAAGGCCGTCATTGAACGAGCTGTGTCTGTGTAATAGATAACAGTTTTATACTATACTATTTTATATGATATAATGGGAGAGAAATAATCGTTTGACTCATAAGCCACTAAAGCAGCTCCATTAATTGCAGACAGATTCAGAACAGACTTTGCTCGGTTTAGCAAGCGCCTCAAGCCACTGTGTGACTGTTTTCGCTTGAGGCCGCCTGCTGCTGTCAAGTATGTTTAGAGGTTGGTTAGAAGTTGCGGTAGCAGGCCGGGTGTGGACTATAATCTTTGGCAGCAGCACAGTCCTCTGGAAATAGACAAGATGGAGGGTTGTTGACTTTCTTGTGGAAGCTTCAGGGAGAGGGAGGGAGTATTTTGAGCGGAAGGCAGGGACCAGGGTCCGTCTCTTCCTTTGGATGAGGTGGAGGTTAGCCACATGTGCTCTGAAAGGAACACATGGGAATCCTTAGGCGGTTCTGGCAGTGGGAATAACAGGAACTGGGTGGAAAGGTGTTGTTTAGGGTATGGAGTGCAGTAATTCTCTATATTCTTTCTGTTTCCTTTTGTCTCAGTTTGTCTCTTCCTGTCTTCCGCAACTGCAGGGAGCTTTGAAGCTCTCTGATGTCGTGTCTGGGTTTTGTGTTTTCACACTCCTCTCTGTTGCACTGTAAATGATTTTCCATGCTTGTATCATAACGCCTACGTGATCCGCCTCCGGACTGTGCATCCTTCATTAAGGCCCCGATGTACTCAATTTGGCAGTCCAGGTCAAGTCGCGTCATGTTTATTTATATAAACGTGTTAAGACTTGTATGGCTTAATATAACATAAATGATGTCTCTTACTGAAACATGTGGTAGAAAGACCATGAACGATTTGCGTTATATAAAAATTCACATCATTATATATATATTTTAGACTATGGGAGGCGCCATTATTTTGATGACGTGAAATGGTTGCACTCTGTGTGCTACTGGCACTACCTGTTGCTGTTTTTACCACAGCACAATTTGTTGACAAAAAATACTGATACAATGACCAAAGCTACTGAAAGACCTTACAGGTGGTGATGGATATAAGCGTAGACTTAAATCAAATGCCCTATCATTGATTTTATTTTTTCCCTCAAGGAGTCTAAATGGCCCAAATATTGAGTGATATTCACATTAAGAAACTTCTTTAGTAGCTGCGGCGTCATGACTGGTGTCGGCATGTTTACATCCTGCCAGGATGGCATCTAGCATTTCTTGTTTCTGTCATTTGTGAGCTCTTGCTAAAAGCCTCGAAGGCATCAAGGCTAAAGTGGAGCGAATAAAGATCTTTAGGAAGAATTATTCGTCCATTGGCAGGTTACATTCTTTTCTCCTCTTCTTATTGCTAGGAAAGCAGTGAAGACTTGCATCGATTACCTCATTAGCCTTCGATTAAAAATTACAACCAAAAGCCGTGCAATGTGGCATCGTATCAGTATTTTATTTTACGAGTTGTGTTGCGGTAAAAATAGTGCCAGTAACTCACAGAGTGCAACCATTTGACATCATTAAAAATAAGGGCGCCTCCCATAATCCAAAAAAATGTTTTTTTTTAAATAACTCCAGAAACTTTGTTTTGGTTTGATTTTGTTCAAAATTACGTCACAGTTATTCATTCTTCAATTTCACTTGAAGTATACTGGGGTCTTTACACATCACAGAAGGCCAGAGGTAGGCAAGTTCGGTCCTAGAGAGTCATTGTCCTGTGGAGTTTAGTTCCAACCCTAATCAAATTCACCTGAACAAACAATGTCTTCCTAATCAATGTCTTTAGGATTTCTAAGGCTATAGGCAGGTGAGGGTTTTGTTTGCTTGTTTGTTTATTTGTTTTTTTCAGGGTTGGAGCTAAACTCTGCAGGACAGTGGCTCTCTAGGACTGAACTTGCTTACCCCTGCAGTAGGCAAAGTCCCAGAGCACACCAGCCTATTACATGATTGCCACAGTCCAATATAAGTTTGAAGGTGTTTACCTGCCATAAAAAAACGTTTCTGTAAAGTCTGCTTTATCAAGCTTTTTTGAACTCCAGAACTCTTTCAACTCTAAACCAGTGGGCTCCAACGCTGCTCCTGGAGAGCTGCCATTCTACAAATTTCAGCTCCAACTCCAATCAAATGCACCTGAACCAGCTAATCAAGTTGTTCAACGGTTACTTGATAATTACAGGCAGATGTGTTGAAGCAGGATTGGAACTGGAGTTTGCAGGACAGTAGCTCTCCAGTAGCAGGATTGGAGATCCTTGCTCTAAACTCCAGTCCTGGAGGGCCACTGTCCTGCAGAGTTTAGCTCCAACACACTTGCCTGGAAGTTTCTAGTGAGTCTGAAGATCTTTGATTACTTCGGTTCAGGTGTGTTTTCAGGCGAACCTTTCTGTAAAGTCCGCTTTATCAAGTGGTTGTGAACTCCAAAAACTTTCGAACTCTAAATCAGGGTTCTCTGACCCTGTTCCTGGAGAGCTACCATCCTGCAGATTTCAGCTCCAACCCTAATCAAACACCAGCTAATCAATGTGTTTAACGGCTATTTGAAAATCACAGCCAGATGTGTTGAAGCAGGATTGGAACTTGAGTCTGCAGGATGGTAGCTCTCTTGGAGCAGGGTTGTAGATCCCCACTCTAAACCACATGCATCAAAATCCGGTCCTGGAGGCCCACTGTCCTGCAGCGTTTAGCACCAACTAGCTTCAACACACTTGCCAGGAAGTTTCTAGTGAGTTTGAAGACCTTGATTACTTTGGTTCAGGTGTGTTTTTCAGGTGAACTTTTCTGTAAAGTCCACTTTATCAAGCTGTTTTGAACTCCAGAAACGTTCAAACTCTAAATCAGTGGTCTCTGACCCTGTTCCTGAAGAGCTGCAATTCTGCAGATTTCAGCTTCAACCCCAGTCAAACACACCTGAACCAACTAATCAAGGTGTTCAACGGTTTCTTGATAATTACAGGCAGATGTGTTGAAGCAGGACTGGAACTGAAGTTTGCAGGACGGTAGCTCTCCAGTAGCAGGATTGGAGATCCTTTCTCTAAACATGTGTTAAACTCCGGTCCTGGAGGGCCATTGTCCTCCAGAGTTATCTCCAACAGCTCCAACACACTTGCCTGGAAGTTTCTAGCAAGTCTGAAAACCTTAATTACTTTGGTTCAGGGGTGCTTAATAAGGGTTGTAGCTACACAGTAGCCCCCCAGGCACTGAATTTGACACCCCTACTTCGCTCTAAAGTTTACTTTGTTCGAAATGACATCATATCAGTTCATTCTTTGGAAAATCCCACTAAACTCCACCTTGACTTGGACCAGCCAAGACCAGTGTACCATTCTGGTTTAACCTTAAACCTGGTTTTACTTATTTACAGGATTCTTTACACATGAATGCCTTTTTGTGTGTGGTCTATGTGTGCTGATATCAGCCATGATTCCATCTTTCACAGTGGAAAATCCCACTAACTTTCTCCAGCGCTACTCGCACACCCACATCGATACAAGACAAGGGGCCTTCAGCAAGAGTCAGGTTCGGTATGCTGGTTGTGATGGCTTCCAGCTCACTGAGTTGTATGACATGCATTGAATGGGGCATTATAAAATATTCAGGAGATCTACTTCACTGATAAGTCTCTATGCATTTGACTGACATTATCAAGCCTGCGTCCCACACTCCTTTGACCTGCTGTATGGGGCGGCTATATCTTTTTTCATTCTAGTTGTTCTGTCATCCCTTATATGTAACACTGCACCTTTGACTGTGCCCAGCTTTCTCATTTCAAACTCGGTCCAAGTTGGCTTGTTCAGGTAGCTAATCTTTTCATGCCAGGTAGTTGCTCTGCGCCAAGTGGGATTTCACTCTACAATGATTGGCCGACGACGGCTGTAATGCAGAAGTGCTCGGGTATCATACCCGACTGGCTCTCAGGCTTATATCAAAGCACGGTCACAGCTGTCAGCTCGAAATGAAAGGCAACCAACCAAATCCACCACACCAGCTCCCATGCTAATTATCACAAATAGGTTCTACGCGACACTGCGTTGGAATCCCCCCGCAAGATCTTCATCAAAGAGCTGCTCCTCTGCGTCTTCTGCTGCTCTACATGCCTGGTGATCATAAGGCGTTGGATGTAAATTATTTTTGTTGGTTTATAACATCGCCATTTGGTTTTAACAACGCACCAGGCCACAATTGATGTCCTGAAAGGAATGATAGCATACAGTTTTGATCATTTTATTTCTTTTGAGGGCCAATACTAATGTTTGTCTTGTGCTAACAACAGTGATAATGTAATATTACATAACCATTTCCACCTTTAGAATAAAGCAGGCTGTTTTTTTTTTTGTTTTGCTAATGTACCTGTAAAGTCTCAAAGTAAACTTTGGGCTATAGGTTTTCTATTGGATTCACTCAAGTTTGTAAAAAAACATTCTCACCATCAGTTCAGTGCCACCCTATTTGCAGAGCCCGAACGCACTGTGACATAAAACGAAACACATTTTGAAGCACATTTAAAGATACAGTTGACCCAAAAATGAAAGTTCTGTCATAATGTACTGTTATTAGTGTCATTTCTAACATGTATGACTTGCTTTCCTCTGTGGAACATAAAATGATAATATAAAAGTCGCTGGTTTTCAAACAACTTTGGACCCTTTGATGTTCTTTTTGTGAACGTCATATGATTTTACTAAAAATGAAATTTCAAAATATCTTATTTTGTGTTCTTAGAAGAAAGTGAGTCATTCAGGTTTGGAACAACAAGAGTTTAAGTAATTGATGTCAGAATCAAAATTTTCATACATTTGTTATTCTTAGTTACTTACTGGAGTAAGATCTACTACTTCTCATGTTTATGAATAATAGGCATTGCTGGCGTAAATGTGGGCTGTCGTGTGCATTAATCTGACATTACAAAATTGCAAAAATTCATAACTAACCATTTTCCAGCATCATTTTAATAAATGGTTGATTCGGACATAGAAGTTTCTGGTTATGAAACCTACATTATGTTTACATATTGTTTTGAGCTTTTTAATTTCAAAAATACAAGGAAAATTTGATTTCCTAAAACAACACAAACAACATAAAACCTCTAAATCCGCTCAGAAGTCTTACAGCGGCTCTCGCACAGCAGAGCTACGAAAATTAAAAGCTCTTCTCTGCAACAACAGGAAATCTTCAAAATGCAGCTGGCAGAAGCAAAGAACACCCCCGCCCCACCTTGACGTGCAACACTTGCACAAATAAGAGAGGAGATCCCTGGTGGGTACACCTGCAAAAGTGCCACCATCAGGAACCTTTGCAGATGGCTCTTCATTAACATGATGACCCCCAATTTTTAGTGGCTCATCTCAAAGTCTGATCCTCCATGTTTGTCCATGAGCCTACAATCTGTTAAGGATGTTGTGGTTGTGATGAGCTGCTGTAATGTGGTGAAGGTTGTTAACAACAGGAAAAGAGAAATATTACATTAGCAAAGTCAAATATTAAATTAGCAAAGTGATATATAAATGTGCTATTAACAAGGCTAATCTTTCTTTTTCCTTCTTTCTTTTTTCTTTTTGTCCAGTTTCCTGAATGTGGCTTTTATGGGATTTATGACAAGATCCTCCTCTTCAAGCATGACACCACCAGCAGTAACATCCTGCAGCTGGTCAAGGCTGTGTCGGACATCCAGGAGGGGGACCTGGTGGAAGTTGTTTTGTCCGGTAAGTCGATTAGTATTAACCAATTGTCGGTGACCACTGGCCCTTTTTCCCATCATATATATATATATATATATATATATATATATATATATATATATATATGAAGAGTTCAGATGCAAAACCAGCTAAATCCATCTGACATGTTTCTTTAAAATTAGCATTTCTTTCTGGCTACTTTGTATAGGTTTCTATGTAAGTACTGGTACTTCTGATTGGGCTGAGGCTGGAATTTAGCGAGTTTGAAGTGAAAGTATATGATGGGCGTGTACTACGTTGTCTGGTGCATTCACTCAGTATCATTATCTCATTTTTGACCGAGATGGCTTTTAGCTGGTTTTGCATCTGGAGTCTTCATATATATATATATATATATATATATATATATATATATATATATATATATATATATATATATATATATATATATATATATAAAGGTACATTAAATATTAATATTATAAAATATGTTACTATTTTAATATATTGTAATATGACAAAAGCACAAAATAAAAGTACTACACTTCAACTAAAATTAAAATGAAACTGAAAATATAAAAATCAAAAATATTTCAAAATAATAACAAATGCTATAATAGGATATACATTTTTAATGTATGTTTTTTTCTTTTTTTTAAAGAAGTTTCTTCTGCTTATCAAGCCTGCATTTATTTGCTCCAAAGTACAGCAAAAAGAGTAAAAATTTAAATATTTTAACTATTTAAAATAACTGGTTTCTATTTGAATATTTTGTAAAATATAATTTATTCCTGTGATCTCAAAGCTGATTTTTTTTTTTTTGGCTTCATTACTCCTGTCACATGATCCTTCAGAAATCATTCTAATATTATGATTTGCTGCTCAAAAAACATTTATTATTATTATTATGTTGAAAACAGAGTATATATATATTTTTTTTTTTCAGGTTTCTTTCATGAATCGAAAGTTCATAAGAACAGCATTTATCTGAAATAGAAATCTTTTGTAACATTATAAATGTCTTTATCATCACTTTTGATCAATTTAAAGCATCCTAGCTAAATAAAAGTATTAATTCCTATAAAATTGTACTGACTCCAAGCTTTTAAATGGTATAGTGTATAACGCTACAAAAGCTTTTTTATTTCAGATAAATGCTGATCTTTAGATCTTTCTATTCATCAAATATTCCTGAAAAAGTTTACTTAACTCTTTTAAATATTGGTAATAACCATCTTAAAATGATAATGTTTCTTGAACAGCAAATCAGCATATTGGAATGATTTCTGAAGGATCATCTGATCTGAAGACTGGAGTAATGATGCTGATAATGATGAAAATTTAGCTTTCATCACAGGAATAAATGACATTTTAAAACATATTTAAATAGAAAACAGTCATTTTAAATGGTAAAAATATTTCAAAATTGTACTGTTTTTGCAGTACTTTGATCAAATAAATGCAGGCTTGGTGAACAGAAGAGACGTCTTTAAAAAACACAAAAAAATCTTACTGTCCAAAAACTTTATTAAAAAAATAATACTAGAATATCACTGTAATAGTGAAAATTAGTAACTCATATATTTAGGTAAAATATCTGAATGCGTCTGGGGATGATGATAATTTCCAAAACTATATAATACTGCCATTTTATTTCAATTTTAAAATTTTTTTTTTTTTTTTTTTTTGTTCCAAGAAAGTGCTGGAACATGAATCCACAAGTTTTGTACTCCTTTCAGCACTTTGAAGTACTGAAGTGATATAAATCAACAGTATATGACACAAAGTAATTTCCTGAAAGTTAAAATGCTGTAATGTCAATAAATCTGAACAATAGCTTTTCACAAGAAGTCATGTCACTGAAAGGAACGGATGTGACCTAGATCATATCAAAATCCCATTTGGTTCATTTTGACATTTTATCTAGTGGAGAAAATCACACGCTCCAGTTGTTTGTGTGTGTGATCCTGATGTCAAAAGCCAAAGTGGAAGATCAAATGCATTCAGCACAGTGTTTTGAGAGCATGTCGAAATAGATTTCAAACAGATTTGACAGAGATGAGAAGATACTGTATCCGTAACTCACAACACACTGCAAATCATGCAAACTTCTAGAATTTGCATAAGAATATTTTCAGATCAAGACTCAGTACCCTCCTTAGAATTTGCCCTCCTTAAAAAAGTTCTTGAAGCAAAGCAGAATGCCTTAAATTCATAAAGTTATTACATTAATGTGGCATGCATCAGTAAAAATTAACAACTTCCTTAGTATTTTGTCTTGTTGTAAAAAAAAAAAAAAAAAAAAAAAAAAAATATATATATATATATATATATATATATATATATATATATATATATATATATATATATATATATAAAACAGAGGCATTTGTGACCCTGGACCACAAAATCAGTCATAAGGGACAATTGAGATTTATACATAAAAAAATAAGCTTTCCATTGATGCATGGTTTGTTAAGATTTGGCCGAGATACAACTATTTGAAAATCTGCAGTCTGAGGGTGCAGTCTGCATATTACTAATAAAAAAATAATTTTGATATATTTACGGCAGTAAACTGACAAAATATGTTCATGTAACATGATCTTTACTTATTGATCATTTTGACCCATACAATGTATTGTTGGCTATTGCTACAAATATACCCATGCTACTTAAGACTGGTTTTGTGGTCCAGGGAAACATTTTGTAAAGTTAATTAAAAAATATATATATATTTTCAATTTCTGAAAAATTTCTCCCTAGACATTTACTGTAGATTTAGGGGCCATGTTGTGTTTCATTTAATTTATTAAACAAATTTTATTCACTTGGTCCTTAAAAGATCTTAAAAAGTCTTAAAGGTCATAAAAAGCAGAAACCTTGTTGTCCCTAAAGGTTTGAATTATTTGAGCAGTTAGCACTGATGTCTCCTGTTTGTGATTTTGTACTCTGCAGCTGCTGCTACATCCGAGGACTTCCAGATTCGTCCTCACGCGTTAAACGTGCACTCGTATCGCGCGCCGGCGTTCTGTGATCACTGTGGCGAGATGCTTTTCGGCCTGGTGCGTCAAGGACTCAAATGTGATGGTGAGGATTTAAAATTCTCTTTCACCCTTTCACAATTTGTATTCATCATACTGTGCTTGTTTTCATTCAATCATAGCTAAACTTGTTGTGAGCTGTCAAGCAACTTGATATATTTTCCATGACCCAACTAGCTCTAAGGAAATGTTTGGATGTAAATGTGATAAATGTCCACAGTGTCCATTTTTTGCCCTCTCACTATCTCCCCCTGCAGGCTGTGGACTGAATTACCACAAACGCTGTGCTTTTAGCATTCCTAATAACTGCAGTGGGGCAAGGAAGCGGCGGCTGTCCACCACGTCCCTCACCAGCAGTCAATCTCTACGTCTGTCCACCGCCGAGTCCCTTAGTAGTCTCAACAGCAGCGTGACGTCTGAAGAAGCCAGCCTTATCCGATCGCACACCCAGATGGTACAGCACACATTAAATTCCATGTTTTAACAATATTCGAATTCTTCAGTTAAAAACAACAGCTGTTGAGGGGACAAATGAAAAAAAGAAATGTGTAAAATGAATATTCATTTTAAGTGTATTTTTTGTGCTGTTTGTCTCAAGCCCCGCACCCCCAGTGAGGCCAGGCGCTTTTACACCGGACGGCCCGTCCACCTGGACAAGATCCTCATGACTAAAGTCAAGGTCCCGCACACATTCGCCGTTCATTCGTACACGCGTCCCACCGTGTGTCAGTACTGCAAGAGACTGCTGAGAGGACTCTTCCGCCAGGGACTCCAGTGCAAAGGTCTGACAATCCTACTCAATACTGCTTACAAATTAGTACTAAAAAAGCTAGGAAAAAGATTCATTCATATTGTATTAGTGAATTCCTCAGTGACCTGCATATTGACCCATATGGGAATGTAATGACAAGGGTATTGGATTGAGTTCATGGTGATGACTGGACATTCTTCAGTCAAATAAATAAATGCATGGACATGGAATATTGATTTGAGCTGAAATTAAATATTGATTTGAGTTGAAATGATGTCATTATCTTGCTTGTAGATTATCTTAAAATAATCTACAATAAAAGAACACTTAATACATTTCTCTTTCGAAAAAATGGGAGGTCAGTATGTTTGTTTAAATAAATTAGTATTTTTATTCATCAAGGATGCATTAAGGTGACAGTATGCCCCAGAAAGGTAGTAAGGACATCTATAAAATAGTCTATGTGACATCAATCGTTCAACCTTAATTTTATGAAACTACGAAAATACTTTTGTGTGGAAATTGTTGAATAAAGTCATTATTTTAGTTATTTAGTATTTTTGTAGCTTTATAAAATAAAGGTTGAACCACTGGTGTCACATGGACTATTTTAAAGATGTTGACTATGTAGGGTCAGAAAGCTCTTGGATTTGAACAAAAATATCTTAATTTGTGTTCCGAAGATGAACGAAGGTCTTAAGGGTTTGACATGACATAAGGGTGAACATTTTTGGGTGAACTGTCCCTTTAAGAATGTATCATGTTGATTTTATGACACTTGTTTTTCCTTCTTTTTTAAGACTGCAAGTTCAACTGCCACAAGCGATGTGCATACAAGGTCCCAAATGACTGCTTAGGGGAGACTCTCGGTAATGAGTGTGAGAGAAACATTGTTGACATGATGGACACTGTTAACACATTTGAAATATTTGCACTGTCTTCTGCTTCTGCAAACATGTAATTATTGTTTGTCACTTCCTCCTGCTTGTGTGTGAATTTTTTGACCTCTTTCCCATCTGTCTCTCTCGCAGACATATTAAGTCCGAGCACAGACACGGAGGTGCCGATGGACTACAGTAATGAGTATTCTGACACTGATAAGTCGTCTCTGATGGACGACTCAGATGAGGCCTGCAGTATCCCCGGGTCTTTTTCCCCAGACAACAACCAGGATGGAGTCAGTGGTGACCAGAGGTAGTTAGACAAGTTTTAGACAAAATTAAGGCCTAGTCACAGTAAACACAAAATTGGAAAGTATAATAATATAGTTTTATGCAACCCAGGCTCTTTGAAAATATGTGACTGCCTACATTTCTGGAAAAAGTTCCAAAAAAGTTCCTATATATACACATTTCAGCTGAAATGAACACTAGCGGCAACAAAACAGCAACTCTTTTGCACAAATTATGATTACAGGGGCAGATTATTAATGAATAAAGTCTTATTTATTCACGATTCTCCGCACAATTCTGTGTTCTGACCTCAAAGCACTTTTACCAAAGTGTTTGAGATGCAATCTAATACATTTTATTGTTTGCATCACATAACCAACTCCATATGTATGGCTTTTCTGACACAGTAAACTTGCTTGATAGCTCACCCAGTAGATAATTGAACTTGCATTACAAAGCTCCCTGGTACGAGTCCGGTGAAAAATGTGGCGCAACACTCCACAAAAGCGTTCAAAACCTTGCATGAGGAAGCTAAAATGGCATAGTTGCTTCAGCAAGTGTGTTTTTACCTCACATTAGCTTTTGTTAACACTACTGATTACGTTTAGGGCTTAGTTTAGTCTAGGTGATATGCAACCAGGATGGAGCCAGTGGAGGCCAGAGGTAGTTAGTTAGGTTAGTTAGGTTTTAGACATAAATTAAGGCCTATTCACAGTAATCACAAATTATAATAATGGGCTCAGGTGACTCAACTCAGACTCACTGGAAATATGTGACTGCCTACAGTACATTTATGCAAAAATGTACCTATAAATACATTTCATTTGAGTTTCCAGCTGAAATGAACACTAGTGGCAATAAAACAGAAACAAATTTGGTTCCTTTTCACATAAATTATGATTACACAGACAGATTATCAATTAATGAAGTCTTATTTTTCCATGATTCTCTGCACAATTCTGTGTTTTGAACTCAAAGTACTTTTAGCAAAATGTTTGAGTTGTAATCTAATACATGTTATTGTTTTCATCACATAAACAGCTTTATATGTATGGCTTTACTGACATAGTAAACTTGCTTGATAGCACACCCGGTATAGAATGTTTCACTTACGATACTTAGTGCCATGGTCCGGCAAAAAACGATATGAAACTCCACAAAAGAGCTCAAACCTTTGGATTAGGAAGCTACATTGCCATGGTTGCTTCAGCAAGTGTTTTTAATTTCACGTTTGGTTTCATTAATACCATCAGTTAAGTTTAAGTCTGGGTTTAGTGTGGGTGAAATGCTATTTTTGAACACGATTAACCTTTTAGTGCCCAGACAGCAACCAGGATGGAGCCTTTGGAGCTCTTTGGAAACATATGATTGCCTACATTTCTCCAAAAATGTACCTTTAAATGCATTTCACTAGAGTTTCCAGTTGAAATGAACGTTAGCGGCAATAAAACAGAAACAACTATTGTTCCTTTTTACACAAATTATGATTACAGGGGCAGATTATTAGTGAATAAAGGCTTATTTTCGCATCATTCATTGCACAATTCTGTGTTGTAAAAGTGTTTGATTTATAATCTAATACACTTTATTGTATGCTTGACAAAAATAGCTTCATATGTATGGCTTTACTGACATAGTAAACTTGCTTGATAGCTCACCCGGTATGGAGCGCTTTATTTGCGAGTACCATAGTACGAGTCCGGTCAAAAACATGACATGAAACTCCACAAAACAGCTTAAAACCTTGGATATGGAAGCTAAAATGCCATGGTTGCTTCAGCCAGTGTGTTTTTATCTCACGTTTGCTTTGGTTAACACTGTCGGTTAAGTTTAGGGCTGGGTTTAGTGTAGGTGAAATGCTATTTTTAAACACGATTGAACTTTTAGCACCCAGACAGTAACCACGATGGAGCCAGTGGAGACCAGAGGTAGTTAGACAGGTTTTAGACAAAATTAAGGCCTAGTCACAGTAAACATGAAATTGGAAAGAATAATAATATAGTTTTATGCGACCCAGGCTCTTTGGTGACTGCCTACATTTTTGAAAAAATGTACCTATATACACAAATCACTAGAGTTTCTAGCTGAAATGAAAACTAGCGGCTATAAAACAGCAGCAACTTTTATTCCTTTTCACACAAATTACAACTACAGAGGCAGATTTTCAATGAATAAAGGCTTATTTTTGCATAATTCATTGCATAATTCTATGCTCTGAAAGTGTTTGGTTTTTAATCTAATAGATTTGTTTGCATCACATAACTAGCTCCATATGTATGGCTTTACTGGCATAGTAAACTTGCTTGTTAGCTCACCAGGTAGAGTGCTGCACATGCAATACAGCAAGGTTATTTTCATAAACGAAAACTAAAACTAACACGAAAACGATTGGTCAAAAAACATTTTCGTAAACTGAAATAAAATAAAAAAAATACAAAATAAATGAAAAACTAAAACGAAACGAAACTAACAACAGTTACTGAAAAACTAACTGAAATAAAATAATAATTATCAAAAATAATAATATTACGTTTTTCGTAATAATTACTTTCTCACTCGTTGCGGAAAAATGTACAAGTTGTGTGGCGGTTTAGGGAAATAGCCTACCTGTAAATGCCGCATCATAGAGGTGCGAATATCTGACAGATAGATGAAAACAGTTTAAAACAGACTCGTGCACGGGTGCTGTTTGGTAAACGCGCACCAACAGTAGGCTGCTTAACAGAATATCCGACCCGTTATCCGACAGCAGCACATTCCGTACCCGACCCGGCCCGTTTAACAAATCCTAGACAGCGACTAAAGCATCAGTAAGGCAAAATTATTTATTTTTTCATGTAACGCAAGCGATTAAACCAAAATTAGGCATTTAAATTTGGTGCTTTGTAGAAAAACAGACAAGCAGCGCAACAGAAAAAAAGATGAGAACGCCTATCCATTTCATAAACAATAAAACTTTTCCCTACATCTTGTGAACAATGTTTTGAACAACACGTTTATAATTCTTCATAAATGAAAAGAACATTTAAATATACCTTATTGCCTAAATGTGATTGTCTCCGCAGTGTATACTTTCTGAAACGCATAAAATAAAGTCATATAGACTAGAGAAAGCAAGCAACGAGCGCTCCCTAAGCTGTCCTTCACTTCAGCTGCAGCACGAATCCAATAGTGCGCAACGCTGCGAATCGAAAGGCTCTGCCATTATTATTGAATTGAATTAGTTCCAGTTATGCGCGTTTGTTTGCTGGAAAGTAAGCAAGACATGACAGTTACAGTATCATGATTATGGTTAAATAAGATAAATTATCCAATATAAACAAATTATATTTACTTTCGAATTAAATATTATAACACACATTTACTGCTGTTAATTATGATAATGTAAGATTTATGGGGTAAAAATGCTTGACTGCTTGTATACTTTTTCCACCTATTCAAGCTCAGCATGCTTAAATTCTGTGTCACTAGACAATTGCTCATAAGGTTAAATTAAGTCGTTCTGCGCTCTGGAAGTGATCTTTTTTTTTTTTTTTAATAAAACTGAAACTGAAACTAAACTATATAAAACGAAATATAAATGTGCTCACAAAATAAAAACTAAACTAAAACTAACAAAATTATTAATGAAACTAATAAAAACGAAACTAAATTTTACTTCAAATTTTAAAACGATATTAAAATAAAGCAATTTTAAAAAAGCAAAACTGTAATAACCTTGCAATACAGAGCACCCTGGTATAGGTCTGGTGAAATACATGACACAACACTCCACAAAAGCGCTCAAAACCTTGCATAAGGAAGCTAAAATGGTATAGTTGCTTCAGCAAGTGTGTTTTCATCTTGCGTTTGCTTTTGTTAATACTATTGGTCAAGTTTAGGGCTTAGTTTAGTGTAGGTGATATGCTATTTTTAAACACAATTAACCTTTTAGTGCGCAGACAGTCACCAGGATTGAGGCATTGGAGACCAGAGATAGTTAGACACGTTATAGATAAAATTAAGGCCTAGTTACAGTAAACGCAACATTGGACAAAATAATATTTTAGTTTTATGCAACTCAGGCTTTTTGGAAATATGTAATTGCCTACATTTCTGCAAAAATGTACCTATATAAACAATTCATTAGAGTTGCCAACTGAAATAAACACTAGTAGCAATAAAACAGCAACAACTTTTGTTCCTTTTCACACAAATTATGACTACAGGGGCAAATTATCAATGAATAAAGGCTTATTTTTGCATGATTCATTGCACAGTTCTGTGTTCTGAAAATGTTTGATTTATGATCTAATACATTTTATTGTTTACATCATTGGCTTTTCTGACATAGTAAACTTACTCGATAGCTCACCCGGTAGAATGTTGCATTTGCGATATGGAGCATCCTGGTGAAAAACACGACATGAAACCCCACAAAAGAGCTCAGAGCCTTGGATGTGTTTTTATCTCAGGTTTGCTTTCATTAACACCATTGGTTAAGTTTAGGGCTGGGATAAACAATGTAAAATGTAAAAACTGAGAAAATTAAACGCAACTCACTGCACATTTTGCTTTGGAGCATGCTACAAGAAGCACAAATCACTTTGCAACTATTCTGTACCCACAGGCATGCTATTTTTATGATACCGTGCTGTTTATAAACCCGCATCAGCAAAGGAGAAGTGCTATTGCTGATAAGCACCTGTTGTGGATGTGTCATCTGAAACGTGCAGAGAAATATGTGTATATACCTGGACTATTTCAGGTTTTGCAGAAATGTGGGTAGAGTCATGTATTATCAATGAGCCTAGGATGGCTTTATGGCACATACAAATCATGTACACCAAAACATCAAGTGCAAAAATTCGATTTGCAAATATGCAAACTCATAACGTAGATCTGTTTTCCTCTGCAAAGTACTAACTGACAAGTAAGAAATTAGCTTTTCGCAAACTATTCAAAATTCATGTTGTTTTGGTGCATCTCTCCTTAAACAAATGGCTTTTATTCAGCATACAGTGGATTCTCTTATAAGATGTCATGATTTATGACGTGTGCTGTGATTTTTCCCCAGTGTTAATATTCCTCTGATGAGAGTAGTGCAGTCGATCAGGCAGACCACACGTCGCTCTAGCACAGCCATCAAGGAAGGCTGGATGGTGCACTACAGCAACAAGGACACACTGGTACTCCCTCTGACTGCTGGCTGACCTGAAACAAATAATTTGCCCAATAAAATCCTCATTTGCTCACTCTCATGTCGTTTTGAACCTGGAGGTTTCTAAGGAATCAAAGAGGGGATATTTAAAAGACCATCTTTTTTTTTTTTTTTACCAATAAATCTTCCACAAGACTTAATAAAAAAATGCAGACATCAATGAGCAATGTATAAATAAATAAATATCAAATTAACAAATAAATAGACATAATTAATATTTACATTTTTATTTTGTTTAATATGATTTTCAGTGCTTTGTTGATTAATTATTTTGTACTTTATTTTGAAAAAATATACTTTTAGAATATTTTCAGTTACTTCTCTGTATTCTTTTCTCAAAACAAAAAGTAACTGGCCCAAAGCTTTTTCAAAAAATCATTTTTAAGATTATTAATTTTTTTTGTTTTATTTATATTTAACTAAATATGGGTAATTATGTTTTTTTTTTTTTTTATTTAAATATTTATATATCTATTTAATAGTTAAACTTCAGTTATTTGGCCCGCCATAATAAGTCCTGCATAGTAATATAGTGCACTAGTCATATGGACCACGTTAATTAATTCATTTAATTTTTCAGTCTTCTACAGGTTTTGAACGATATAAAGTTGAGTAAATGAAGACATTTTTGCATGAACTTTTCCTTTAACAAACCCAGAGTTTTCTCTCTAGTCTATACACTATCTTTACCTCACTTCCAAACACCCTATTGATATTTCTTTATGTGTTCTGCATCAATCTGCACACTTGCGCTATAATATCAGCAAATCTTCAGCTTTTAAATCATAGGCTATTCTGAGCGTCCCCTGCAGGAGTGGGTATTGATTTTTGGGAATGAATAGCAGTAAATGTCACTCATAGTGTTTGATGCTTCTAGACAAGTATTTTCACAAAGAATGGGGAAAAATTGGCTGAGGCATTTTCTCAACATTGATATATTGACCTGTTCTCGGCCTCCTGTAAAACTTCTGAATTTCTGTGTAGCATTTTGCTCCTCTTTAGCCTTTTCTTTCTAACTCTCCTCCTGGGTTTTCTCTTGCGCCCTCCTCTTCTCTTCAGCTCTGTTTACCCTTCGCTCTCTTCCTCCTGTCTGCTGGGGTGAAGCTGACCCCAGCACCAACTCCTTGTTGACCTATGACTTCTGACCTCTCAACCTACCCTCCAACAGAGGAAGAGACACTACTGGCGCCTGGACTGCAAATGCATCATCCTGTTTCAAAATGACACCACCAACAAATACTACAAGGTAGAATTTCCTTTTCCTTCATGGTTTAATGGAAAAAAAAAAATGGTTTAATAAAAATGGTAATTCCAACATTTTATCTCACAATTCTTACTTTTATTCATACAGTCCTTTTCATATTTTTCAATTCCACATTTTTCTTGCATTTCTGACCATAACAACACATAAATTTAGACTTGTGAGATTAAAAAAAAAGGTTGTAAAAAGCAATTCCTTTTTACATTTTTTTATTCCGTGTTGGAAACAAAAATACAACTGCAAGGATGTAAACTTGGAACTTTGACTTTTTTTCTTGCAGTTCTGAGATTTGTGACATAAATTCAGGATTGTGAGATAAAAAAAGTCACAATTATGTTTTTCATTTTGTATTCCATGGTGGAGAGAAAAAAAAAAAAAGTGAGATGTAAACTCTCAATTTTATTACAAAAGTTAGAATTCTGAGATTATATCTCGTGAATCCAACTTTCTTTTCTCTGAATTGCAAAAAAAAAAAAAAAAAAAAAAAAATATATATATATATATATATCACAGTTGTGAGATATAAACAGAACAAATCTGACTTAATCTCAGAATTGCAAGAGAAAGTAAGAATTGTGAGATATAAACAGAACAATTCTGACTTTTCTCAGAATTGCAAGAAAAAAGTAAAAATTGTGGGATATAAACAGAACAGTTATGATCTTTTTTCAGAAATGCAAGAAAGAAAAGTCAACATTGTGAGACATAATCTCAGAACAACTGTGACTTTTTATCAGAATTGTAAGAAAATTGTGAGATGTAAACAGAACAATTGTAACAATCGTGGCTTTTTCTCATTGCAATAACATTATGAAAATCGTGAAATATAAACAGAACAATTGTGAATTTTTTAATCAGAATTGCAAGAAAAAATAGTCAGAATTGTCATATGTATGATATAAACTGAACAATTATGATTTTTTCTTAAAATTGCAAGAAAAGAACGTCAGTTGTGAGATGTAAACAGAAAAAATGTGACTTTTTCTCAGAATTGCAAGAAAAAAGTCAATATTTTGAAATATAAACAGAACAATTGTGATTTTTTTTTTCTTTAGAATTGCAAGAAAAAGTCAAAATTGTGAGATATGAGATAAACTGAACAATAATGACTTTTTCTTAAAATTGCAGGAAAAGAAAGTCAGTTGTGAGATGTAAACAGAACAATTGTTTTTTTTCCTCAGAATTGCAAGAACATTGTCAAAATTGTGAAATATACACAGAACAATTGTGATTTTTTTTTCCTCAGAATTGCACGAAAAAAGGCAACATTACAGAACAATTGTGAATTTCACAGAATAAAAAAAAATAAAAAAATAAATGAAAGGTTATCTTTTTCCTCAAAATTCTGAATTAATATCTCACAATTCTGACTTTATCATAATTGCAAAAAATAGCCCTCATTGTGCGCTAAAAAGTTGCAATCACTTTTTTTGTGCGTGTTATTTATTTATTTACCCAACCATGGTGGAAACAAGCTTCCCATAGTTTATAGATATTATAAGCTAAATTGCACATGAAAAGGGAGATAATGTGTGTGTGTGGAAATGCCACATTACATTATGCATTATGCGTTCACAGTGACAAATGAAGCATGAATATTCTGGGTTCATGAAATAATGCATTATGAATGGTTTTCACAAGCTATTTGGCCATTAGGGTGACTTCACATGTAGAATTACCTGGTTTGATGTATCATTTCGGTTAATTATCTCTACTCACATAGGCGTTAACCTCGGACCTGCTTTGAAATTAACCTCTGTGCATATTGTCTGCATGACTGAGGTTCTAATTTGCCCCTTTTCTACCTCTGCAGGAGATCCCGCTCTCAGAAATCCTGGAGGTCCGCCCTGCAGGTGATTTCTCTCTCGTCCCTCCTGGCACTAGCCCCCACTGCTTTGAAATTATGACAGGTACCATGATCTACTTTGTTGGTGAGGACCCCAACACCACCCCGTCTCCGACATCCAGCATGTCTGGCCTACCCAACTCTGTCAGCCCCAGCTGCGTTGCACCCAATAGTGGAGTAGGACGAGAGTTCGCCAAAGGATGGGAGACTGCTATACGTCAAGCCCTTATGCCAGTCATCTTCCAAGACAACCCTCCAGCAGAAGGTCACACTCCTCACCGTAAGTGAGATTAATTCTGGAAGAAAGGTGTGATTCTGCATACATAATCATAATAGGGGCAAAGTCACTGTTATGAAACCTAATCAAATCATTTGGTTATGTGGAGAATTTAGTTAGATATGATGATGCTATGATATGATGATATAACATGATGCTCCTTTGATGCACATATTTTAATTTGGAAAACAAACAAACAAATGTCATTGTTTATTTAATTTTATTTTTCCATTTTATTATTATTATTTTTTTAAAAAGTGGTTAGTTAGTGCACATCAAATTAATAACCATAAGAACGATAGATAGAACGATAGATAGATAGATAGATAGAACAAACGAACGAACGAACGATTGATAGATAGATAGATAGAACGAACGAACGATTGATAGATAGATAGATAGATAGATAGAGAACAATAGAACAATGATTGATAGAATGATAGAACGATACATAGAATGATAGAACAACAGAACGATAGATAGATAGATAGATAGATAGATTGATTGATAGATAGATAGATAGATAGATAGATAGACAGACAGACAGATAGATAACACATATACATCGACAGATAGAATGATAGAAAGAACGATAGATAGATAGATAGATAGATAGATAGAGATAAATAGATAGATAGATAGATAGATAGATAGAACAATATAGATAGATAGATAGATAGATAGATAGATAGATAGATAGATAGAACAATATAAATAGATAGATAGATAGATAGATAGATAGAACAATATAGATAGATAGATAGATAGATAGATAGATAGAACAATATAAATAGATAGATAGATAGATAGATAGATAGAACAATATAGATAGATAGATAGATAGATAGATAGATAGATAGATAAAACAATATAGATAGATAGATAGATAGATAGAACAATATAGATAGATAGATAGATAACACATACATAGACAGACAGACAGACAGATAGATAGATAGATAGATAGATAGATAGATAGAACAATATAGATAGATAAATAGATAGATAGATAGATAGATAGATAGATAGATAGATAGATAGATAGATAGATAGACAGATCAAACCATTTTACAGTACTTGATCAAAATTCATTTAAAAATTCAGTCATTAAAAACACATTTTCAAAAAAATATATCAACATAAAGATAGAAGTTGTAATATTCAAGAACTTTGTTTTTACATTTTTATTTATTATTATTATTATTATTATTATTATTATTATTATTATTGTTGTTGTTGTTGTTGTTGTTGTTTTTAGCATTGAAACCTAATATATATCATCCTTATTTGTCACTGACCCTTACACAGTACAAGTATAGCACTGAGATTATAAAGTGAGCCTAATATGGTTATTAATCTGATTGATTTTCAGGGCAGGCATCAGTCAGCATCTCAGTGTCTAACAGTCAGATTCAGGAGAACGTGGTAAGTAAACATAACCTTTAAACAGTCAATACATCACATAGTGTGATGATGACAAAGACGATTATGACTAAGCTAATGATTAAGATATTAATAAATGATGATGATGATGTACCAAACAGGACATTGGAATGGTGTACCAGATCTTTGCAGATGAGGTTCTGGGCTCTGGACAATTTGGTGTGGTATATGGAGGTACGTTCATGACTGAAAACTAGATTTGTACAAATTCTAGACATTTGCTAGGGAGCTTTGCAGTGGCTTAAATATACATGGTGGTTGCCAGGGTGTATTGGATGGTTGTTTGGTGTTTTCTTACTGCACCAAGTCAAAAGAGCACAGGCACCCTTAAGATGTTATGATATTCTAGACTGAAGTCCAATTCGAGACAATTTACACTGAGAAAATGAAGATTCTTATTGGCTTTGATGGTTCCATGAAGAACCTTTAACATCCATGGAACCTTTAAGCTTCTTTATAGTTGGAAAAGGGTTCCAATAATGGAATGCGTATTCATATCTCTTGTAATAAGTATATGCAATAGTAAGCAACACTAATGATATCCAAGAATGGATATGTCACAGTTCATTATCATCACCTCAACCCACACAGGAAAACACAGGAAAACCGGCCGGGACGTAGCCGTGAAGGTGATCGACAAGCTTCGGTTCCCCACCAAGCAGGAGAGCCAGCTGAGGAATGAAGTAGCCATATTGCAGGTGACCAGCAGGGGGCGATAAAGAATCAATGATTCAGCACTCGTAGAACTGTGTGGCTAATGAGTGCCGTTGTATCGACTGAATGATAATGAACACATATAACACAATTAAAGCTGCTGTGTGCTTCCTGATTGTGAGGACACCTAACATAAGGTCATGAATGCAAATAAGCGACAACAATGTGACTCACTCGACAGCATCTCTTTATCTTGTCCTTTCATCATCTCTTAGAGTCTGCGACACTTGGGTATAGTGAATCTCGAGTGCATGTTTGAGACGCCAGAGAAGGTGTTTGTAGTGATGGAGAAGCTTCATGGTGACATGCTCGAGATGATTCTCTCCAGTGAGAAAGGACGACTTCCTGAGAGACTCACCAAGTTCCTTATCACGCAGGTCAGCGCTGCGTTTAGAGCTTAAAATGCTTCTCGGAGTTGAAAGCTGTTCACACCACTGACACATTTTTTTTTTAAATTATTCTAAAGGTTCACACTAGTAGAGATAGCTATAAAGATAACTATATTAGTATCCTGTTCATTATAAAAAACACGCTACAGTTTTCTCTTCTTCTACAATGCTTATTCAAGTCTGTTGGATTCTAATTGGCTGTGGATGTTTTTATCATTCACCAGCTGGAAAAACGTGATTCCAATCATATTGTTACTGTGTCATTATTGTCATTGCTGTGGTGTAAACTTCATCATTCTCAAAGAATTAAGGCCGGTTCAAACCAAATAAGATCACTACAACCATAACTAAATAAAAATAATTCTAAATGCCTGTTCACGCCAAGAATGATACTTGTAAAGATAACTATATTAGCGCCCTATTCTCTTTATTATAAGTGCATGTTCTTATAACATTCTTATCCAATATTCTTTGAAGTCTGTTGGATTGTGATTGACTTTCAATGCATTTATCGTTCATTAGCTGGATTTATTATTATTATTATTTTCCTGAAAGTCAGCGATATTGTTACTGTGTTGTTATTGTTTCTGTAGTTATTAAGGCCTGTTCACATCAAATATGATCACTATAATGGTAACTGTAACTATAAAGATTTCATACTCATTCTAAAGACCTTTTCACACCAATAACAATAACTATAAAGATAACTGTAAAGATACCCGTAACGATAACTATATTGGTGTCCTGTTCCGTTTATTAAAAGCGCATATGCTGAAGCTTTCTTGTCTGCTGTTTTAAATGCTCTTTAAAATCTGTTGGATTCTGATTAGCAGTTTTTAATCATTAACCACATGGAACAAAAAAAAAAAAAAAAAAATATTCTGAAAGTGATCCAACTAGGACAGGGTGATATGGACAAAAAATATGATAATCATGATTTTTTTTTCATATCAGTCAATAACATGATAAATGTCAAATTTGTAGTTCTTTTAGGTTTAAAGGAAGATTTTTGCTCCAGTGTGAAAGTTGCAAAGACCAGATGGTTAACTGTGGTTTTAAACAGTTCGTTATGGTCCTAGCATGACAAACACTTCACGTTTTTGAATTTTTTACACTTTTCCAGGAAACTTTCCTTAACAAGATAAATTAAAAAAAATAAGAAAATAATTTCTTGTAGCTAAAAAGAATAGTTGTTTTAAATCTGTAAGAATAGGGTAGTCCACACTACTACTGTAAAGATAATGTCACAGAGAAGCAATATTAGTGGATTCACTTTTATAATGACTTTTTTCCACCTGATGAATGATAAAAAGTATTGACAGTCAATCAGAGTCCAACAGACTTTGAAGAACTTGTTTTTGAGGGTGTGTTCACACTTGTTCACACTTGCTGTCACACGAACTCTGGTGCGTTTCGAATGATATATGAATGCAACACAGACCAAAAACTTCTAAACAAACTGAAAACAGGAAGTAATGAGGCGCGCTCCTATGCGACATGATTTCAAGCGGTGTATCCAAAACAAAATGAGCAAAGGGCAAACATGGAGTGTTCGGTGAGTTTGGTCATGAAATATACGTTATTCATCCTGACTATTCAGATTGTGAACATATCACTCTCTTTTTAGGTTCGTTATCTTTAGGTTCGCTGTCAAAAATGTCAGTGTGAACGCGAAGTGGGCCAGGACCAACTGTAACATTTTCCTTTTTGGTCTGGATCAAATTAACCAAACTAACCGAATTTCAAGTGTGAACACACCCTAAAGCTGCAGATGATAAAACTGCAGCAAGCATTTATGAGAAATAATAAAACAGTGACTTATCTTCCATTGGTGTGAATGCTAATATTATGCTTTGTGTGAACAGGCCTTTGAAGACATTATTTTTTAAAAAAGTATCTTCTTTATCACTCTCTCTCTAGATTTTGGCTGCTCTGAGGCATCTTCACTTCAAAAACATAGTGCACTGCGATCTCAAACCTGAGAACGTGCTATTAGCATCAGCGGATCCTTTCCCCCAGGTCAGAGAATTTACCAAACACTTTGATGCATGAGAAAGAAACAAAATCTTTATTCTCTGTTGCATAATGCAAAGTTGTACTTCTCCTTTTCACACTTTGTTGACTCTTACCACTTCTTTCCACCCACACGGCATGTTGGTAGGTGAAACTTTGTGACTTTGGTTTTGCTCGCATCATTGGAGAGAAGTCTTTCCGCCGTTCGGTCGTTGGCACGCCGGCTTATTTGGCCCCTGAGGTCCTGCTGAACCAGGGTTACAATCGCTCTCTGGACATGTGGTCTGTAGGTGTGATCATGTATGTCAGTCTGAGCGGAACGTTCCCTTTCAACGAGGATGAAGACATCAATGATCAGATCCACAATGCTGCCTTCATGTACCCACCCAACCCATGGAAACAGATCTCTCCTGAAGGTATACTTACAAACACAGTAATTACATCAAAATAAATGTTGAATAAAATGTCAGATCATATTGAGAATAAAGGTATACGAAAAGTTAAAAGAGCTGAATAGAGAGCACTTCGCACGTGGCTGTTCCTGGAAATTTACTTCATAATAACAAAAAGAAATTCGATGCATTAAAAGCAGGCTGATCCTTAAGCTGCTCCATCCGCCTTTGATTTTCTGTCCTCTGCTGTAAATCATTTAGCTTCAATCAATGCAGATTTTGTTTGTGTGATCTCTCCGTTTCTCCATAGCTATCGACCTCATCAATAACCTGCTGCAAGTGAAGATGAGAAAACGCTACAGTGTGGACAAGAGTCTCAGCCATGCCTATCTACAGGTAATGTCAATATCAGGCTCATGCCATTAATGGCTCTTTCCGTGAATAGGATGCCAAAATACAGCAAAATACAAGAAAATATGTAAAAAGAAATCCATCATTAAAAAAAAAAAAAAAGAGGAGATCAAAAGAATGTGTTTTTGTAAACTACCATTAAAAAAGGAGGTCGGTATGCCCCCCCCCCCCCCCCCCCCCCAAAGCAATTCATACTTTTCATTAAAACGACATATTAAATTTATCAGAACTGACAGTAAATAAAGAAGATTATTAAAAATATTACAAAATGTTCAATTAAAATAAATTTCATCAAAGAAACCTGTATAAAATGGGGCATGGTTTGCACAAAAATATTAAGTCACACATCTGTTTTCGACAATAAAAATAATAATAAATGTTTCTTGAGCACCAAATCAGCATATCAGATTGATTTTTGAAGGGTCTTGTGAAACTAAAGACTAGTAATGGCTTAAGACTAGTAATGGATATATATATTTTTATTTTATGCCAAAATCATTAGGAAATTAAGTACAGAACATGTTCCATGCAGATATTTTGTAAATTTCCTACTGTAAATATATCAAATCTTAATTTTTGATTAGTAATATGTATTGCTAAGAACTTCATTTGTTCAACTTTAAATGTGATTTTCTTAATATTTAGATTTTTTTGCACCCTCAGATACCAGATATTCAAATTGTTGTATCTCAGCCAAATATTGTTTTATCGTATTAAAACCATTCATCAATGGAGAGCTGATTATCAGATTTCAGATTATATATATATATATATATTAGGGCTGTCGAATGATTAATCACGATTAATTGAATACAAAATAATAGTTTGAGTTTTCCTAATATATATGTGTGTACTTTGTGTATTTATTATGTATATATAAGTACACACAAATTTATACTTATAAGAGAAATATGTTAATTATGTACAAAATATTTTTATTTATATATAATATAAATGATATAAAAATAATAATAAATATATATACTTGTAAATATTTCTTAAATATGATTTATTAAATAAATTTGTATTTATATATACATAATAATTACACACAGTATGCATATATTATATATATACATATGTTAGGCAAACAAATTAATTGTGATTAATCGTTCTATATATGTGTGTGTATTATGTTATATTATTAAAGTACTGTTAAAAATATAATTTCTGAATTGAATAAGAGAAACTAGAAAGATAATCCAGACAAGGCTAAGGCTATTATATTCACCTGAAAAGAAATTGGAAATAGGTCTGTAATTACATTAAAAGCTTTGCATGAAAGATGGTAAAAATGACAAATGTGAAAAACAACCCCTGAGATGACAAAATCCAAGTATGGATTTGCAGTAAAAGACAGTTTTATGTTTGAGAAGCAAATTACATTAAGGGCAAATAAGCTCCTTAAGTAAAGCGCTTTTAGACACCGCAAACAAAATGAATCGTCATTAGCTGTGGCGTCCTTCTGTCTTTATCATCTCCTTATTTGCTTTCTCCCTGTCTCTCCCCCCCTCACCACCACCGTCTGCTCTTTCAGGATTACCAGACCTGGTTGGACCTCCGAGAGCTGGAGTCAAAGCTTGGGGAGCGTTACATTACCCACGAGAGCGATGACAGCCGCTGGCAGCAGTACGCCCGTGACCACACACTGCCCTACCCTCCTCACCTGGTGCCCCCGCGTCCTGCGTCGGACGACGATGAGCAGGAGGGTGCGGAGGACGCCGACATGCAGGGGCTGACAGAGCGTGTTAGCATCCTTTGAAGAAGAAACCGAGGTGGAGGACGAGAGAAATGAAGAGTACCTGCCCGAACTCTAGCGATTTTTAGTGCACCACGAGCGTTGGATGGAGGCAGTCATGTAGCCCTCTGCAAGAAAGCGTAGTTTCGGGTGTCTTCGGCAGGCCGTCTGAACTCTGACCTCTTTCAGCCAGGACTGATGCAGATTTGTTTCTGGGAAAGGTTGGGAAAGAACTGTTTTGGAACCCAACCTAGACCTTTACGTAGACAGAATGTCAGACTGTTCATCGCAGGCATATGCGAAACAATTTTTTTCTGAAATTGAAAAGTCTGTTAAGGAAGCCCCAGTTTAATTTGTCTGGTTTGGGGTTTGTCTCACCCAACTAGATCTAGGTCACATTTACCAGTATTTTGCAGATTTTCACAGGCGAAATCCAGTCAGTTCAATGGAAATCCACACGATTTAATGAGAGTACGAAAGATTTCACCATGCCGATTTCGCAACTGGTTCAAATTGTTCACATGCATTTGCCACATTTACCAACAGAAAGCTGTTTGGTTTGAAAGTGAATTCTCTGTAAATGGAGCATCATACATTACTAAACTATTGACAGTAGACTATAAAATTACTAATGTGACCATACCTTTAAAAGAATGGCAGAAGAACATTCTACTAATGTGACCATACCTTTAGGGGACAAAATGGAAGAAAAACAACCAAAAGATCTCAAGACATGGTTTTAAAATGTAGGCTATTTAGGCCTAATTTAATTTGGCTCACCCAAATGGATATAATAATAATAATAATCATAATAATAATAATAATTGTTTCTTGAGCACCAAATCAGCATATTAGATTGATTTTTGAAGGGTCGTGTGAAAAGACTAGTAATGGCTGCTAAAAAATCAGTTTTGCCATCACAGGAATAACTTGCATTTTAAAATATGACAATAGAATACTGTTATTTTAAATAATATTTAATCTCTTCATATTTTACAAAACTGTTCTTAAGGCATTTTAAAAATGTTTATGGTTTATGGCATTTTAAAAATCTTATGGTTTTAAAATGTAGGCTATTTAGACCTAATTTAATTTGGCTCACCCAAATAGACGTCTTTTGTTAAAGATGCAGACACGTTTACTAGTATTCGGCATATTTTCACAGGCAAAATCCAGTCAGTTCAATGGAAATCCAAATGATTACAAATTTCAAATATTCAAAAAAACAGCACAAGATGTGACGCAATGGCCAGAGATGTTCTTCTGAATGTGTCTGTCTTGACAATGGTGCTTTGAAGGTGATGGAAAATATTTTAATGGTCAAAAATGTCTAAAGGTGTGGTCACATTTAGTGGTATTTGGCATATTTTCGCAGGCGAAATCCAGTCAGTTCAATGGAAATCCACACAATTATACATTTTATGTGAGATTTCACCATGCAGATTTCGCAACTGGTTCAAGTTGGTAACCAGCATTTGCCGCATTTCCCAACAGAAACCTTTTTGGTTTAAAAAGTGAATTAAATGTGAACGGTGCATCATACATTGCTAAACTATTGACAATAGACAAAAGGCTTTAAAATTTTGATGAAGTGACCATATCTTTAGTGGACAAAATGGAAGAGCCAAAAAGAAACACAGATGTGATGTAATGGACAGAGACGTTCTTCTGAATGTGTCTTTCTTGACAACGGTGCTTTGAAGGCGATGAATAAAAGACACAAAATGTTTAAATGGTCAAAAATGTCTAAAGGTGTGGTCACATTTACCAGTGATTGTCGTATTTTCACAGGCAAAGTCCAGTCAGTTTGATGGAAATCCACACGATTATAAAATTCATGTGAGGACGAAAGATTTCGCCATGCCGATTTTGCAACTGGTTCAAATTGATCGTACACATCCGCCACATTTACCAATAGAAAGCTACTTGGTTTGAAAGTGAATTCTGTGTGACAATAGACGTTACAATTTTGCTAATGTGACCATTTCTTTAGTGGACAAAATGGAAGAGTGAAAGATCTCAAGCCATGCATTTAAAATTTGGGCTATTTACAGCATCTTAAAAACTCAACACTTTCTGAATAACAGCACAAGATGTGACGCAATGGCAAGAGATGTTGTTTTGAATACGTCTTTCTTGACAGTGCTTTGAAGGTGATGAAAAAAATACAAAAATATTTTAATGGTCAAAAATGTCAAAAACAGCACAAGATGCAATGGCCATAGACTTTCTTCTGAATGGTGCTTTGAAGGCGATGAATAAAAGATGCTAAATGTATTAATGGTCAAAACTGTCTAAAGGTCTGATCACATTTACTGGTGCTCCTTAACATTTGGTGGCCGAAATGCAGTTTGAATCAGTATGAATTTCAGTATGAATCTGCGCAATTGGGAGTTTTGTGCGAAGAAGATCCCCAAGCAGATTGTACACCAGTTCAAATCGGTCATGCAGATTTGCTGCGCTGACCAACAGAAAGCTGAAAGTGACTTCTATGTGAACGATGCTTCATGCAATGGACTTTTTTTTGCTCATAAAATTTTACCATGATTTACCAAGAAACTACTAAAGCGCAGGATGCATTTAACATGCAAATTAAAGTACCAGAGAAACTGTTAACCGAAAAAAGTTAGTCAGCCTCTGTAATTGACTGATCAACCACTGTAAACCATCCCTAGTTTGATATTCATGACGTCAAGCTGACGCTGACATAGTCTGCAGGTCACGAAATGTATTAGTCATGATACAACATACAAGATGTAAATTGTTAAGCTGGATTTTTAAATGTTTTTGTGCTCTGTGGTGATGTTAGTTTCAGATCCACTTTTTACATTATACTGAGAATCTTTTTACAAAATAACCTGGAAAAGTCCAACAGTCTGGTGTTTTCCAGTATCGTCATTGGTTCGCCCTGCAGGTGCAGGCAACCTCACCTCTGAGAATGGACATTATTTTATTGAGCGGGCTGCTCCTCAGTTTTATCACCTTACAAAAGACTACCTAGACTGTTTTCAGATCAGCTGCTGATAGCAGCAGGCTAGTTCAGTTGATCTTTGCTAGTACAAGCTGTACTGGATGTGTATTCTTACTCCTAACTGACCCTAGACCTGAGCATTAGGCTGCATGTCACTGAGAATTAGGTTTGCTTGAAACTTATTGCTATGAAGGACTATTTTGTACACATGTAACCTTAGAAATTCTGACGTAGTTTGTGGAAGGTAATGTCGGAGCATTTCCAGCAGGTATAATAAACATGGTGATGCATAAATCTGTTGAAATCAATCTTCTTGAGTCATGAGGTTTCGAGTCAAGTTGCTTTTTTTTTTATCTTTTTTTCCTGATTGATTCTCAGAAGAATCTAGCAGAGAGAATGACAGAATGAAAAACATCAAAATACATGGAGAACTTGTTCCAGGTACACTACGGCTTAAGCCTTACTGATAGCATCTGTGGGCACAGAAAATCATTTCAGCTTGTTCCTCAGTTTGTAAAAATGTTGAGTAATGCGTTTAATGTACAATGGAAGTCAATGGAGAAAAGGCATTATAGAGAGTTTAATATATTTATTCTTATACCATTCTATTCATTTGTCTGTATTTGAGCTGTAAATCTGTATGAATCATCCTTTTAATGGTGAAACTACTGTTACTGCAACAGACGTAGGGGAAGATGGGAAAGGATGCTGCCCTTAACACTGCACTTAGTGCACTTAGTGAAAAGTTGTAACATATTTAGAGGCTGATGATGTGTCATTCAATATGTTAATGGGGGAAATAAAGGGAAACATTTGCTAATTTAGCTTTTATAGCACAATTTAAAATGAGATAATTGAAAACCATTAAATGGCACTGTATGTCCACAATACTGGGGTTAACTGACTAACCCAAGAGAAAACTTGCCATCATTCTCATCTGATTTTATCAGGATATGTAAAATATATATTTTTCTAAGATGTCAATGCCATTATATTGTCTATTTAAAGTGCAAATAGCCCCCCTGACTATTTACACAAGCTCCGCCCACCAACGTGTGATTGGGCTAGTCAACACCACAAAAGACGATTGTTAAACATCACCTCTAGTGGCGTAGATGGTAAAGTGCATGCTGTAGTCTTTTTGATGCGATCAACCCGAGTTCGAATCCACCTTTTGCTGAATATGTTTCTCGCTTTTCAAATCTCATATCACATTGGGAAGGCATTTATTTTCAATAAAAATAAAGGAAATATTCAAAAACGTGAAAATAAAGTATCGGTTAGGGCTCAGGTGGCATCCATCCAATAATTTTAATCAAAACTATAATTTACACTCAATAAGTTAAAATTGCATACTCTTTTATAATGTACTACAATAGTAAGGTGCAGATAATTGCCACTATTTGCAATAAGTAGTATAAATGGTATAAATCCTACTATTTTAACATAGAATAAATAGAATTTTTATTAAATAGACTTCATTGCTATTTGCACTTGATGTAAGTAGCCTCTATCATTATTTACACTTAGCGCAAATAGCCACTGCCTGTTTTTAAAATAACTTTATATATATATATATATATATATATATATATATATACACATACAGGTATGTGCCAAAAAAATTTAATATCGAGGGAAAGTCCATTTATTTCAATAATTTGTTTCAAATAGTGAAACTTGTATGCTATATTAGTTCACTACACACAAAGTGAAATATTTCAAGCCTTTATTTGTTTCAATTTTGATGATTATGGATTAAAGACAAAAAAACAAAAAAAACAAATCCAGTATTTCACAAAATTAGAATATTTCATGTGACCAATAAAAAAAGGATCTTAAACACATGTTGGCCTTCTGAAAAGTGTTAATGTACTGTATTATGTCCTCAGTACTTTGTTGGGCCTCCTTTTGCACTAATTACAGCATCAAGGCGGCGTGGCATGGAGGCGATCAGCCTTTGACACAGTTGAGGTGTTATGGTAGCCCAAGTTGCTTTGATATTGGCCTTCAGCTCGTCTGCATTTCGGGTCTCTGTTACCTCATCTTCCTTTTGACAATACCCCATAGATTTTCAATGGGGTTTAAGTCAGGCGAGTTTGTCGGCCAATCAAGTGCAGTTATTCCATGGCTATTAATCCAGGTACTGGTAGTTTTGGCTTTGTGGGCAGGTGCCAAATCCTGCTAGAAAATGAAATCATCATCTCCAAAAAGCTTGTCGGCAGCAGGAAGCATGAAGTGCTCTAAAATTTCCTGGTAGACAGCTGCGTTGACTGTGGACTTGATAAAAGACAATGGACCCACACCAGCAGATGACATGGCTCCCCAAACCATCACTGACTGTGGAAACTTCACATTGGACTTTAAGCAGCTTGACTTTTGTGCCTCTCCGGTCTTCCTCCAGACTCTGGGACCTTGATTTCCAAATGAAATGCAAAATTTGCTTTCATCTGAAAACAGGACTTGGGACCACTGGGCAACAGACCAGTACTTTTTCTCCTTAGCCCAGCACAGACTCTTCTGACGTTGTTTTTGGTTCAGGAGTGGCTTGACGCATGGAATTCTACAGCTGTAGCCCATGTCATGCAGACGTCTTTATGTGGTGGTTCTTGATGCACTGACACCAGCCTCAGTCCAGTCCTTATGAAGCTCCCCCAGATTTCTGAACCGCCCTTGCTTGAAGATCCTCTGAAGGCTACGGTCATCCCTGTCACTTGTGCACCTTTTCCGGCCACATTTTTCCCTTCCTCTTAACACTCTGTTAATATACTTCGATACTGCACTCTTCGATACTGAGACTTTTTTCCTCCTTATGGAGGGTGTCAATGATGATCTTCTGCACAACCGTCAAGTCAGCAGTCTTCCCCATGATTCTGAAGCCTACTAAGCCAGACTGAGACAATTTAAAGCCTGAGGAAACCTTTGCTGGTGTTTTGCGTTAATTAGCTGACTAGATTGGGACACAGGGAGCCTACAATGTTGAACTTTGTCATGATATTCTAATTTTGGGAAATACTGGATTTGTTTTTTTTTTTTTTTTTTTTTTTAAAAATTGAAACAAATAAAGTTTTTAAATATTTCACTTGGTGTGTAGTGAACTAATATAACAAATTATTGAAATAAATGGACTTTCCCTCAATATTCAAATTTTTTGGCATACCTGTATATATATATATATATATATATATATATATATATATATATATATATATATATATATAAACATTTAAAATAACAATTAAAATAATAAAAATAATAAAATAATAATAGTTAAAATAATATATAAGAATTTGAAATAATGTTGTCAACACTGCAAGATAAAATATTTTATATATATATATATATATATATATATATATATATATATATATATATATATATATATATATATATATTTCAAATTAATTCTGTTCTAATTCATAAATTCATCAAATAATACTGAGAAAAGTATCACTGTTTCCATAAAAATATTAACCAAATAAGCATTGCTATTAGACTGATTTCTAAAAGATTATGATGCTCAAGACTGGAATAATAATGCTAAAAATTCAGCTTTGCCATCAAATTAATGAAATTCATTTTAAACTAAAAATAAACATTCAAAAATATAATAAACTATATCAACTATATCAAAACTGTATCAAAATAGAAAACAACTTAGAATAATACTCCTCAATAATAATATTCATATAATAATATTCACCACACTCAGTGCTGCCAAAACATAACTCTATGTGCAATAAGAGATTGGGGCAATAATGATAGAATGTATGCTGTGCGTGTGTGGGTGGGTGTGTTTTTTTTCAGTACACTATTAAATTAAATTTATTTTATTTTTTTTGATTATGAGTGATGCACTGATTGAATAGCACTTTAATTTTGTTGTATGTGTTACAATGACAATAAAGATTTGAATTGAATTGAATTGAATTGAAATAAGGCCATGATGAGCATAAGATACTTTATTAAAACATCTTACCAAACACAAACTTACATTACGTTTACATTACTTACGTTTTGGTAACACTTTAGTTTAGGGACCAATTCTCACTATTAACTAGTTGCTTATTACCATGCATATTACTATCATATTGGCTGTTTATTAACACTTATTAAGCACATATTAATGCCTTATTCTGCATGATCAGAATTTTAGATCTTCTAACCCTACCAAATGTTAATACGCAGCAAATAAGGAGTTTACTGAGGCAAAATTTGTAGTTAATAGTTAATAGTGAGAATTCATCCCAGAAATAATGTGTGAATGATGTTGCAAATCACCCTTTGATGTGCTGAATGAAATGCAGTGTTGGGAAGGTTACTTTGGAAATGTAATAGGTTACAGATTACAAGTTACTGCAGTGTAACTTTTCAATTACTTTATTAAAGTAATGTAACATTACATTTGATTACATTTTAATTACTTTTCTAAATTTCTAATATTTTCAACTGTTAATCATCTTGAAACATTTAAATCAGGCAGAGTTAACCTTCCAGTAGCACTCAACAGGCACTCAAATCTTTATCACTTGAATTAAGATTATTATAAGTAAGGGATAATATACATGAAACGCTGATCTGACATGAAACACTGATCTAAGTTTAAATATTTGAATGCAAAGCTTCCATGAAGAAATCAGTTGCAAGTGGCAAGTTCAAACTAGACTGACATTTAAGGTATACAGTGCACTCATACCACTTTTATTACACAACATTTCAACACATAAATAATTAAGTACTAGTACTTATAGAACTAGTTTGTTATTTATCTTATAAGCCATTACAGTGTACAAAATAAAATAGGAGCAGCTGCATTTATATGAAACAACAGAGCAAGTCCATGATACAAGGATGACAGAATTAAGAAACTGTACACATAATATTAAATTGAGTTTTAATATTTAATTAGCGTACCAAACGTCAAGCTTCCACCAAGAAAAACTATCAAGCATATAGCGCTGACTTAAGTTGCCCGAATGAGTCTGTGTTAGCTTTTACCAGTTCTTATCGGGGAATAACGTATCTTGGAATGTCATGACTGACCAATCAGAATCAAGCATTCCACAGAGCCATGTAATAATTTAATTTCAAGCACAGCCACCACAAATTCCGACTTAACACCACTTATTTACTTTGAGATCATTCTGAGGTTAAATGCAGATTTAAAATCATAACAAGAAATAGTTTAATAGTTTAAAACAATTAATCTTAAAAAAATGAAGTATATGCATAAACCCAAATAGGAAATAAAACCATTATCAAATAAGCATATGTCCTAAACTCCTGAAACATTGGTGTCTTATTTTAGATTAAATCTGTATGTGTGTGTGTGTGTGTGTGTGTGTGTGTGTGAAAATTCAGATGTAACCCTCTTTGTGATCATTAACATTTTCATATGTAACTGTAATTTAATTACACGTTTTTTTTTTTCTCAGTAACTGTAACTAATTACAATTACGTTTATTTTGTAATTAAATTACGTAATTCTGTTACATGTAACTCCCCAACACTGATGAAATGTTGCAGTACCATAATCTGCTCGCATTTGGAAATACACTTATTAAACAAATTAAAATATATGATTTAACTGAATAATTATATACACATTTTTCTTAGTCCAGTACCTTGCTCTACAAAATTGCAAGGGAATTACCATAAACACATTTTTTGGTTTTCATGTAATTACCAAGAATACACCATGGATACCGTTAGCAGAAGTTCGTATTAATTGAACTCACAACTGCGGAACGTTGTTTCAGATCTACAAAAATAATTGTTTCTATGAAATTGAAAGAAATGTTAGGAAATAGAAAGTATCGTATTTGCTCTGACAGTTTTAGGGAAAGCCCACATGTATGAATTCAGAAACTGCTCTGTACTCTAGAAATCAATCAGTTAGTAAGATGAATGAAAATGCAAACCGATGGAAACAAGAAGAATATAAACAAAACTACTACTGTAACGAACCCCAAGAACAACCACAGACGACCACAAAACAATGCGTTCAGCATTGAATTATTTAACAATATGTTTTAGATACAAGTCTCATTCCTGCCCTGTATTGGCTCCATTATAGTCAATAATGTATGAATTTCATTGAAAGGTCAAAACACTTTTTTTGAACACAAGTCTGTTTTATCAGGTATATGTGAACTGCTTCACATTTCCTCATGGAACATAACCTTTAAATGATCAATTAAGAGAATATTACATTTATATAGGTTTAACCAAATTTCTCAGAAGTCTCAGATTTTACCAGAATGGTAGATAAAGGACAAAGGAAAACAGTAGGTGGTTTGGCACTAGAGAACATTTTGTTCTAGAGGCATGGTTCGGTCCCCCAACCCCCCACCCCCAAAAACAAACAAAAAAAAACCCTTGATTAAGCTTTGATTCTTCTGTTCAATCAGGTTTTACAGGCAGTGGCATCTTAAAGCAGGAAAAAATGACTAAGTGCTCATAATGCGAATTATGATTTTATTCCATTACAGCCATTAAGGCGAGCACAGAGAACAGGTTTTAAAACGAGCGTGTAGTTTCAGTTTTTAAAACAGGAAGTTGTGGCATTGTGTTAGACAGACTGCACCATCAGTGGAAGTTTGTCATCTTCATTCGCAGAGCGCCTGGAAAAAGCTTTTACTCATTGCGGTTCCCTCCAACGTTATCACACGTGGCTCTAAGAAAAAAAAACCTAGCAGCCCAACATCTTCCTGTATACATACATGTGCAAGACACGTTTTATCTCTCCTCCCCTTTCTCTCTCACAGTTCATCTCTTCTCCATCCACTCAGCGCGAAGTGCAGCGGCCGAACCTGCTCTCACAGGGTCACTTTTGATCATCTCCGGCCAGGAAGCATTATTAAAGTACATGACACCGTCTTCACATCTGAGAAACTCAGCTGTGCCACTTTTCCCAGAGGTCACGCAGGACTGGAGCTTGGACTTGAGGCTGTTCTAGGACTGAGGTTGTAAAGTTACCCTGCTGGGATTGAGTAGACACCCTTGTCTGGTTGCAGCTGGTGGAGAACATTTTATGATTCCTTTTATGCATTTAAAGGTGAGATTCTCTCTTTTTTAGGCTGGGTTTGTTACAAAAACGACACGAATAATGGTGAACGAGCGTGTATGTGTAAATAAGATAAAATCAGAGGGTGGACATGCTTGTTTGTTTCCTGTGCTATAGTAACACTACTAATGCAGATGTCCGACACTTCATCCTAATAATTTAAAATGTTTACAGTGCTGGGATGCGTATTTGGGGCGTCCAATAAAATGGCTTCCACTTCTAGTACGAGTTGTTTTGAATGTACATTTTCACATGTTATCAGACAAACAATTAGTTTTGAAGTTGTTAAATTACATTGTGCCAAATCAAGCAAAAATAATACATTTTGGGAGAAAATTATACCTTCAAAAAGGTAACAGTTGACAATTGATTTGTGTCTCTGGACCACAAAATCAGTCATAAGCATGTTTTTTATTAAAGCTGAATAAATAAGCTTGAAAATAATGTGTGGTTTGTTAGGATAGGACAATATTTGGCTGAGGTACAACAAAAATTAAAAACATTGAGAAAATCACTTTCTAAATTCTTAGCGATGCATATTACTAATTAAAAAATTAAGTTTTGATATAGTTACAGTACAAAATATCTTCATGGAACATGTTCTTTACTTAATATCCTAATGATTTTTGGGATTGACTCTTGCTACAAATATATCCATGCTACTTAGACTGGTTTTGTGGTCCAGGGTCACGTTCAGTATTATATATTGTTGAACTATGAGTTGCATCTTAGAATTTATAAAATTTATCAACTGACAGTCATGTAACATGCAGAATAAGGTGGGAATTTCACTTGTCTTTGAACATTTTCCCAGAATGATAATGTAATCATGATGGTTTCGATAATTAGTCATTAATGAAGTAAAAGAGGACAAAATATGATGATAACAGAGTTGACACACAGCCTGAAGAGATAACTTGAAGTCATTTTAATGTTGCATGTCAAGACAATCAATCAGTCAATTAAAAATAATAAACATCTCCAGGTGTGTTAACACTGTTAACATCATATTTCTCTCTGTTAAGTAATGAAATAACTCATTAGTAAATTCAAATTGTTATATAATTGTCATGATAACACATTCATCCAAGAACCTTTCACAGGCAAGTGAAAGAGGTTTATATATGTATTTAATTAATTATTTACTTTCTTACTTACTTCCCACATTTGTCACCATCATATATTCAGAATGAAAAATGACAAAACTGTAAAATAACCCCTTTGATTCTGGGGTGCACCGTTCCCTCATCCCTTAATAGGATTTTAAAATATGAAGTGCTTAACTTGGTAAAAAAGATGCAGACTGGCAGAAACTCTGTTTTTATGAGTAATCTTCTCATTGCGTGACCCAAGGTGTTTTTTAAGGTCATGTGTCTTTGTGCTGAACTAACAGAAGTTCAACATCAAAAATTATGCTGTAAGTTTTGTTATGCACTTACATCATTTTCCAGCAGCCTGAGTATGAGGTTGCCTCAGGATGGGAGTTGGTTAGGGAGCGATTATTTCATTGAGAGGGGCTGACAGGAGGTGCAGCCCACCACTCTTCTTTCCAGACCACTAGCCTGTGTCTCAACAGCTCTCAGGGGTGCTCATTAAACCTGTAATTACAATGCCAAAACAAGCATAAAGCTGTGTAAACACATTACATAAGCAAAGGGAAAGGAAACGGAAAGCAAATCTCCATTAATGTAAATGTGTTTATCAAAACAGTAACTACAGTTACTATACAGTAACTGCTGACTGAAGACGTCCCATGTTGTTCTTGACTTCCTTCCTAAACAAAAGACTAAAAATACCTTGCCAGATTTTAATAATACTATCACTGAAACAGTTGTTAGACAAACCCTAACATTGAAAAAAATCAGTGTAATACACACTCTCTCATGGCCTTTTGCTTTACTGAGCCCTGAATGCGCAATTTGATAGTAAAAACATGTTGTGAAAACAACAACAGCTGTTCTTTTAAAGGGACACCAAATGATAACTGTTTTTTAATGTTTGTCAGCAGCTGGATACTACTGCTTGTGAAAACAAATTGTACTTAATTGTATTAAATATGCACTTGGAGTGAACTTCAAATCTTAAAAGTATGTTTTTAAAACAAACTGTACTCACAGATAATTTAATAGAGCACCTAAGAGAGTACACCTTTATGACTTTTTTTCACACACACTTATAAAAGTACATTTTAAATTTACATTGTTTAAACAACATTTTGTCATTCTTCAGAGGAGAAAGTTCACTTTCAGAACAAAAATGTACAACGTACTCACCCCCTTGTCATACAAGATGTTCATGTCTTTATTTCTTCAGTCGTAAAGAAATTATGTTTTTTGAGGAAAACGTTTCAGAATCTTTTTCTATATGCTGGACATTAATGGTGCCCACGATTTTGAACGTCTAAAATGCAGTTTAAATGCAGCTTCAAAGGGCTCTAAACGATAACAATTTATATACTTTTTAACCCTAAACGTTAGTCTTGTCTCGTCTGCCTGAACTCCGGTTCATTACAGTTAACACACCCATGACAGTTAGGGTATGTCGAAAAACTATCATCTCATTTTCTCCTCCAAATTCAAAATCGTCCTACATTGCTGTTTTATCTTTTTTTTTTTTTTTTTTTTTTTTTTTTTGTAAAGGGTGTTTGATCTTCTTTGCATGTTCAGGAGAAAATAAGATGGGAGTTTTTCGACATACCCTAACCAGAAAAAATGGAGGCAGATGAAACAAGATGAGCGTTTGAGGTTAAAAAGTATATAAATAGTATTTTTTTTTTAGAAAATAACCAATCATTTTGCTAGATAAGACCCTTTTTCCTCGGCTGGGATCATTAAGAGCCCTTTGAAGCTGCATTTAAACTGCATTTTGGACATTCAAAATTGGGGACACCACTGAAGCCCTGAAATGTTTTGCTCAAAAAACATAATTTCTTCACAACTGAAGAAAAAAAGACATATACATCTTGGATGACAAGGGAGTGAGTACATTATCTGTACATTTTTGTTTTGGAAGTGAATTTCTATATAAAAAAAAATGCATTTATTTTGACTACCATAATAAAGCATATATACTTTGATTATAATTATACTTTTAATTGAAGCATGTTACTTGAAATTACATTTAAGATTAGTGTATTTGAATGGAATTGTATATTTAAGACTTCAGATGCAAAAAAACTATTTTCTTTTACATAAGCTTTTTATCAGGCTCTTATGAAATTAACATCAGACATTTTTGAAAATAAGGTATCCAATAACCAACTAATAACCTTTTCTATGTCATTAAAGTGAAATTACTGAACCGAAACAAAGGAGCCTGATAAAAATGCTTGATAACACTTTACTTAAAGCCATTATAAATAGTTTTAATGCATTAGTTATGCCTTGTAATGCACCTTATAATGCACTGCATGATCTCATGAATAATTGTAAACACATTTATAATAACATTATGATACTGCATTTATTGTTAAACTCTCAGAAAGTATAATGCATTCAAATACAAGACAAACAAACCTTCAAATACTATAATGCATTTTAACATTACTTATGAAAAGTTATAATACATTACAATGTACATTATGAATACTTTTATAATGCATTATACATACATTCTTTAAGTAAAGTGTTATTTACAAAAGAAAAAATCTCAATGATTTTGCATTTGAAGTCTTGATTTATAATTACAATTAAATACTTTTTAACATAAAATTAAGTGTCTGAAAACATTACATTAACTTTGCTCTTAAGTTAATCTTTTAAAGTGTTTTATTACTGTAGTATTCTTTAAAAAAAATATGCTAAAGTCTACTTCTTTTTTACAAGGGAGTGAGTAGGAACACAAAACCATGTGATTCATTGCTCACTTGATCTGTTTTGGGATTTTCACGTCAAACATTCGTAACTGGGAAGATTTTATATTAAAGTACCTTTTTTTCCTCTATGGTACAGCCCCTTCTGTGGTTTGGATCATGTGGTTTTGGTGGTTTAAGTTCATTTCTTGGCTTGTGTCCATGTTTGTTATCTCTGATGTGTGAGTGACAACATTCAAGTATGAAAAGTAATAAAGTCATTATGCAGAATTTGATATTTAAAAATCGTCAGAGCATCAGAGATATACGGCGTATGTTGGCATAGGTTTAAAAGTGACAATAAAAAATGTGCAGTTTCTATCTGGTGATACTTGATCTAAATAACAACCACAACCTGTTACAATCTCTAAAGGGCACACCACATTGCCTGCTTACTTGGTGACATAAAATAAACATGAAAAAAAAAAAAAACTGCCTGACATATTGGAAAATGACAGGATCATTTGCATAGACCTCACAGCAAATGATTCACAGCACATCTTTATCATCGCTTATCCAAAAAAACGTCAGAACGTGAAGAATAACGCTTCGGTACTATCGTCATTCACAGCACAGCAGAGCTGAAAGGGGAGGAAGTGTGTGACGCAGTTTTCAATTTTTAATGTATTGTATGGGGGCTGTTGTGTATTTGCTGGTTTAATCTAATTCTACATCTCAAAGTCATCTCTGAAGCTTTAAGAGTGTGTGCTCAGGTTACCCAGCTATTGATTTTTCCTCTGTTTTGCACGGGTAGGGTGAAGTGCGCACATTGCTTAAAAACCGTCGCTCAGTTAGACCTGAATTGAATTTGAGTGTGACGTACTGCTGGTAGGACAATCACTATAGCAGCTAATGCTGTTAGTACACCTGTGTTTGATATCGTGAACACATTAAGAAGGCCATTTAGATCTCACAGTCTCTTATGTGAAGCAGAGGTCTGTGAATATACAGTATAGAATTACATGTCTTTGTTTGAAGCCACATATTGTGCAGATAACATAATATATACTCACCTTTACGTTTTTTTTTTTCTTCTGTTGAGCACAAAAGAAGATATTTTTAACTCTACAGCTGAGAGTAGAGGTGTTTTCCAGTGCAGAATCCCCCATGATGCAACAGTGTTATGTGTAGTTGTTTGCTTCCTATTCTAAGTAAAATAAGCCCACCTCATTTGCCCACCACAGTCCCCATGACATTTTGACCTTTAACTTGGTTTCTCATGTGGAAATAAGTAAGCTCACATAAAAATATTAATAAACATCTAAGTTATCCATATGTAGTGGACAGGAGTCTGACTCATTTTTGCGACTGAGTTATTTTGAGCAGCTCAACTTCAAAGAGCTAGTGCAAAAAATGATTCAGCGATTTATGTCATTAAGTGGTTCCTGCTATATCACATGATGTAAAATGAAGTCATATTTAGTTAATATTAATGAGTGTGGTTTGTGCACACAGTTCAGTTCATTCTCACTTAGAACCTGAATATAATTTTGGTTACACTTATTTTTTGATAGCACAGAATTAAGGACCGGAACAATCTGTTTTATAATAAAGCCCCAAGAAACTGTGGTTTACAGTGAATTTATAACAGCTAATTCCGTCATTCCTAACAACATCCCTTAGCTGTTATAAATTCGCTGTAAACCACGGTTTCTTGGGGCTTATTGCTTTATTATAAAACAGATTGTTCCGGTCCTTAATTCTGTTGAGCCGTGTTCACCACACTTTGTTGCAACCTCAACTGTTTCTGAGGAACTACATTGTTTGGTGGAGGAATATGGTTTTTATTAATATCATTACACTTTATTTGCTCTGTTTTATTTTGTGAAACCTTACCACATATATGGAATAACCATTTTATAAAAGCAATAAGCCCTGTGAAGCTGTGGTTTACAGTGAATTTATAACAGCTAAGGGGGTTTTAGGCACTTCTCTTTGCATCGTGCCGAACAACGCTCCTTAGCTGTTAGAAATTCGCTGTAAACCACGGCTTCTTGGGGCTTATTGCTTTATTATAAAATGGACAGTTCCGTTCCTTAATTCTGATTGGTTGAACTGCGTTCGTCGCACTTTGTTTCAACCACAACCGTTTCTGAGGAGCTACATTGTTTGGTTGAAGAATAATGTTTTTATATTATTACACTTTATTTCCTTAGTTTTAGTTTGTGAAACCTTACTATGTATATGGAATGACCGTTTTATAAAAGCAGTAAGGCCCATGAAGCTGTGGTTTACAGTGAATTTATAACAGCTAATTCTGTCGTGCTTTACAATGCCCCTTAGCTGTTATAAATTCACTGTAAACAACAGCTTCTTGGGGCTTATTGGTTTGTTATAAAACTGATAGTTTCAGTCCTTAATTCGGATTGGTTGAGCCTTGTTCACCGTACTTTGTTGCGACCACAACCGATTCTGAGGAACTACATTGTTTGGCTGAAGAATAGTGTTTTTATTAATATCATTACACTTTATTTGCTCTGTTTTATTTTGTGAAACCTTACTATGTATATGAAATAACCATTTTATAAAAGCAATAAGGCCGCAAAGCCGCGGTTTACAGTGAATTTATAACAGCTAATTGTAATTCAGATTAAAACAGATTAAAATGTTTTGCTATTGATTCGCAAACTCATGTTCAGACTATTTTTTTTATTTTATTTATTTATTTATTTTTTTGTAGTGGTTCAAATGATTCACTAAACAGATTTGACTCAGATGAGTGATTCATTTACAAATTAGACATTACAAGCCACATAATCTGAGGTATTATTCATATATAGCAGAAATGGAAAAAGATGAGTTATGCACCAAAATGTTATATCTAGGATTACAAATACATAGTCCCTGCGTATGTGCAATACTAATAGTGATGCTTGCTTAGAAGCAAGAACAGGATATTAATAGTGTGAGTGTAGCTATAAGGCTTTTTGGTGTATGAATAGAGGTCCTGAAAAGAGGTCAAACTCAGGTTTTCTTTGCCTGTGCTTAGGCTGTTTGCTTTTCGCACAGGTCTTGCACTGAAGTGTAAGAATTGAGGAGCTGCAAAGCCTTCATGTGGAGATCGGCAGCTGTGTAAGACGGCAACAGTGGCTAGAATTGAATTTGAGCAAAGGCTGGCAGCAAGTCAAAAGACTCTTCAAAGGTTAAAAACAAGTTGAGCAATAGCATTGAAGATGAGCTCAGGGGAATATAGGGGATATGCAGGTAGCGATGAGAGAGCTGCAGTGTCTAGCTGTAAAATGAACTGAGCAGCACAGACATGAACCTTATCACCAATTGATTTTTTTTCTTTTGGAAGTTGTAAAATGCATCTTTCTAACAGATCTGAAAGTGTAAGGAGGAAATACATGGCATATGTGCCGCATATGAACAGATGTAAAGGCTCTGCCCACAAATATCGATGATCTCCAGAATCCGTGATGGCAAAATGTGTTGCAATGCTTTCGAAAAACCAGAGTCAAGGCTAAAATCCATTATAAACTCAGTCTGGGAATATTTTACAAAACTTTTCTTTCCCCGTCGGTTCAAAAACACGTTTGCTCAACCATGAAATTAAGTTTAACACCAAGGGTGACATTTTGCCTTTAATATCAAAAACATATAAAATATATAGCAAAGAATCCTGGTCACAGAGTTAATGGATTACCTTCATCCCTCTGAGCTGATGCATCCTGGCAATATTTGTACAATACTTAAGTGTTTAGATACAAGCATATATGCAACCTTCTCTATAGACTATTATTATAATAATTTTTTTTTTTTTTTCCCATCGTAATCGTGACACATGAAGCCAACAGTACTGGGGATGACATTTTGCTGCCTGTTCAGTTTTTAAATTAATTACCAGGCTTCCCGCAAGCTGTTATTTTCTGATAAGAATGACTTTGCAACCTTTAGTGAACCTTGATTTGTAAGGGAGTGTGGTGTGTGAAGAGGTGTATAAAATGTTGCTTTTGTAAATAAATTAACCCACAAATGTGTCTGGGAATGTATATATTTTGAAAGGAGGACATTTGATTTTCATTTTCATTCTGCAGTGGGATTTATTTGATGGATGTGCGGGTGTTGTTAACCTCAGATGCTTTCAGTGACTCATTGGTGTTTGTCTTGGCTGGTTAACATTACACCTTGACTTAATAAGAAGTAAAAGGAAATGTTTTGCTCATCACCTATGTTGTTCTGTTCTCAAGGAAACCACGAACGTTCTGCAACTTGCAGCGACCATTTGTTGTTTTGAATTGGAGTTGGCATTTCAAAGAATGTTTTTGATTATGTGCCTAAGGCACAATATAAATCAGTACATTGTCTGAACTACATTTTCAGTAGATTGATATTTCACATCTGTCATTGCAATTATAATTAGCACGTGAAAATGTTCCAGATTACACATAGAAAGGACATCAGTGCCGTGTGCACCATGACAACATTTGCATCAACAACAATCAACAGCGACAACATCTAGCCTAAGTTTAACCTCATCATAGCTCATCTTTATGCTGTGTTTAAAATCTAAAGGTCAGCGGTTTACCAATCTTTCCAATGTGCAAAAATACTGATCTGTCATGCGAACTGACAACATCGGTATGTTTGACTTGTAAACACGTAATTACAAATATCACAAATTACATTTTTCACTGTATGTAATTCTTGCAACCTGGTCTCAAGGTGAAAACGTACCTGGGGGAACTTTTTGGCGAGATGCAAAATATGTACCAATAATACATATCACTGCAGTTTCCAACAGAAATGTCCACTGAGTGGCTAAAAAATAGTGTTCGTTTTTTTTCCCAGATAGAACAGATGAATATACGTATGGTACGTTTTATCGTAAAAGCTAGATGGTATACAAATGTACTCTACAATAATTATTGTTTTTTCATTATTGTAAGGGGTAGCTTTAGTGTTGGGGTAAGTGTAGACATTCATAAAACACAATCTAATAGGTAGAAATTTTAATTTATTTAGAGTTTTAAAATGGCGTACCATCTGCACTATACCTAAACCTCCCCGATAGTATGAACAGAAGTGAATGTGATGTAAAAACGCAATCACTCATTTTTCAGTCTCTCATCTTTCAGCTGCTTCATAATAAGTCATGTTTTTCATGGGATTCGTAGGATCCAAGGATTCCGCATCTTCAGTCCAAATCTGTGCCGCCTGAGCTACCGAGCAAGATTGTTACCTCCGGTGTTGTGTCCATTTGCGCTACCCTGTCTTGTACACCTACCCCAACCCTAAACATACCCTTACTGTATTAAAAATAGATTGTTTTTGGCATAATCTGATAGGTAGCAATATTTGTCAGAACACCAGAAAGTGAAACATATGGAGCTGTAATCATGTGTATGAAAATGATTAAAAGTGCTCACTGTTTCTTTTTGAAACTGCAGTGAGATGTACTTATTGGTGTCTCGCAAAAAAAGTTCAGCTTGTTTAGACTAGAACTTTAAAAATTCTTATGAAACTTGGTGACAATTTATTGTAGTGTTCTTGTTACACAAGTTACATTTACTTAATAGTAATAGTACATAATAGTAATTTATGCATCATTACATGCAATAACCCCAAACCAAACCCTAACCTCATAGCACTTTATGTTACAGTCCTGTCCTGCATATACATACAAAGTACTAAAGGCTGCAAGTATTAAAAAAAAAAAAAAAAATATTTTAAAAAAAGGCAAAATAAAGTGTAACCTGAAACATTACCATGATTTTACTCAAGCAACACTAAATGTAGCCACTAGGATATTTTATAATATTGTAAATTCATGCACTACGCAGTCTGTTAAAGAGCAATCCATAGTTGCATTTGCGGTGGTTATCAAGGTCTGACTACAAACACTAAAGTAAAAATATGGTAAATTATGGAAGAACTATTCATATCACTTTTGTGCATGGTGCAGTTGTGGCCTAATGGTTAGAGAGTCATTGTGGGTTCGAGTCTTATTACCAGCAGGAATTGTATGTGGGGGGAGTCAATGAACAGTGCTGTCTTCCATCATCAACACCATGACTGAGATGCTCCTGAGCAATGCACTGAATCCCTGACTACTCCCCAGGCAGCGCAGCAAAAATGTCTGCCCACTGTTCTGGGTGTGTTTGTGTGTGTTTTTACCCAATACTCACTGCTGTGTGTGTTTGTACTTAGGATAAATGCAGAGCACAAATTCCAAGTATGATACACCATACTTGGCCTCATGACACGACAAATCAAATTAGAATTTAGTTAGTTAGAGTTAGAATTAGAGTTAGAGTTAGAAATTAGAGTTAGAATTCAAACCAAACCCTAAACAACTGAGTTTGAACTGATATAGCAAGCATGATGTAGAATTACAATTACATACAGAACTGAAGTAGAATTGAAAATGAACTATTTTTATGAACTATGGATTTGGATTATGGGATTTTTGATTTATCATTTTGATGCAGAGTGTTTATACATTTATTCTATATATGAAGAGTTTAGATGCAAAAGCCTCTAAATCCATCTGACGCATTTCTTTCTGGCTACTTTGTATAGGTTTCTATGTAAGTACTGGAACTTCTGATTGGGCTGAGGCTGGAATTTAGTGAGTTTGAAGTAAAAGTATTTGATGGACGTATACTATGTGTCAGGAGCATTCACTCAGTATCATTATCTCATTTTTGACCGAGATGGCTTTTAGCTGGTTTTGCATCTGAACTCTTCATATATATAGTAATCAAAAGATTTGCTTATATGATGGTTGAGATAATAGTTTTGATAATATTGAACATCATAGAAATATAAATGAATGTATTCATCAGAATACTGCATGTAGAACTCACAAATTGTAACTAATTCGTCATCAACTGAATTTAAACTTTCTTTGTGCACACAGATAATGATGGATGCAACATCCAACACAAGCAACACATCATGTGTGATCATGGACCAGTCAGCAAGTCACCTGCTGATGTCCATCTACATCATCGCCTTCATCCTGGGTCTGATATTCAACCTGGTTACCATCGGTCCCATAATTCAGCAGATCTGCAGAAGGAACGTTCTGGGGATCTACCTACTCAGTTTGTCCATCTCGGATCTCCTGTATATCCTCACCATGCCTCTGTGGATCTACTATTTCAACAACAACCACAAGTGGGACCTCGGCCAAGAACTCTGTAGCTTGGCTGGTTTCTTTTACTACTCCAACCTGTACATAAGCATATTCCTCCTCTGCTGGATCTCCATCGATCGCTGCCTAGCCATCACCTTCCCGCTGCGAGTCCAAGCCTTCCGCCGCCAGCGCTATGCCTGGATCATCTGCGGGCTGGTCTACATTTTTGTCATGGCCTTGCACTCTCTGGTGCTGTACCTGGATAAGTTAGCGGATCCACTGGACGACAGTGAGAAAAGGTGCTATGAGACCTTCCCCATGACGGAACGCATTGCGATGTTCAACCTGATACGGGTCGGAATTGGTTTCCTCTTGCCTCTGGTGGTCATCTCCGTCTGCTACTGGTTGATCCCAACCAAGGTGCAGCAAAGCCGAGGGGTGGACGAACAAGGCAAGCGCAAAGTGAAGCTTCTGTCTATGGGGGTCATCGGCATTTTCTCTTTCTGCTTCGCGCCGTACCACATCCTCCTGATGGTGAGATCCATCGCCTTCTTTTCTGTGGGAGAAAGAGATAGCTGCCGTTTTGAACAAGCTATGTATATACCCTTCACCTGCTCCCTCGCGCTATCCAGCCTGAACAGCGTGGTGGACCCAGTCCTCTATGTTTTGGCCAGTAACGGAGTAAGGGAGGACATGCGGTTGATCTGTTGTAAAAACAAGCAGAGACAGATGACAGGAAGCCCTCTTGTTAATTCCACATGGAAGACAAGAGTAACCAACTTCTCTTAAATCCAACCTCAGTTCTTGGAAAATGTACTTGCACTGAAAGCATACGCACTGTTTTTGAACACATTCAGGAATTTTGCAAATCAGTGACCAGCACAAACTCACCCAAATTGTTTGTGGTGACAGCATGGGCACGATCTTGTGGATGGGTTCTTACTGTGATGTTGTGGAGGGTCCAGCAGACATCATAATCTGGTGGACTCCACCACTGTAATGCAATCGCCTGGACTAACTTATTATTTAATTAATAACTGCCACATGACTGCAAACTGCTTGCTTTTCTGCAGGTGGTAATAGACAAATTGTTTTGTGAATAAGTCACATCTACTGTGTAATAAGCCTAATTTACACTGAAAACAAGGACTATGAATTGTACTGACAATACTGATGCTGCAGCACTTTTTTAGTGCACTTAAATATGTCTAGTTAAACTGGATTGTGGCTGTGAATAAGATGCTGTTTTTGTACTGAAATAATAATTCACTTGTGTTGTGAATTAGCCACCGTATGACAGTATTTAGTCAAGCCCAGTTCATTCGAGTCTGAATCAGGACAAAAACCAGAAGAGGGTCAAATCTAAGTCAAGGCCAAGTTCACATGCTCCTAAGAATATGACCCAAACCATGAAAATATGCTCTTGATCTGATTCTAGGACCATATTTTCACATTCACATTTTGGCCGTGTTCCTCGAATCCGATTTCAAGACTCTTGGTCCTCAGGTACGAATCCAACACCATTTTTTATCTGAATCAAAAAACATAAATATTTTCATAGGTTTGGTCTTGTTCATGAAGTCCAAGTCCAAGATCATATTTTCATATTCCGGTTTTGGTCCTTGAGTCTAAGTCCAAAATAATGTTTTCATGGTTTTGGTCCTTGAGTCCAAGTCTAGGACTATATTTTCATTCTTTTGGTCCTCAAGTCTCAGTCCAAGATCATATTTTCATGGTTTTGGTCTTGGTCCTAGGGTTTAAGTCTAAGAACATATTTTCATGGTTTGGGCCTTGTTCCTTTAATTCTAGTCTAAGACTATATTTTCATGGTTTTGGTCCTCAAGTCTAAGTCCAAGATCATATTTTCATGGTTTTGGCCTTGTTCCTTAAATTCTAGTCTAAGAGCATATTTTCATGGTTTTGGTCTTGGTCCTAGAGTCCAAGTCTAAGACTATATTTTCGTAGTTTTGGTCCTCAAGTCTATGTCCAACATCATATTTTCATGGTTTTGGTCTTGGTCCTATAGGATTCAAGTCTAAGAAAATATTTTCATGGTTTCGGCCTTGTTCCTTGAATTCTAGTCTAAGAACATAATGCATTTGGTCCTCAAGTCTAAGTCCAAGATCATAATTTTTATGGTTTTTGGTCCTCAAGTCTAAGTCCTTGTTCCTTGAATCCAGGTCCAAGACTGTTTCATGGTTTTGAATTTGGTCCATGAGTCCAAGTCCAAGAACATATTTTTATAATTTAGGTCTTGTTCCTTAAGTCTAAGTCCCAGATCATTTATTCATGGTTTTGATCTCAGTCTTAGAGTGTGGTCTTGGTCTTTTGTTGGACAGATTCTATCCTTATCTGGTCTCTCTCTTGACTCAAACTCCACTCTCTTGGTCTTGAATCTCAGCTTTGGTATTGACTACAATGCTAATATGTTCAAACTTTTGTACTCAGATTCCATTTTATCCATTTTTGTTAAAAAAAAAAAGAAAAAAAGAAAAAAAAAAAAGCTGTTTTATCTGAGTTGTGATGCATATATCTGTGTCTGTACAAATGTAGAGAGGATGTTTACAAATTACGGCTTTGCAGGGTAACAGGACCTGTATCCCTGTCTTTGAAGGACCCTTGAATCACTTGAACTTTCTGTGTGAGAGCTGTACTCAGCCCAAGTGTTGTTATTGTGGGATAAAGCCTCGCTTGTTTGTCCTTGTTTAATTCACAGACGACTCCCTGTAATTTACCGTTAAAGCAGATTTAGCCGTTAAAGATTAAATCTATTAATGTTAAAAAAAAAAAAAAAAAGATGCAATGTTGCAATGTAAGCAATTTCAATGCACAGCATGTTGCTACTCCCAACATTTTTTCTCATGTAACTTACCATTATTGCAAAAAGAAAAAGTATATTATGAAATAAAAGAAATGCTCTGATTCTGAATGCCATGCCACATTTAGGGAAGTGATGATTTCGTTTCAGCTCTTCAAACAAGGGTAAACTGATTAGTGTTTTATTCAAGGGGTGGGAAGATCTAGCATCAGTGTACTCATGCTGCTTTCTAAAGAGAGAGCAACCCTTATGACACCAGCAAGTGTTCCTGAGCACTGATGAGGAGGAGCGTTTGCGTAGCATCTCTAACCGGTATCGCCCACAATACTCTTTGTACAGCTTTGTTCACCCACCTTTCCGCTAGCATGATTGCCTCTATAGATGAGTGGCTCTCGTGTGACTGCAGTTTTCTGTAAGTCTGTGAGCGAGAGTGGCCTTCTGCTCTACTGTAAAATGCCACGGACTATCTGAATGGAGTGATTTTGGAGCGCGAGCGAAGCAATGAATTGCAGCTTTGAGTACCTGATCTGCAGTCTGAATGGTTTAAATGACTGCTCGCTTTCACCTATCGCACCAGACGCTGTGCCATTCAGGGAAGATGGAAATTGGGTGCCGTATAGTGTTAGAACTTACTTGTTTGTGCTGTCATCTGCATATACGTGCCAGAACATTTCTGCGAGTTTCACTTAAGTATTGAAAACCCCATTCTTTCATCATAATAACCATATTGCGATGCAATAGAGCAAATGCAAGCTATTTTTCATTACACAATGAAGCTGCCGCTAAGGTCTTACCACAACAGGAAGTCTGGAGGGATTTAGACGAGAACAGCACAGAACACTTTGTCTGCTTTCCTCTGCTCGAGCAATTGATTTGCACCTTCCTGAATGCAGACAACAGATGGAGGTGAGAGAACATGTTCATGTAGGAGGCGCAACCTGGCATTGCATCAAAATGCAGATAATTGATTTGTGTAACTAAGTACTGAAGGAGTGAATCTCATGAAAACACGTCCAGGTCACGTTTCACCACAAAATCAATGAAGCAGGACCTTGTATGTATAAACTATTGTGAAAAAGTTTTTGGGTTAATCATTTGATCAAATATTTATAAAATACATTTAATGCATTTCCAGCAGACATTACTCTAGTCTTTGGTGTCATTCTAATATGCTGATTTGGTCATCGAGAAATATTTTTTGTCACTTCTAACTGTGATTTATGTATATATGTATATGAGACGGGATGATGAGGTGGGATGATGAGATGAGAAGTCATCATAAGCTATTAAAAACACAAATTAATAAGAAAATGAAACATCACTTTGACTGGCATTCTGACAGCCACTCTGACTAATATTCATGTGGCATCGCCACAGAGCTTGGAATGACCTTTTGGACGGAGAACCTCACAGGAACGTCTCAGACCACTCCAAGTGAAATTTATGGATTTAAAATAAGAAAAGAGGTTGTCAGGGTTGTTGCAGTTGGGATCATACACCTCATTATTATTCTCTCAACAGGTCAGCCTCTTTGTCATTACAGCGCCTGGTGAGACAAAGGGATTTTGGAATCCGTTAGTGAGTCTAAATGAGAGACTGGGAGATCCAATTTGACTTTACAATAACCTAAGTTTTTTCCACATGTAGGCTCATTAGTTTTTGATATGGGATTTGCAGTATATTGTTATGCAGCAACAAGCAACAGCGGTGCTTAAGTGAGCATTTAATGAATGTCTTATCTAAACCAAGAAACGACTCAATTAGAACGGAAAAAAAAAACAAGTAATATTATTTCAGATGTGTTTTAATGTACAATTTATGTTTTAAATGCACATTAAATATACAGCTGACCAAAAGTATACATACACCTTGCAGAATCTACAAAATGTTAATTATTTTGCCAAAATAAGAGGTATCATACAAAATGCATGTTATTTTTTATTAAGTACTGACCTGAATAAGATATTTCACATAAAATGCATTTACATATAGTCCACAAGAGGAAATGACAGTTGAATTCATAAAAATGACCTGTTCAAAAGTATACATACGCTTGATTCTTAAAGGAACTTTCCAACTCCCCTAGAGTTGTACAGATGTGTATTACCGTTTTTGAATCTATTCAGCCAATCGCCGGGTCTGGCGGTAGCACTTTTAGCATAGCTTAGCATAAATCATTGAATCCGATTAGACCATTAGCATCTCACTATAAAATGACTACAGAGTTTTGACATTTTTCCTATTTAAAACTTGACTCTTCTGTAGTTGCATCGTGTACTAAGACTGGCGGAAAATGAAAAGTTGTGATTTTATAGGCCGATATGGCTAGGAACTATACTCTCAATCCGGCGTAATAATCAAGGAACTTTGCTGCCGTACCATGGGTGCAGCAGGCGCAATAATATTACGCAGCCGTCAACTCTGCCGGCTGCAACTCTGCATCTACACAAACTTAGTGCCGGTCACTTTCAGGCACTGCGTAATATCATTGCGCCTGCTGCACCCATGTGTTGTTACCTGAATGATCCACAGCTGTGTTTTTTGTTTAGTAATAGTTGTTTATAAGTCCCTTGTTTGTCCTGAACAGTTAAACTGCTTGCTGTTATTACAAAAATCCTTCAGGTCCCACAAATTCTTTGGTTTTTCAGCATTTTTGTGTATTTGAACCCTTTCCAACAATGACTGTCTGATTTTGTGTTTCATCTTTTCACACTGAGGACAACTGAGGGACTATAATGCCACTATTACATAAGATTCAAATGCTCACTGATGCTGCAGAAGGAAAAACTATGCATGAATTTGAAGATCAGGGTAAATGTAACTTACTTTGTCTTCTGGGAAACATGTAAGTATCTTTTGTGGCTTCTAAAGGCAGTATTAAAAGACAAAAAAAAAAATAATAATAATAAAAAAAAAAGATATTTCGGCAAAATAAGAAAAATGTACACATATGCATTCTGTTCAAAAGTTTTCACTCCTGGCTTTTATGCATCGCTTTTCCTTCTGAAGCATCAGTGAGCGTTTGAACCTTCTGTAATAGTTGCATATGAGTCCCTCAGTTGTGCTCAGTATGAAAAGATGGGTCTCAAAATCATACAGTCATTGTTGAAAAGGGTTCAGCTACACAAAAATGCTGAAAAAAAAAAAAATTTGTGGGACGTGAAGGATTTTTCTGAAGGACAGCGGGCAGTTTAACTGTTCAGGACAAAAAAGTGACTAATGAACAACAACAACAAAAAAAAAACAGCTGTATTTACCATTCAGGTAACAACACAGTATTAAGAATTAAGTGTATCTAAAGTTTTGAACAGGGTCATTTTATACATTTTATAAATTCAACTATTATTTTCTCTTGTGGACTATATGTAAACATCTTTTATGTGAAATATCGTATTCAGGTCAATGCTATATAAAAATAACATGCATTTTGTTTGATCCCTCTTATTTTGATACAATAATTAACATTTAGCAGATTCTGCATCATATGTAAACTTTTGACCTCAACTGTATATTTTGATTATACTGATTGTTGAATTTTGCTGGCACACATTTAGCAGACAGTGACAGGTCTAAATATTGCAGACAGACTTTAAATAAAGGGTTAAAGCTGTTGACATATTTAGCTTCTTGCCCTGCTTTCTGTGGAAACCTTGCAAAATTAGTAACACAAGATCTCTGAACATAATGTTCCGTAAAAAAATGATTTCTGGGAATTTCCGAGCCACTTGCTTGTTTCTTTGATCATGTTTCTTACTAAAATAATCTCTAACATGAAACAAGTCTTCCGGTCTGAGCACTCTATTTAGTCAAAATGAAAAAATGTATTATTATAATAACATTCATAATGGTGTCTGATAATTGGAAGAACGCATTTGACTATTTCCTTTGTCCCTGCAAATATTGGTTCAAGGAGCATAAAAGAAAGGGGTTGAAGAAATAGTTCTTGCACTCACCCCCATGTAGCTCCAAACCTCTTTGATTTTCTATCCTCTACAGAACACAAAAGGAAATGCGAGGCAGAATGTCCTGGTCTGCTCTTTTCTTTACAAAGAAAGTGAATCTGGGCTTTCCAAACTTCAAAACTTACCAAACAAAAAGTTTCTCAGACATGGCTATCGAACTACATATCTTATACAACGGCTTTGTGAAAAGAGACCAACATTTATATTATTATCCACTGAAAAATTAGTCAAAAGCTCAGGTTAAATGACCAAGAGTCACTGAGGAACCTGTCATGGATAGGAAACCATCATAAAACATAATAGACAAATAGTCTACTTACAGAAAATGAAGCAGATTTACCTCCGTAGAAAAAAACACGAGGGCAAGCCAACATATCTTGCATTGACTCTTTGGCACAGGAGCTTTTTATTCCATTCCAGCTTTTCCAGAAGGATTTTTCTCTGCTATTTGGTAATAGTTGACCCCGTGACACCTATTTCTGGCAGGTAGAAGAAAAATGGACATGTACTGTGAGGCATATACACTCTGCCTCAAAGAAACACAGCATGAGCTCTTGGTAAGAGGGAGCAAGCTGTTCCCATCAAACAAATCAGTGAGTTTTCTGTCTTGTGATGAAGTATATTTCCATGCATTAAACATGGAGATATGGAAGGCTTCAGACTATGAGGTTGGATATTCATAGTTTATCCAAAAATGACAATTCTATTTGTTCTAAACCTGTATGTATTTCTTTTCTGCAGAGAAAATATATATATATATATCTATTTTTTTTTTTTTCAAATGTTTTGGTCCATACAATAAAAGTTAATGGGGTCTTGTAACTTGCACACTGACAGAATTTGCATTTTTAAGTGGACTATCGCTTTGAAGATAACTAATTTGGTGGCTAATTTTATTCCAACAAGCAAAATTGCTATTTCTCATGGCAGGCAGTGATTATCATGTATTTTTTTGTACAGTATGGCTAAGACAGCTCTTATGTACTACATTCAAAAATTAACTTGGGGCAAGTTCACTGTGCATGACGGATCTGTCTTTATTCACAGTGTATTTGAATGTGAATGAAATGAGATACCAAGACAGAGGGGCTTATTTATAAGCAAGACCTCTATTCATCTCTCTTCCTCAGAGCGCTATTGATTAAGGTTTTTCCTGTCCTTACTTATTTATTGAACATACATGAGTACACAGAATGCTAAAAGCTCCTGATTGTTTAAAAAAAGTCCAGACGGCAAAGCCACATAATCATCTCTCCGATAATTACTTGATAATAATGCAATTTCATATCACACACCAGGAAAATTAAAGTGGTTCACATGTATAGGCCTACAGCTGTACGGCTAAAGCTATAATTTTTTTTTTAAAAAACAAAATGAATACAGATTAGCAGCTGATAGCTGTTCCAGTTTATGCCATTTTTTAAAGCTGTGCAAATACAGCAGTGTCTGGTGCATTTGTCTCATTCATTGTTGTTTCCTCTTCTGAACGGCAAATGCAAATTTATGCAAATCCCTGCATGGTTTACCTTGGCAAATGTGGGGCAAACACTTGAAATTTTTGTAAAATAAGTGCATCATAACTAGCTGACTACCATGATTGCGTTCCGCATTAAGCCTAAGAGGACTCACAGCTTAGCTGCAATAGACAAAATTGAAATGGCAATGAAATCGATGCTAAATTTTACACATGTGTGGGGTAATGAAATTTAAAGATGTTCCATCTTGTGTTTTTAAGCCCATCACTAATGCATTTCTGTTTGATGTTATTCTTATCACTGTTGTTATGGCAGCTGCCATAAGGATTTGTACTTTGTGCAGTTCCCCAGAGGAATAAAGTGAAAGGAAGAAGACTACAGCGGTGCGCTGCCAAATGGGAACAATCTAAATGAATATTACTTGAGTGGCAACTTAAAAATGGTTGCTATGGTTTCCCTGAAGCACCATTTCACCCCTGCAATGCTCACTTACACTTCAGCTGTTCCAAACATGTTGTAGTACTGGTCCTGGAGTAGGTTTTTTTAATGGTTAAAAGAGTGTAAAGTTAAGTGCGATTTTCTTTTGGTTCACAATGAATGCACGGGAGACTGAATTTATGAATGAAAGAATTATTTACTTTATGGTTGGATGCACAGTTCTTTGTGCTTTTGTACAGTTTTTAGGATGCTAGATTCAAATGCATTTGTGTTACTTGAAGGAAAAGTGTCATTTCTTCAATGCTGTGAAATAAATTGTCATAGCATAATGTTAAAAATACATACTTTAGTTTACAGAGACAACTGCATGATGACAACTGCCAACTCTGGCTCAACCAGTGGCATGAATTTGCTGAAGGACTATCTGTTTGTCCAACCAATGGAAGGTTTGAAAGCAACTGACAGCAGAAAGTCTGGGAACTTGGCTGATTTGAATGGCCAAGGACCGCCCAAGAGGCCATATGACCAATCATGTTTTATCTGTTTAGAGGCATGGAAATGTTCGCACAATAACAGACCTGTGTGTAAAACTCTTGGATGCATTTTAAAGAGTCTATACCGTGAAAATGACATATTTTCAACTTGATTTCATGCAAAATCAAGTGGGAACTTTTTTTTTTTTTGCTAAATGATGTAAAAACGCAATTGCAAGGATGCCGTTTTAGCTTGTTTTTCAATCTTTCATCTTTCAGCTTTCATCATAAGTCATGTTTTTCCACAGGATTCATAGCCAAGGATTCTGCATCTTAAATCCAATTCCGTGCCAACTGAGCTACTTTGCAAGCTTGTTACATTCAGAAAGCGAAACATATCCCTGCTGAAAAATCCAGGATAAACCAGCATGGATTCCAAGCTGGTTTATGCTGGTATAGTGCTGGTCCGTGTTAGTTTATGCTGGTTAGTGCTGGTCTAGGCTGGTTTATGCTGGTTAGTGCTGGTCTAGGCTGGTTTATGCTGATAGTGCTGGTCTAGCTGGTGGACCAGCATATTCATGCTGTTCTCAAGCAAAACGGAGCAGGTGATGTTGGTTCACCTGCATGGTCTTGCAGGGTTGAGTGTCAGTAGGTCAGCTGTCTGTATGCATGTAGTGTTTTGGGGACAAACTAAGTTTTTGCTTGCATATTTCTCTATTCAACACATTAATGATGCAACAGAAAAACAATATAAGGTTAAAACATGATTTATTGATTTATATGATAACTTTGTCATTTCTTTTGCTCCCTCTGCTGAAAATAGAACTGAAAATTTTAATTTCTTTAGTTATGATGACATTATTAATGTCACTGGTAAAATGTTTCAAAGCATCAAAAGAATTGTCTCCTGTTTCATAAGATCTGTACACAAATCAGTTTGGTTTTTGGAGTTTGAGTACACTGCATAACAAATTCATTTAGAGATATGAAAACCAAAAACATAAACACGTCTTAATAATAAGCAGTTTGTTCAATAACAGGGGTTATGAGAAGAGCTCTTTCAAAAAGACAGTTAATATCTTGATAATGAAAGTTCAAAACTGAAGTTCATACTTATCTGGGAAGTCACATATGTTTAAATCAGTCACTGACTTCAAAAAGTACTCATAGTAAAAGTTATGTCAGTGCAGTGAGGACAATGAAATAATATTGAAAGTAGTGATAGTTTGCACTTTCTACATGCAACTGCTGAAATAGAGTTCATTCAACCAAAGAATTAACTCACTAATTACCATAATGGTAACACATTTCAGCAACATTTGTACATGTATCTATGAAAGAAATAAAGCTGAAATGGTTTGTGGTAAGTGAATATGGTATTTCTGTTTTTACAGTTGTTTAATCATTCTCTGGTGATGTGTTTCTGCTCACCTCTTCACTTTTTTCTCTTTTCTCTCACTCTTCACTAATGCTCAGTCATCACTTGTAGAGTGAATCTACTTTATTTCGCTAGCTACAACACTGGTTCAGTGTTACTTTTTAACCTCTATAGATGCGACCATGTGTAACACTGGGGATTTTACTGTGTAAACATGTCACCAGAAACATTTCTTTATTAAATAATTTATTGAAATTAATTTGGAAAATTGTCTTGGACTTTAACTACAAACACAAACCAATTTCAAAAGAAACGTGATATGTAACACATACACAAGTTTTGTTGTTGTCTTTCTGGGATAATACAAGCTTCCAAAATTCAACAAAATGCTGGTCCACCAGCACACCAGCATCCCAATCTTGTCCCAACATGCAAAACATACCTTATGTTGGTCTACCAGCACACCTGCAAACCAGCAACCAGCATCCCATGCTGGTCCCAGTGTGCAAAACTTACCTTATGCTGGTGACCAGCAATGCTGGATTTTTCAGCAGGGATGAATCAGTAATAACTGTGTATGAACACGATTACAAGTGCTCGCTGTTTTACTGCCTATAGTGTTCATTTCTGTTGAAAACTGCAGTCATATGTACTTTTTGGTATGCATTTCATGTGTTGCGAAAAAGTTCCCGCAGGTACGTTTTCGTCATGAGATCAGGTAGCATGTTCCACATACCTTTAAAAATTCAACATTTTGTTGATCCCGATAAGCATTTATTGTCACAGTTGTAAACACGACGGCGGAACGTTAAAGAACGCAACACACACGTTTAGCAGAAATCCTTTTATATTTCATACCAATCCAATGAGGACTTCGAAATTCCTGAAGTGTTTCCAATTTTGAATGCCATATGAATCAGACATTCAACCAATGTCTGGGCATGACGTCTGAGGCTGAGACAAGAAAGCGAGCATTGTTCATGCATTGTCCGTCTGGTCACCCTAGTGAGTTAAAGAAATCACACACTTGACTTTTTAATGATTAGATGGCGATCAATCAACGGAAAAATCATTAGCATATACAACCTCTGTGAGGATGTAAAGATGTGTTCACACCATGTCAGAATTATCATACTGATGAGATCTTGGTTTATAAAATGCTTTCATGTCCTTGTAGAACCTGTAATTACCTGTAATTACTTTGTTAATAACGAAAAAAAAAAAATAAAAAATAAAAAAAATTCTGAGAGCTTCAAATTGCACTGTAACTTCATGCAGAAACATTCAAAAAGCAGTGGCTTTCTGCAGTAATATGTAGTTTAGCAGTTATTTCAAAATATTTTAAATGAACAATTCCAGATTACCATATAGTGAAGCTAACCAAAGTGATCTCATGATAATTCGTATGTATTTTACGTAAAATGTGGTTCTACTAAACGTACATTTACTTACATTTTTACAGTCACTAAAACATACAATACTGACATATTTCAGCAACTAAACGTACAAATACTTACCTAAAAATGAATCCTTATGATTATTAAAATCGCGGCTTTAATTGCATTATTGTTGTTTTCAGTTGTCATATATCAATGGCCTTATGTTTTCAATTACATTATCAAATTGTTTACTCATTTACTTAATATGAAATTATAACATTTTGTTCTGTTCTGTGTGATTTATGCTACCAGCTCATTTCCAAAAATGGGCGTACATAATGTTAAACAAGACTACACTTTAAAAAGTTAAAATGAATAACATTTCTGCAATTGTTTAACCTTTACTTGTCATGTAATATTTACTTTGTATGCCATGGGACACCGAAGGTGTTTTCTCCAATGTGCTGTGACTGGCAATAGAACCATAAAATACACTGAAAATGCAACATAATTACAAAATGAAACGATTTTATTTGCGCGCTGTAATCCACATTTTCAGAATACGATTGTGAGGAACAGGACCAAATCCAAGCCTTTATTTGGGCGATCTTCATCTCCATCCCGAGCAGCGTTGCCAAGTGTGTGGTTTTCTCACAGAATTGGGCTATTTTAACTCTGTTGCCGCGGTTTGTTTTTGATGTCCATGGGTTGAAGCGACCCCATTAACCTCATATTTAGCCTCTGAAATGCAGATTTACCAGGGGGACCCCAACAAAAAGTTTTTAGGATGCTAGATTTAAATGCATTTGTGTTACTTGAAGGAAAAGTGTCATTTCTTTAATGTTGTGAAATAAATTGTCATAGCATAATGTTAAAAATACATACTTTAGTTTACAGAGACAACTGCATGATGACAACTGCCAACTCTGGCTCAACCAGTGGCATGAATTTGGTGAAGGACTATCTGTTTGTCCAACCAATGGAAGGTTTGAAAGCAACTGACAGCAGAAAGTCTGGGAACTTGGCTGATTTGAATGGCCAAGGACCGCCCAAGAGGCCATATGACCAATCATGTTTTATCTGTTTAGAGGCATGGAAATGTTCGCACAATAACAGACCTGTGTGTAAAACTCTTGGATGCATTTTAAAAAGTCTATGCCGTGAAAATGACATATTTTCAACTTGATTTCATGCAAAACATACCTGTGGGAACTGTTTTTGCAAGATGATGTAAAAACGCAGTCGCAAAGATGCCGTTTTAGCTTGTTTTTCAATCTTTCAGCTTTCATCATGTCATGTTTTTCCACAGGATTCATATCCAAGGATTGTGCATCTTAAATCCAATTTCATGCCAACTGAGCTACAGAGCAATCTTGTTATGTCCAGAAAGTGAAACATATCCCTGCTGAAAAATCCAAAATGGGTTCCAAGCTGGTTTATGCTGGTGTAGTGCTGGTCCGTGCTAGTTTATGGTGGTTAGTGCTGGTCTAGGCTGGTTTATGCTGGTTAGTGCTGGTCTAGGCTGGTTTATGCTGATAGTGCTGGTCTTATTATTGGATATTCATGCTGTTCACAAGCAAAACGGAGCAGGTGATGTTGGTTCACCTGCATGGTCTTGCAGGGTTGAGTGTCAGTAGGTCAGCTGTCTGTATGCATGTAGTGTTTTGGGGACAAACAAGGTTTTTGCTTGCATATTTCTCTATTCAACACATTAATGATGCAACAGAAAAACAATATAAGGTTAAAACATGATTTATTGATTTATATGATAACTTTGTCATTTCTTTTGCTCCCTCTGCTGAAAGTGGACCTAAAAATTTTAATTGCTTTAGTTATGATGACATTATTAATTAATGTCACTGGTAAAATGTTTCAAAGCATCAAAATAATTGTCTCCTGTTTCATAAGATCTGTACACAAATCAGTTTGGTTTTTGGAGTTTGAGTACACTGCATAACAAATTCATTGAGAGATATGAAAACCAAAAACATGTCTAATAAAAGCTTAATAATAAGCAGTTTGTTCAATAACAGGGGTTATGAGAAGAGCTCTTTTAAAGGGACAGTTAATATCTTGATAATGAAAGTTCAAAACTGAAGTTCATACTTATCTGGGAAGTCACATATGTTTAAATCAGTCACTGACTTCAAAAAGTACTCATAGTAAAAGTTATGTCAGCTCAGTGAGGACTATGAAATAATATTGAAAGTAGTGATAGTTTGCACTTTCTACATGCAACTGCTGAAATAGAGTTCATTCAACCAAAGAATTAACTCACTAATTACCATAATGGTAACAGATGTCAGCAACCTTTGTACATGTATCTTATGAAAGAAATAAAGCTGAAATGGTTTGTGGTAAGTGAATATGGTATTTCTGTTTTTACAGTTGTTTAATCATTCTCTGGTGATGTGTTTCTGCTCACCTCTTCACTTTTTTTTCTCTTTTCTCTCACTCTTCACTAATGCTCAGTCATCACTTGTAGAGTGAATCTACTTTATTTTGCTAACTACAACACTGCTTCAGTGTTACTTTTTAATCTGTATAGATGTGACCATGTGTAACACTGGGGATTTTACTGTGTAAACATGTGACCATTATTAAATATGTGACTTTATTAAATAATTTATTGAAATTAATTTGGAAAATTGTCTTGGACTTTAACTACAAACACAAACCAATTTCAAAAGAAACGTGATATGTAACACATACACAAGTTTTGTTGTTGTCTTTCTGGGATAATACAAGCTCCCAAAAGTCAACAAAATGCTGGTCCACCAGCACACCAGCATCCCAATCTTGTCCCAACATGCAAAACATACCTTATGTTGGTCTACCAGCACACCTGCAAACCAGCAACCAGCATCCCATGCTGGTCCCAGTGTGCAAAACTTACCTTATGCTGGTGACCAGCAATGCTGGATTTTTCAGCAGGGATGAATCAGTAATAACTGTGTACGAAAACGATTACAGGTGCTCGCTGTTTTACTGCCTCTAGTGTTCATTTCTGTTGAAAACTGCAGTCATATGTACTTTTTGGTATGTATTTCATGTCTTGCGAAAAAGTTCCCGCAGGTACGTTTTCGTCATGAGATCAGGTAGCATGTTTCACATACCTTTAAAAATTCAACATTTTGTTGATCCCGATAAGCGTTCATTGTCACAGTTGTAAACACGACGGCGGAACGTTAAAGAACGCAACACACACGTTTTCCAGAAATCCTTTTATATTTCATACCAATCCAATGAGGACTTTGAAACTCCTGAAGTGTTTCCAATTTTGAATGCCATATGAATCAGACATTCAACCAATGTCTGGGCATGACGTCTGAGGCTGAGACTAGAAAGCGAGCATTGTTCATGCATTGTCCGTCTGGTCACCCTAGTGAGTTAAAGAAATCACACACTTGACTTTTTAATGATTAGATGGCGATCAACCAACGGAAAAATCATTAGCATATACAACCTCTGTGAGGATGTAAAGATGTGTTCACACCATGTCAGAATTATCATACAGATGAGATCTTGGCTTATAAAATGCTTTCATGTCCTTGTAGAACCCGTAATTACTTTGTTAATGACGTAAAAAATATTAAAAAAAAACTGAGAGCTTCAAATTGCACCACCTGACTACTGTAACTTCATGCAGAAACATTCAAAAAGCAGTGGCTTTTGCAGTAAAATGTAGTTTAGCAGTTATTTCAAAATATTTTAAATGAACAATTACCATACAGTGAAGCTAACCAAAATGATCTCATGATAATTTGTATGTATTTTACATAAAATGTGGTTCTACAAAACGTACATTTACTTACATTTTTACAGGCACTAAAACATACAATACTGACATATTTCAGCAACTAAACGTACAAATACTTACCTAAAAATGAATCCTTATGATTATTAAAATCGTGGCGTTAATTGCATTATTGTTGTTTTCAGTGGCCTTATCAATGGCCTTATGTTTTCTATGACATTATCAAATTGTTTACTCATTTACTTAATATGAAATTATAACATTTTGTTCTGTTCTGTGTGATTTATGCTACCAGCTCATTTCTAAAAATGGGCGTACATAATGTTAAACAAGACTACACTTTAAACCGTTAAAATTAATAACATTTCTGCAATCGTTGAACCTTTACTTGTCATGTAATATTTACTTTGTATGCCATGGGACACCGAAGGTGTTTTCTCCAACATGCTGTGACTGGCAATAGAACCATAAAATACACTGAAAATGCGACATAATTACGAAATGAAACAATTTTATTTGCGCGCTGTAATCCACATTTTCAGAATACGATTGTGAGGAACAGGACCAAATCCAAGCCTTTATTCTGCGATCTTCAGCTCCATCCCGAGCAGTGGTGCCAAACTGTGGTTTTCTCACAGAATTGGGCTATTTTAACACTGTTGCCGCGGTTTGTTTTTGATGTCCACGGGTTGAAGCGACCCCAGTAACGTCATATTTAGCCTCTGAAATGTGAATTTACCAGGGGGACCCCGACAAAAAATGTGTATTTAATCCCCCGGAACGCAAGTTTTAACAGAGGACCCAACCCCTGAACCCAACCCAACCCCCCCCCCCCGAAACCTGATTTGGCTAGTTTTGGGCTAGTTTTAAGTAGCAATTGAGCAGGTTTCACTGTGAAAACCTGGCAACCCTGGTCCCGAGCAGCGAGTCCTGTGACCATAAACATCAAAGCCTGTGCTGACCGACGCACTCTTTACAAATTCAAATGTTGCCGCTTCAAGAAACTACAGGTTTCACAGCAGGATAATCAAACTCCTATTGGCCTGCATGCGTCACAGATTGCAACATGCTGTGTTTCTGATGAAGTGTGTTTGAATGATCCACGCGCGCCTTCACGTGGATCGGGATAATAATTTGGATAATATTTTCAGCGATTAACAACTTAAATTCCACTCTGCACCTCACACAAACTTACCGTATTCCATCAGAGAGGACTGCGGCTGCAACGCATCGTCATTTCGATTACTTTTGGTTCTGCTTTTAACATTTTTGCAATAAATAAATTATTGTAATTGCATTTATCTGTCTGTCATGTTTTTCTCATACTGTACAGAAATAGTTATGGTTACCCAGTTAGCAAATTTCCTTTGACCCAGATCTGGCCCAAACCTACAGCTAAAGTGTGGCCCAGATTAGATTTTGTTCGCCGGCCCAAAATTGGCCCATATGTTTTTAGCCAGAACTGAACCAAACCAAAGCCATAACTCCGCCTATCATGAGCCAAGTAATACATTTTTATGTGGCCCATATATGGGCCTTATGTTTCATTTTAGTAAGGCTGAGTTCTGTTAAGACCTCACTGCCCTAATGTGGCCCACATGCGGCTGACTGTATATGTAAAATTTGTATTATCTAGAGAGTAAATCACACACTCAACAACAAAAATGTAAATAAAATAATTTACTTTTATCAGTGCAGGTTAAATTATCAGTGAAAAAAAAATATATTTTATCAGTGCAGGCGCTTTACAGTTACTCAGTATTGAGTTAGAATATTCTTAGAAATATAAAACACATATTTACCATTACAATTTGAGTTGGAATCATTTTTCAATATTTAGGAATATTCAACAGATATACTTTTAACATTCAAAAAGAAAATTATGAAATGGACAAATCGGAGATGGAATCCATTTTTAAGAATATTTAACAGATATACATTTAGCATTAAAAAAAAAAAAACAGTTTTTAAGAACAAATAACATTAAACTTGAGTGTTGAGAAGAAAAGTGTTGAGAAGAGAACAGTTGCTTGAAAGTGTGTTGGTGTTAGTAATGCTGCAAACTGTCTAAGGGGGGTCAGCAATGCACTATTGTTTATTCATTCACTCTTTCCTCCCACCATCTCGTTCTCCAGACAGGTGCAGCCACTTTATACAGTTCATTTCAATGTCTTTATCTGAAGCCCTTCCAGTCAGGGGATTCTGCCTGACAGCACCTACAATGAAGAGAAATTGAATAATTATTATCACTAGTCCAAACTGAAAGGTAGACCTGCAGGATTACACTAAAAATCAAAATGTTCAACAGTGTAATCAAGTTACATTTTCAAATACATTTTCAAACTATACTTACTTTTTACTTATTACATATTTTTCACACAATGGCAACAAATTATTCATGATTATCTCATGAATTCTTTTTCATCTTTAAAATTTTCTTTCCTACTACTAATATAAAGTCTTCAAGTTTTGTGGACATTCACACAAACACCATTTACTAGGCTATACTTACCTCCTGGGCATATAGCATTTGACTTAAAATACAAAAATTATTTAAATTTTCGAAGTATTTTCTCAACACTGCATCAAGTACTCATGAACGGCGGAGTTATGGCTCTGGTTTGGTTCAGTTCTGTCTAAACACATATGGGCCAATTTTGGGCCAGCGAATAAATACTAATCTGGGCCACACTTTATCTGTAGATTACGGCCAGATCCGGGCCAAAGGAAATTTGCTAACTGGGACATGCATAGAAGGAGTTTTTGAAAACCGCTTAAAATGGTTAAAAAATGGTTTAAAAAAATGGGACTATGAAATCTGTATTACTACGTTACATCAAAGCCCATTTTAAGAAATGTAAGATGATTTTTCTAATGGCTTCAACTGTTATCTTTTACGTCAAGACAGCCTGTATGTTTTACCACACCACAGAGCAGTGAAAAACACTGAAAACATGAAAAATGCGGTATAAATGCTTTCACAAATCAATCTCTATCTAAAATAAGTGATTTTGCTTTAACCCGGATTGTGTGATTATTGGAATCTGTTGGAGGGCTACGCAAACACCACATTCAACAAAGAAAAATGATCTAACTCGAAGCTTTTCTCAATGAAACAAATAACTAAACATCTAATAACTACAAATGCTGACACATAATCATGAATATTTAAGTAAAATTACTTTAAAATGCCAAAATATCACTTACCTGAGGCACTTGTGTGACGGAAAATCTGTGAGGGAATTGCCGCCTTTCGGTCAAATTGACGCGGTCGCCGTAGCACCCGAGGTGTGGCCTGCCGGACATCAGCCAAACTTGATGTGTTTTCCAAGTGTAATCCAAATGTTAGCCAGAAGTCTATGTTTTCCAATGTCAGCCATAGCTAAACTTTACTTGGTTCTAATGTGTTTGTTGTTATCTGGACCATATACCTCAAAAGCAGTAAAAGCAATAATTTCCCGCAAATTCTAAACTTATGGCAAAACATATACGGTAACAATCTGGCCCATATCTGTTCAGCCATGCCATATCTAAGCCATATGTGCCAGCTATTGCCCACATTTGGCCCAAAAGTTCTTGCTATCTAGGTAGGCTTAGAGGTAGGAGTGGGATTAGTGACTATAAAAATATTTACTAAAATGGTCATTTCCATGCATATTTCGGTCAATTACATTTTATATCCTTTTATATTCGCTATAAAATGGGTAGGTTTAGGTTTGGGGGTAGGTTAAGGGGTCTAAAAATCTAAATCGCTTATTGATAAAATGATAAAAAGGCATTCATATGAATATCTTGATATAAAAGATACATAAATATTTTACACTTTTTAGCTAAAAATGTAGCGAGTTGTATGTTGTAAACATTGAAATACATCTAAATTGTACATTTTAGCATCAGTAAAAACATACAAATGTAAAGTTTTGTGCTTTTAAATGTTACGTATTAATAAACAATGAGAGCAGGCTGAGCTAACACTGAGTTGGATACCTAATCTCTACTGTTTTGCAAAAAAAATGTTGAGTTGAGAAACACTGATTTAGACAGCTTTACAGTATTTTATGAAAATCTGATTTTCATCATGTGACAAAAAAAGATTTTATTTTAGTCTATTCCACAGATCCTAATTGCCTTTTACCTCCTCTGCAGAATTAATGCTGCCCCATGCTGCCTTTCATTTATACAAAAGGTGATGGTTGTTCTTTCAAATGATTTGCAATAAATGAACCCGTTAATGAGTTAAATTTTCTAAAAAAGACACAACTCCCGACCTGCACACAAAGACTGAGCTCTTTTGATCTCTGAGCTTCGTTTTTCTTTGTTTTCCTTCATCTTGAGGTCTTGCTGAACAAAGCTTGTTTGTGTCTTTGAGAACCACTTTAGGGTCCTTGTTAAGTCAAGAGGTGGTCAGAGAATAGCGCAAATCTTAAACCTGATACGTTTTTTGAAATAAGGACATGAAATGTCACTCCTACAATCCTGTCCTCCCCCTCTAGCCTAGCTGATTTAGTTCCAATTGAATCTTAAGCAGCCAGATGTGTTTGACATTGGGACCAATAACAACAGCTGCTCTTTATGAGACCTTCTGGTGCAGGCCTTGAGAATGTGTTTGTTTCCAACGTATCTTAATATCTGCAGCTTTCTTCCTTTGCAAAGCTGTTCTAAGCTTAATGACATCATTAGACCCACACTCTCACTTCACTGATTTTCCTAATACGTTCCGCAGGAAAGTAAAATAGTCTATTTTGTCGGATAAAAAGGTTGGCCAATGATGTTGATGTACCTCGTGCTATATTTAGCAGATATTGATACGTCACGTCTGAGTACTGGCATAGAAAGGAACAGTCCGAAATGACATCCCTTTAACATCTCAACTGTTTCTTTGAGTCAACGATGAGATTCCATGGAGAGGAGATGGAAAAGAAATCTCAACAATGTCACAAACTGTGCTCAGATTTTCCAAAGACATCCACGTGTGAAATGTTAGCTGTGACTACATGCTTACTCATAATACTCAACATGGGGTAACAAACTGTTGCTGCCTCTCACAGTTTCAACAAGGTCCTGGGGTCTATTTGTCATCTATTATGAATCATGCTATTAGCATCATTGCTACTGCGCTCCCTATGCAAAACGACCCACTGTATGAAATTAGGTGCTCCAGACATGTCGACTGTAGGGAATACACAAGTTCTTATTAGGGAACCCTTGGGGATCATTGGCTAGGTGCGTTTTTTCCCTGCGTGCATTGGCCTTCTTTTTCTTGGTGGCCCTGTGCTGGGCTAGCAATCAGCGTTGGTGGCTAGATTTGATAATTAGCATGCAAAGCCATTTGCAGGCGTATCTCGTCTGACATAATTGAACCAACTTCTGCTTCATCCTCTACCCACTGTGACTGTGTTTGTAATCACAAAATTGCTGGTGCCTGCGTTCATGTGACTTTTGTTACTGTGTGCAAACAAATCTTGTGTGTTGTGATATGTACAGTATGATTATGTTAGATACACATTCTAATAAATGACAAGACTCTTTTAAACACTGGTGAAAGTGTTGCATTTTACTTAAACATTTACAAAGTAACACAACTGCAAAATGTCGCCCATAGTGACAGCAGATGTTATCTATCACATAGGTTGGAACCACATTGTTGTAGCATAGAATCAGCAAGGCAGCCAGAAAACTACAAGACTGTATGCATGTGTGGAAAACTGTGGCTATTGTACATTAATTCACGTCTAAAGCTGAGTGCACACTGTGTGATTTTATCGAAGGTCATACATTTATTTTTTATTGTTGGCGACTTAGTATAACGTGCCAGTTGATTAAATTTGGGATGAATCTTAGCTTCTAGTGAAGTTCTGATAGTGTTCGGAATATTTTATTGCAGCTACATTAGAAGTCTAATTAAGAACTAATAAGGAGATGCTTGGGTTTGTGCCGTTTAACTTCAATTTAACATACAAATGAAGATGTAAGAGTTGATAGGGACAAGGACAGAAGATATCTGATGTTGCATGGTCTGCTTTCAATTTTACTCAAGATCTCACCAGGGTCTCATCGTACAATCTGACACGCAACTCGTAAAGGATATGAAAAATGTGCGCAGTGTGCACCCAGCGCAAAAGAAAATCATTAATAGTATGGCTTTGTTTCTGTCACACAAACACACACACTGACATTCTACCATTAATTTCCATAAATCTTTTGGGTCATATACTCTTGTTTATTCATCTGAGAAATGGTTGACTTGGTGAGTAATGTAGTATAGTGTGAATGCATTGTAGATCATCTAATTAAGTCTATCTCACACCTCCAGAGAGCTGTCAAAATGAGACATCAATTCTTGCACCTCTCCCAGGGAAACGACAAAACCATGTAATAGCAAAACAACTGGCACTTGCTCCTGTGAAATTATCATCACTTTAGCTCTTGCCACTTATAAAAGGTCAGGCTCACTCTCTTGAACATTTTATGGAACTATGCCTATCTTCAGAAGAGTAGAAGTGTTCCAGTGCGAGCTACCTTGTATGTGTCTTAGAGCAGGGCATGCAATCCATTACCAGAGGCGAAAGGCTGTCATTTGATTGAACTCCGATTGCCGGAGCCCTCTTGAGAGAGTCTGGACTGGAGAGTGAGAGGCTCTGAGGGCAAGTTTCAGAGCAGTGATCTATATCAGATGAGCAGTGATCCTTAGAGACTCGTGAGGTTGAGAGGATTTATAAAACATTCTGCATCATTTGTTTTCTGGTATGGGTGACAGCTAAAGAAACAGCATTAATCGCTAATTGTAAAAGTGAAAATACTGCAGGGTCAGAGGTGATGGTACAGAGATCCCTCAGCCAAAACATCTGATATTCTCTGCTAATAGCGGAAAGAGAGAAGGGTGTGAAAAAGAGCTGTCAGCTAGTTGTGGTGGGTTCAAGGACAGAGCATTCCCAAACAGACAAAACAAACTCCTCCTGTAAAAACTGCATTGTAAATTTCTGTTTAGTATCAGGGGTTTTCATTCAAGGTCAAAGAGGAAATCATGAGCCTGGATCACTAATGTCCACAGAAACATCAAAACAAAGCTGAGAGCCTGAGTATTCTCTTTAGTCCTCATGAAAGAAAAGCCTACCAACAAAAAAGCCTTAGTTCTCATATAAGAACATCGAATATTGGCTGGAATACCACTCTAGTGCTGCGAAACCCCCTTAATGTCTCAGTGCTCCTTCTGATTAGTCTGTGCTGGTGTGTTGCGGATCTTCAGAGGCAGCTGTCGGGAACGGGGCTCTCAGGTGATTGGCTCTCCTTCACAGCTACCTCAGAGATGAGCGTCAAGCAGGTGGCAGGGTTGCGGGAGGCGCAGCGAGATAGTAGCTCCTGTCCGCTACGTCTGCAAGGGCACAGGTAACCCCGCAGGTGCATGCGGACCTTGCTGTGCAGCGAGGCGTAGATGAAGGGGTTGTAACAGGCTGAGCTCATGGCTATCAGGTGGCAGCTGACCTGCAGCACGTTGACGTAGCGCTTGTCCACAATCTGGAAGTCCGAGTCTAGATCCAAAAGGAGATTGAGGACTTGCAGCGGGAGCCAACAAAGGGCAAAGGCGAGGACAGAAGCCACCAGAAGGGAGAAAGTCTTGCGCCGCTGCTTGCTCCATCGCTGCTGGCTATGGGATGGCTCGCCGGGCAACGTGTGCTTGCGGAGGTGCACGCTGATGGCACAGTAGGAGATGCTTACAGACAGCAGGGGGATCATGTAGGACGCCAGCAAGAAGAAGCAGGAGTAGAGTAGGCGCTGTCGTTCGGCTCCCAGCCAGAACTCCTCACATACCACCAGCTCCATTCCACTGGGTCGTAGGTCCACGTAGCGAGTGTGGAGGGATGGGGGAGCGGCGAGGGCTAACGAAACTGCCCAGACGCCCAATGCCACTGCGCCACAGCCCCACACTGAGATACGCCTCCGCACAGGGTATGCCACCACCACGTAACGGTCCATGGCGATGGCGGTGAGGGATAATACGGAGGCAAATACCGTTGCGCCTTGCAGCAGAGGAATAAGGTGGCACATCGGACGGCCAAATGCCCAGCCACGTGCATCGAAAGCATATGACGCCGTCAACGGCACACAGCTCAGGCACATCAACAAGTCCCCAGCTGCCAGGTTGCCGATGAAGAAATTGGTGGCATTGTGCAGCTTCTTATCCGCCAGAATGCAGGCGAGAAGGAAACTGTTCCCGACACCAGCCACAACAACAACCAAGGCGTAGAGTGGAATAAACAGAGGTTTGAAGCGCAAAAGCAGCTGGGTTCCCGAAAATTTATCCAGCGGGTCAGTCCGATTTGAAGCTCCGAGGGTTGCGTTGAATCCCGCCAAAACTTGTTCCAGAAGAGGATCCATTTCAACCTGTGACAAAAAACATTCATGAACAACAAAGACACAGGTACACACTCACTCAGCTGTTAGAGATAAACTCAGTGTGAGATTGGCACATGGAAACGCTGTTGCCATGCTCTTGATGGAACCCCTTTTAAAGAGTCTTTCTCCTTCTGCCTTGATGAGACTTGAGCACCCTTTAAGCACAAAGCAGAAAGGCTGCGTTGCACAGATCCAATTAATCACTGAAGCGGACTTTTTTTCCCCCAAGGTGAGTCATGAAGTCTAATTACAGTGTTATTATTTAGTTTTATATAGAAGGAACTCCTAAGGGATTTACTTTTATTTAAACTAAGTTGTCTGGCTAAAGTAATTCTTAAAAAACTACTGGATACAAGGCCTTATGAATGGAGAAAAATGAGCATTTGATGACTCTATAATTACTTCCTGAGTATATATCAAACTCCATTTACACAGAATTTCACAATGTGTGATTACATGAATGCATGATTACAGTAGCAATCATAGCACATGCTCAGCAGATATGAGAGCAAAAAGTAATTATGATGATAACAAGTATCACAATTAATAACTAATAAATGCATTAATTCTAGTATGATTTGCACTAGGATATAGTGTGTTCCAAATATGCCATCTTTTTGAACAGTGATAAAGTACAAATGAAAACACTGTTATCAGTGTGACATGTTAGAAATGATATCTGATAATGCCATCAGCTGCCAGTAAAGCGTATGGTCAGAATGAGACAAACTGACGCATTTAATTATGCAGACTGATAAAATTTAAATTTGTATTAGTTAAGATTAAAGCAACTGAATACAAATCAGTTTAAATTCAAATTCATTCTTTTTTTAATAAAACAATGCAACACACTATTATGTGTGGAAAACATCAATTAAAAAGTGTTTTAATGGCAATTACAGCGATTTTAAAAAGGCACATGCAATGTGAATGGCAAGCAAGTGCATGTTTGTGAGAGAAAATGCAAAAGATGCAGAAAGAATACCTGCTACAAAAGCTTGATGTATTGCAAGATATGATTTTTGATGTCCCCTCAGTGTTCTTCCACAGTTGAGATATTCTTCATCTCCAAATTTCCACATCCATAAATGATCCTCTGTGCTCAGTTTTCCATCCAGTAGTGTGAATCTGATGTCATTTACCACTGTCTCACAGGAGGAGAGTGGTTAGTGAGGTGCAGACCACCAACCCAATGGTCTGTGGTGGAGGGGGTGCTGGGGGGCTGAGGGAGAGAGAGAGAGAGAGAGGGAGAAAGAGAGGGAGAGAGAAGGGGGAGTGACTCTGTCTTCTGTCACAACCGCAGTAGAACTAAGACTGAAAAGAGACACAGTTCTCCTTCTGAGACCACCCTCACCCTCTATCTAGAGTAAATTTCACACAGAGGCATATATTTCAGGCATATTCTCTTTATAAAAACTCAGTCTTTAATCTCTCTTAGAGATCATTCTCTTTTTCCCCAGCTTGGTTTCTGTGAGCAGCTGATAATTCTGGAAAAATCAGTTTGGCGATGAACGTGGTTGGAACACTAATGCACACCACATATAGATATGGAAAAAAGGAGAAAAACACTGGCAGTTGTTGACTTCAGTGCTGCATTCGGGTATTTCTTCATATGAGTTTTTTTTTTTTTTTTTTTGATGTTTAGAAAATAATTTTTTTTTTTTTTATTGTGGTGTGGTAGAGGTGGAAATCTGTAAATTGCTGCAACTTAGGGATAGCTAAATTTCATACACAAATTTGCAATCAGTACATTCACCATGCTTTCCCAGTTAATTAGGTGCCAAGGCTAATGTATGTATGATCAAAAATGACAAAGACTGGTCTGTATGCAGACGTTTCGGCTGTCTGCCTTCATCAGTTTAACAATTCTTTGTCTCTCAGTGATTATATAGAAAACAACGAACATCATCAGGCGATCATAATCAGTCAACACAAAGTTTAACATCTGAAACAAATTAATGAGAACACTCACACATCAAAAAATGGGGATTTATAAACACTGTGCCCACAAAAATAAAAAATAAAAAATCATTTAAACACAAAGGTGACATTGTCTGTAAATAAAACATAGAAAATGCCTTTTTTAAGAGTATTTTTTTTTTTTTATCAATATCTCCATCTCAGCTGGAAATCGTCACTCTTACAATACCTGTACATTTAAGTTGTTCAATATTGTGATTACAATCAATACAGTGTCTAGCCATCGGAGATCACTCACTTTGATCTGGAATGATCTTGATGTTTACTCAAGATACATCAATGAGCATGGACACTGGAGTAAATAAATCGCTTTTTTAGGAGAACATGACATACAATATTTAATATATGCTTGTTTTGTGGAAAAATGTGAAGATTTTACATTGTAGTATACAGAAAATCATGATGTACAATTCTGATATGGAAAACAACCGTGTATTCTATATATGTTATTTTGTCATCACTCAGAACATCTCATCTAGCTAGCATGTTCGCCAAGTTTTGCAAGATGTTTTTCAATACAACATTGAAGAAATTTGAAAACATATTTTAATGAAGAATCTGAAGCTAAAATAAACCACTATTTATTTAAGAAAATTTTACTTTAGCTTTATTTTAATTAGTGAAAAATGTATTGTATAGTGTTTTAAAACTGAAACTGTTTAACATTTTGCACATTATATTACAGTTTACTAAGACATTTAGATATTTTGTTTAGCTGATCATAATAATTTTATTTTTTTTATTTTAATTTTTTTTTTTATAATACATTTTCATAGTTTAAAAATGCTAAGCTGGGTCTTAAGCTTTTTTTCATCTAGATAGTCTATTTATCTATATAGTACATCTCTATAAAATGCAATTTGGTGGGATAGTTGTGTTAGTTTTAATAAAAATCAATCCCTGGGGCATAAAGCCTGAAAAAGCTACCAGATACACAAGAAATGTCACCCAACTGTAATTTCCTTCCATTCTGATGTTGACATATTGCAGTAAGGTTAAAGCTATAGATTATTTCCCATATCTGTCATTGAATTTATTCCCACTGCCATTTGTTTGGGGAAAAAATCACTATATTCAATTTTCTCTCTCATCTTTCCCGCTTTGATCAACATGTCATTCCCTCTTGTGAATGTTTTACAACTGTATTGTGATTCCCAATGATTGAAAACAGCTATTGTATCCTGCATTTTCACAGCATGAGAACTACTGTATGTTCCTTACTAAACCACCCAATACAAAAACGAAAGCTAAATGTCAGACACGTAATTCCTTCTTATAAGCATCACTCCTCACAGTTAATCATCATGAGCTTTGCTATTTGCAACACAATGGGCAGGCAATCATTGGAATGAGAGCCATTCAGTTTTGAATAGTTCATTGGAATACAGGAAACTTCTAACATCCTGATGTGCGTAAACTGTCAGAAAGAATCAGGAGAAATAAGACTCTTTATTTTATCGACACCAAAAATGATCTTCTCAAGGAGGTTTAGGATTTTGGGATAATGTGCAAATGCAATTTGAAATGGACTGATTATGTACTTTGAAACTTCACTTTTCATTTCAGTGAGATTTAATCAATTCAAGGAAGTTAAGCTTCCATAATCAACAATCATTGTTTGCTGCAAAGACACATTATTTCACCGCAAATGCCTTTTCTCCCTCAGAGGACATCTGACTTGGGCGTGTTTTCAATTTGGGCATTCAAACTGACACAGAGTGGATGTGTTTGGGGCTGGCATGAGGCTAAACACAATCAATTACCATCTTGTTGATGCCCTGAGAAGGGTGAACTAAAAATGGCCAAAAAAAAAAGAGGGCGAATAGAGTGAATTTGAAAGGTTAATTGCAGTTGTGCCTGTCTAAGTAAATGTCTTGGCATAGCTAGTGTTTTGAATTTGGCCGCAAGCAAAGCCTTTAGTGTAAGACAATCAACACTAATAATTTTACCCCTCGTGTCATGAGGATTTTGACCTCTTCTGTTACACGACCCTTGTTCGACCCCAGCGACCGTTCTCACATGGTGGTGTCATGTGCGAGCTGTTGCTTTTGCTTGACGAGGGGACGAATAATAGGATAAAAGAGAGCAAAGGGAGAAGTTATAGATTCGTTGGATGTAATATTGGCTCGGGTTAAAACTCATTTAATGGCGCTGACTCAGAAATCTGTTTTCCAGACTTGGAAGCGTTGACCTTTTTTGAAAGTGCAAATCCTTTTGCAGGTCAGTCTCATAGGACTTTATACACAGCTTTTATTTTTGAATGAAACAGGATAATTAAGCAAGAGAAAAATGCATTTTATTAATTTGGAAATGATTGGTTTACTAAAAGTAATAATGGATCACCCTACGTCAAGTATATTTTTACCCTAAGTTTCTCTGTAAGTTCTCTGAATTCTGAGTTTATAAAGGGTTTAATAAATGTCAGAAAGATTCAGAAACTCAGAAGGTTTGAATGTGTCTAACAGAATGTGTTTATGTAGTGTATGCGTGTTTCAGTGTACGTGTCAATTTGTTGCTGAAGATGAGGTGTGTAATTTATGCACCACTAGTGAAGCCTAACAGAAAATAAAATGGAAAAATTACATACTTTACATACTCTTCCCCCTAAGCCAGAAGAGAGCTCTATAGGGAACTGGTAGGAACGCAGCCATTTTAAACCCATTTCCATATGAAACAAACAATGACACATGGAGCTGTGCACAAATGTCACCTTCACACAATTTTCAGAAATTAGTTTTGTCTCCGCAGAAGCTTTTCAGATTCGGTCTTTGGTCCTTTTGAGGTTTTATCATACAGCCCTGCATCAGCTGTATAAAATTGGATCTTTCTCTGTTCGGCCATCCCATCAGTGCAAGTAAAGAGAACATGCTTCTTTTCCACTCTCACCTGAAGCGTCCTCTGACCCCTCAGGCTTTTAGCGTTCAGTATGTCTCATAGTTTATTCATACCCACTCACAGAAGAGATATAACATGGCGAGAACTTTGAAGGTGCTGCTCAGTTAGAAGCTCCACTTCCATCTGAAAAACACACTGAGAACAGACATACGAGAACTTTAATTACCATAGCCCTTAGAGGGAATGGAGTATTCATGTTCTCCAATCTGTGCAGAAGATTTAAGATGTTTTCTGATGTGGATGTTTTAAGATGTTTTCTCTCTGGGGATGCGACCTTAAGGTCAACAAATAGGACAAATTCTACCATGAACATATTTGTTAAATCACAAATCCAATAAAGGTTGTGCAATGCATTTAATATGCTCCACTTTAAATAGATTGAGCGACATTCCTGTAACCTGACTGACCATCTGATATAAAGGCTCCTCCTGCTTGTTGTCCAGAAGGAGACCCATGTGTGATGTCATATTATATCAGATCAGTTAAGAAAATACTGTAAATTTACTGACCTTCATGTTGTTCCAATCCTGCATGCATTACTTTTTTGTGTGGAATATAAAATAATATATTTTTAAGAAAGAACGTTAGTAACAAAACCAAATATAATATAATCATGATGTGGACTGATGGATGAATATGTAGAGATTAAACCAACTGGGCATCACATTTTGTGGAATGTTCTCTTTTTAGATTTTTATTGAGAAGTTGAACGACTCTTTTATCACATGAACATTTTATTATGTAGAAACTGGTTCACTGTTGCACAACCTTTGATGTCTGAAATTCTATTACCAGGAGCTGAACATTCGAAACTGTCTCTCTGAGAGAGAGGCAGTAGGGGATGTAGGAAGCTTGGTTCAAAGGAAGCTGGACCAGACTGTGAACAAGGATTATATTGATTTTAAAGCTTTCATTTGGTCATACTTTTAGTTTTACTCAGTTCTGTTATGGGGTATCCTACTTTTTTTTTTTTTTTTAACAGTTCACAAAATGGCACTTAGTCACAAAATGTTGTTTTGTAACTACGTGCTATACGTGATGTTCATGTCGTTATGATGTAACAGTGTGGTTAAAAACCGCCTCCACAGAATAAGCTTCTACATAACTGCCTGTTTAGCCCCACCCACCGATTTGCCCATATAATGTAAATAACGGAACAAATGCAGGTCTACACAGAAACCAAACAATAAAGATGGCTCAGAAGAAAACAAGATGTTGTGCAGTGCAAAGCTGTGGAAAAACACAGTCATGCATTGCCTTCCTTTACATTCCGACATCAGGAAAAAGTGGATGTACTTTGTTTTTAATGAAGTTCCAGGCCGTGTCAGTAAGAACTTGATTCTTTGTTTACTTCATCTGACCTCAGAATTGTTTTTAAACAAGGCACAATCTGACACAGGATTTTCAGAAAGACTGAAACTAAAAGACAATGCTGTGCCTACTATATTGGATCTGACAGTAATGTCACAACACACAAGTGTAAGTGTTTTTATTACGTGGTCACTATTGCTTTGTGTGTTATTACAGATCATTTGACATGTATTGAGTATTTATGCGTTTTTAACCTGAATCATAGCAGCATCCATCTATAAAGAATGTAGGCTGGCAAACATACACAACTGTTAGCCAATCATAGCAGTGGGTGTTTACTTTCGAGTCTACAATCCACCACGCGTAGTCAAACCAAGCGTTCTGATGAGTGGGTTAAAAATA